>JAWDGP010007584.1:260000-400000 GCA_033675545.1 Elysia crispata
TGCATGTGATTTCCTGATAACTTGCTAATGATGTCCCTATAATCTGCTAGTGATGTTCCTATAACCTGCTAGTAATGTCCAGATAACCTAATAGTATAGTGATACCCACATAATCTGCCACTGATTTCCCAATAACCCTCTGGTGATTTCCCGATAACCTTCTGGTGATTTCCCGATAACCTTCTGGTGATTTCCCGATAACCTGCTAGTGATATCCCGATAACCTGCAAGTAATTCCTGATAACCTTCTAATGATGTCCCAATAACCTGCTAATGATGTCCCGATAACCTGAAAGTGATGTCCAGATAACCTGCTAGTACTAGTGATACCCACATAATCTGCCACTGATGTCCCGATAACGTGCTGGTGATGTCCAGATAACCTACTAGTACTAGTGATACCCACATAATCTGCCACTGATGTCCCGATAACCTGTAAGTGATGTCCCGATAACTTGCGAGTGATGTCCCGATAACCTGCGAATGATGTCCCGATAACCTCCTTGTGATTTCCCGATAACCTCCTTGTGATTTCCCGATAACCTGCAAGTGATGTCCCGATAACCTGCATGTGATGTCCCAATAACCTGCAAGTGATGTCCCGATAACCTGCTAGTGACTACCCGATAACCTACAAGTGATGTCCCGATAACCTGCATGTGATTTCCTGATAACTTGCTAATGATGTCCCTATAATCTGCTAGTGATGTTCCTATAACCTGCTAGTAATGTCCAGATAACCTAATAGTATAGTGATACCCACATAATCTGCCACTGATTTCCCGATAACCTTCTGGTGATTTCCCGATAACCTTCTGGTGATTTCCCGATAATCTTCTGGTGATATCCCGATAACCTGCAAGTAATTCCTGATAACCTTCTAATGATGTCCCAATAACCTGCTAATGATGTCCCGATAACCTGAAAGTGATGTCCAGATAACCTGCTAGTACTAGTGATACCCACATAATCTGCCACTGATGTCCCGATAACGTGCTGGTGATGTCCAGATAACCTACTAGTACTAGTGATACCCACATAATCTGCAACTGATGTCCCGATAACGTGCTAGTGATGTCCAGATAGCCTACTAGTACTAGTGATACCCACATAATCTGCAACTAATGTCCCGATAACGTGCTAGTGATGTCCCGATAACATGCTAGTGACATCCTTATAAGCTGAAAGTAATATTACTATAACTTAATAGTGATATCCCAAATGACTATCAATAATATCCCGATAACCTGACAGTTATATCCCAATTGGCTACTAGCAATATCCCAATAAACTAACAGCCATATCCCGATAAGCTGACAGTGATATCCCGATAAGCTAACAGTGATATCCCTATAAGCTAACAGTGATATCCCTATAAGCTAACAGTGATATCCCGATAAGCTAACAGTGATATCCCTATAAGCTAACAGTCATATCCCGATAAGCTAACAGTGATGTCCCGATAAGCTGACAGTGATATCCCGATAAGCTAACATCGATATCCCTATAAGCTAACAGCGATACTTCCATGAGCTGCTAGTGATACTCCCATGAGCTGCTAGTGATACTCCCATGAGCTGCTAGTGATACTCCCATGAGCTGCTAGTGATACTTCCATGAGCTGCTAGTGATACTCCCATGAGCTGCTAGTGATACTCCCATGAGCTGCTAGTGATACTTCTATGAGCTGCTAGTGATACTTCTATGAGCTGCTAGTGATACTTCTATGAGCTGCTAGTGATACTTCCATGAGCTGCTAGCGATACTCCCATGAGCTGCTAGTGATACTCCCATGAGCTGCTAGCGATACTTCCATTAGCTGCTAGTGATACTCCCATGAGGTGCTAGTGATACTCCCATGAGCTGATAGTGATATAATTTCATCTTTGAGCTTCTAGTTTAGAAATAAACAATAAACTAATTTTAAAAAATGAATAAAAAAATAGATAAAAGAAACAATCAAACAAACTTGTAAGCTCATGTTATCAGGAGACCAGCGCGAATAAACAATATCATTGTACGGCAACAGCTTTAGACTCGATCAGAATCATGGTGTACGCTCGGTGGACCACGGAGTATCTTTACTTCTCATACATCTGGACCAGTGACAGCTTTAGACTCGATCAGAATCATGGTGTACGCTCGGTGGACCACGGAGTATCTTTACTTCTCATACATCTGGACCACCAACAGCTTTAGACTCGATCAGAATCATGGTGTACGCGCGGTGGACCACGGAGTATCTTTACTTCTCATACATCTGGACCAGCGACAGCTTTAGACTCGATCAGAATCATGGTGTACGCGCGGTGGACCACGGAGTATCTTTACTTCTCATACATCTGGACCAGTGACAGCTTTAGACTCGATCAGAATCATGGTGTACGCTCGGTGGACCACGGAGTATCTTTACTTCTCATACATCTGGACCAGTGACAGCTTTAGACTCGATCAGAATCATGGTGTACGCGCGGTGGACCACGGAGTATCTTTACTTCTCATACATCTGGACCAGTGACAGCTTTAGACTCGATCAGAATCATGGTGTACGCGCGGTGGACCACGGAGTATCTTTACTTCTCATACATCTGGACCAGTGACAGCTTTAGACTCGATCAGAATCATGGTGTACGCGCGGTGGACCACGGAGTATCTTTACTTCTCATACATCTGGACCAGTGACAGCTTTAGACTCGATCAGAATCATGGTGTACGCTCGGTGGACCACGGAGTATCTTCTGGCTTTCTCATACATCTGGACCAGTGACAGCTTTAGACTCGATCAGAATCATGGTGTACGCGCGGTGGACCACGGAGTATCTTTACTTCTCATACATCTGGACCACCAACAGCTTTAGACTCGATCAGAATCATGGTGTACGCGCGGTGGACCACGGAGTATCTTTACTTCTCATACATCTGGACCAGTGACAGCTTTAGACTCGATCAGAATCATGGTGTACGCGCGGTGGACCACGGAGTATCTTTACTTCTCATACATCTGGACCACCAACAGCTTTAGACTCGATCAGAATCATGGTGTACGCTCGGTGGACTGCACGGAGTATCTTTACTTCCTCATACATCTGGACCAGTGACAGCTTTAGACTCGATCAGAATCATGGTGTACGCTCGGTGGACCACGGAGTATCTTTACTTCTCATACATCTGGACCAGTGACGGCTTTAGACTCGATCAGAATCATGGTGTACGTTCGGTGGACCACGGATTATCTTTACTTCTCGCCCATCTGGACCAGTGACGGCTTTAGACTCGATCAGAATCATGGTGTACGCTCGGTGGACCACGGAGTATCTTTACTTCTCATACATCTGGACCAGTGACAGCTTTAGACTCGATCAGAATCATGGTGTACGCGCGGTGGACCACGGAGTATCTTTACTTCTCATACATCTGGACCAGTGACAGCTTTAGACTCGATCAGAATCATGGTGTACGCTCGGTGGACCACGGAGTATCTTTACTTCTCATACATCTGGACCACCAACAGCTTTAGACTCGATCAGAATCATGGTGTACGCTCGGTGGACCACGGAGTATCTTTACTTCTCATACATCTGGACCACCAACAGCTTTAGACTCGATCAGAATCATGGTGTACGCTCGGTGGACCACGGAGTATCTTTACTTCTCATACATCTGGACCAGTGACAGCTTTAGACTCGATCAGAATCATGGTGTACGCTCGGTGGACCACGGAGTATCTTTACTTCTCATACATCTGGACCAGCGACAGCTTTAGACTCGATCAGAATCATGGTGTACGCGCGGTGGACCACGGAGTATCTTTACTTCTCATACATCTGGACCAGCGACAGCTTTAGACTCGATCAGAATCATGGTGTACGCGCGGTGGACCACGGAGTATCTTTACTTCTCATACATCTGGACCAGCGACAGCTTTAGACTCGATCAGAATCATGGTGTACGCTCGGTGGACCACGGAGTATCTTTACTTCTCATACATCTGGACCAGCGACAGCTTTAGACTCGATCAGAATCATGGTGTACGCTCGGTGGACCACGGAGTATCTTTACTTCTTACTTCATCGGCCACATCTGGACCAGTGACAGCTTTCGACTCGATCAGAATCATGGTGTACGCGCGGTGGACCACGGAGTATCTTTACTTCTCATACATCTGGACCAGCGACGGCTTTAGACTCGATCAGAATCATGGTGTACGCGCGGTGGACCACGGAGTATCTTTACTTCTCATAAATCTGGACCAGTGACAGCTTTGAACTCGATCAGAATCATGGTGTACGCGCGGTGGACCACGGAGTATCTTTACTTCTCATACATCTGGACCAGTGACAGCTTTAGACTCGATCAGAATCATGGTGTACGCTCGGTGGACCACGGAGTATCTTTACTTCTCATACATCTGGACCAGTGACGGCTTTAGACTCGATCAGAATCATGGTGTACGCGCGGTGGACCACGGAGTATCTTTACTTCTCATACATCTGGACCAGTGACGGCTTTAGACTCGATCAGAATCATGGTGTACGCGCGGTGGACCACGGAGTATCTTTACTTCTCATACATCTGGACCAGTGACAGCTTTAGACTCGATCAGAATCATGGTGTACGCTCGGTGGACCACGGAGTATCTTTACTTCTCATACATCTGGACCAGTGACAGCTTTAGACTCGATCAGAATCATGGTGTACGCGCGGTGGACCACGGAGTATCTTTACTTCTCGCACATCTGGACCAGTGACAGCTTTAGACTCGATCAGAATCATGGTACGCTCGGTGGACCACGGAGTATCTTTACTTCTCATACATCTGGACCAGTGACAGCTTTAGACTCGATCAGAATCATGGTGTACGCTCGGTGGACCACGGGTATCTTTTACTTCTCCATACATCTGGACCAGTGACAGCTTTAGACTCGATCAGAATCATGGTGTACGCGCGGTGGACCACGGAGTATCTTTGCACTTCTCCCATACATCTGGACCAGTGACGGCTGAACTCGATCAGAATCATGGTGTACGCTCGGTGGACCACAGTATCTTTACTTCTTATACATCTGGACCAGCGACGGCTTTAGACTCGATCAGAATCATGGTGTACGCTCGGTGGACCACGGAATCAGTATCTTTACTTCTCATACATCTGGACGGAGTATCTTTAGACTCGATCCAGAATCATGGTGTACGCTCGGTGGACCACGGAGTATCTTTACTTCTCATACATCTGGACCAGTGACAGCTTTAGACTCGATCAGAATCATGGTGTACGCTCGGTGGACCACGGAGTATCTTTACTTCTCATACATCTGGACCAGTGACAGCTTTAGACTCGATCAGAATCATGGTGTACGCGCGGTGGACCACGGAGTATCTTTACTTCTCATACATCTGGACCAGTGACAGCTTTAGACTCGATCAGAATCATGGTGTACGCTCGGTGGACCACGGAGTATCTTTACTTCTCATACATCTGGACCAGTGACAGCTTTAGACTCGATCAGAATCATGGTGTACGCGCGGTGGACCACGGAGTATCTTTACTTCTCATACATCTGGACCAGTGACAGCTTTAGACTCGATCAGAATCATGGTGTACGCGCGGTGGACCACGGAGTATCTTTACTTCTCATACATCTGGACCAGTGACAGCTTTAGACTCGATCAGAATCATGGTGTACGCGCGGTGGACCACGGAGTATCTTTACTTCTCATACATCTGGACCAGTGACAGCTTTAGACTCGATCAGAATCATGGTGTACGCGCGGTGGACCACGGAGTATCTTTACTTCTCATACATCTGGACCAGTGACAGCTTTAGACTCGATCAGAATCATGGTGTACGCTCGGTGGATCACGGAGTATCTTTACTTCTCATACATCTGGACCAGCGACGGCTTTATTGTTCAGTAGTCTTTCATCTGGATATGTGCAGCGTTTCAATATTCTGATGTTACAATTCTTGAAATACCAAAATGATAGGCTACTCTTATCTTTACTTACAAGTTTTTGTTTTAACCAGTTTTTTAATAACTACTTTTTTAAATTTATATCTCTATAAATACTATTTATGTCACCTATCTCCGTCTTTCGTGTTCCTCTCATTGATTTTTTTTAGTTAACCTGATAATCTGCTTTTTAAGAGAGAGAGAGAGAGAGAGAGAGAGAGAGAGAGAGAGAGAGAGAGAGAGAGAGAGAGAGAGAGAGAGAGAGAGAGAGAGAGAGAGAGAGAGAGAGAGAGAACGTCGCAAGTAAAGTGTAAATATAACACTATTTTGTCGCTACGTGAATTCCCTTCGCTGATGTGTCAACAGGAAAACAAACCGCAACCGGCGTCATATACTGTCATGAATCGGTAGGAAACATTTGCTTACATTTACATTATAATATGGTAGGAAACATTTGCTAACATTTACATTATAATATGGTAGGAAACATTTGTTAACATTTACATTATAATATGGTAGGAAACATTTGTTAACATTTACATTATAATATGGTAGGAAGTATTTTTTAACACCTACATTATAATAAGGTAGGAAGTATTTGTTAACACTTACATTATAATATGGTAGGAAACATTTGTTAACATTTACATTATAATATGGTAGGAAGTATTTTTTAACACCTACATTATAATAAGGTAGGAAGTATTTTTTAACACCTACATTATAATATGGTAGGAAGTATTTTTTAACACCTACATTATAATATGGTAGGAAGTATTTGTTAACACTTACATTATAATATGGTAGGAAACATTTGTTAACATTTACATTATAATATGGTAGGAAGTATTTTTTAACACCTACATTATAATAAGGTAGGAAGTATTTTTTAACACCTACATTATAATATGGTAGGAAGTATTTTTTAACACCTACATTATAATATGGTAGGAAGTATTTGTTAACACTTACATTATAATATGGTAGGAAACATTTGTTAACATTTACATTATAATAAGGTAGGAAGTATTTTTTAACACCTACATTATAATATGGTAGGAAACATTTGTTAACATTTACATTATAATATGGTAGGAAATATTTTTTAACACCTACATTATAATATGGTAGGAAACATTTGTTAACATTTACATTATAATATGGTAGGAAACATTTGTTAACATTTACATTATAATATGGTAGGAAGTATTTTTTAACACCTACATTATAATATGGTAGGAAACATTTGTTAACATTTACATTATAATATGGTAGGAAACATTTGTTAACATTTACATTATAATAAGGTAGGAAGTATTTTTTAACACCTACATTATAATATGGTAGGAAGTATTTTTTAACACCTACATTATAATAAGGTAGGAAGTATTTGTTAACACTTACATTATAATATGGTAGGAAACATTTGTTAACATTTACATTATAATAAGGTAGGAAGTATTTTTTAACACCTACATTATAATAAGGTAGGAAGTATTTTTTAACACCTACATTATAATAAGGTAGGAAGTATTTGTTAACACTTACATTATAATATGGTAGGAAACATTTGTTAACATTTACATTATAATAAGGTAGGAAGTATTTTTTAACACCTACATTATAATATGGTAGGAAGTATTTTTTAACACCTACATTATAATAAGGTAGGAAGTATTTGTTAACACTTACATTATAATATGGTAGGAAACATTTGTTAACATTTACATTATAATAAGGTAGGAAGTATTTGTTAACACTTACATTATAATATGGTAGGAAGTATTTGTTAACACTTACATTATAATATGGTAGGAAACATTTGTTAACATTTACATTATAATAAGGTAGGAAGTATTTGTTAACACTTACATTATAATATGGTAGGAAGTATTTGTTAACACTTACATTATAATATGGTAGGAAACATTTGTTAACATTTACATTATAATAAGGTAGGAAGTATTTGTTAACACTTACATTATAATATGGTAGGAAGTATTTGTTAACACTTACATTATAATATGGTAGGAAGTATTTGTTAACACTTACATTATAATAAGGTAGGAAGTATTTGTTAACACTTACATTATAATATGGTAGGAAGTATTTGTTAACACTTACATTATAATAAGGTAGGAAGTATTTGTTAACACTTACATTATAATATGGTAGGAAGTATTTGTTAACACTTACATTATAATAAGGTAGGAAGTATTTGTTAACACTTACATTATAATATGGTAGGAAGTATTTGTTAACACTTACATTATAATATGGTAGGAAGTATTTGTTAACACTTACATTATAATATGGTAGGAAGTATTTGTTAACACTTACATTATAATATGGTAGTGTTGTCACAGCGGGATATACTAGAAACAGCAGAAATTTCCGCACGCGGGGTGCGGTGAATAGGTCAATAAAATTGAACTGCCGTCTGGACGAAAATGGACGGTTTTTAAATGTTGTCACTTGTGTTTAGTTTCTGTACATGAATCTGTCCGAGACTCTAGGCCGAGCATTTTATTCATGTCATGGTGTTCTCATGTCCTATAAACCTCCCAATACTTTCACCTGCTATACCAGGGTAGAAACATCCAGAATACAATCTGCAGTGTGAACCATACCGGTTCAGATCTGAGGACCTGTTAGACCTGTGAGTATCGCCGTATGTCACGGTGTTTTCATGTCGTATACCGGACAACCTCCCAATACTTTCACCTGCTATACCAGGTTAGAAACATGAAGAATACACTGGACAGTGTTGACCACAGTGCATGGGGACCTGTTACTAGTGTGAGTAAGACCTGTGAGTATCGCCGTATGTCACGGTGTTTTCATGTCGTATACCGGACAACCTCCCAATACTTTCACCTGGTACACCAGGATAGAAACATGAAGAATACACTGGACAGTGTGGACCACACAGTGTATGGGGCTTGTTAGACCTGTGAGTATCGCCGTATGTCACGGTGTTTTCATGTCGTATACCGGACAACCTCCCAATACTCTTACCTGATACACCAGGGTAGAAACATGAAGAATACACTGGACAGTATTGACCACACAGTGTATGGGGCTTGTTAGACCTGTGAGTATCGCCGTATGTCACGGTGTTTTCATGTCGTATACCGGACAACCTCCCAATACTTTCACCTGGTACACCAGGGTAGAAACATGAAGAATACACTGGACAGTGTGGACCACACAGTGTATGGGGCTTGTTAGACCTGTGAGTATCGCCGTATGTCACGGTGTTTTCATGTCGTATACCGGACAACCTCCCAATACTTTCACCTGGTACACCAGGGTAGAAACATGAAGAATACACTGGACAGTGTGGACCACACAGTGTATGGGGCTTGTTAGACCTGTGAGTATCGCCGTATGTCACGGTGTTTTCATGTCGTATACCGGACAACCTCCCAATACTTTCACCTGGTACACCAGGGTAGAAACATGAAGAATACACTGGACAGTGTGGACCACACAGTGTATGGGGCTTGTTAGACCTGTGAGTATCGCCGTATGTCACGGTGTTTTCATGTCGTATACCGGACAACCTCCCAATACTTTCACCTGGTACACCAGGGTAGAAACATGAAGAATACACTGGACAGTGTGGACCACACAGTGTATGGGGACCTGTTACTAGTGTTAGACCTGTGAGTATCACCGTATGTCACGGTGTTTTCATGTCGTATACCGGACAACCTCCCAATACTTTCACCTGGTACACCAGGGTAGAAACATGAAGAATACATTGGACAGTGTTGATCAGACAGTGTATGGGGACCTGTTACTAGTGTTAGACCTGTGAGTATCGCCGTATGTCATGGTGTTTTCACCTGTGAGTGGCGCCATGTCTGTTGTTGCTGTGGTTGATGTTACAGATGATGCTGTAATCATTCTGCTGTGAACAGGTGTTGCTATATTTATCTTCTGTTTCTATTGATGTCACCATATGGTCAGACAGTCGCCATCACAGTCACCTCACTCTCAGTTTTCTGGAGGTCCACCCGCAGTGAAATAGACTTCCTGGCAAAATAGACTTCCTGGCACTCATTTTATAACATCTTAGACGTGTTTTAGTGCAAGAAACTAGAGTGTTAGTAACCTGTGGTTAAGCCAAGAAGAAATCGAGATTCAGTGACAGACACTTTAGAGCATCACTGGGGATAAATAGTGGAGAATGTAGAGTGTTGAGTGAAGAATATACAATGTAGTGTGTAGATTGTAGAAGGTAAAGTGAAGAGTGTAGAATGTATAGTGCTCAATGTTTTGTGTAGAGTGGACAATATAGAGTGCACAATGTAGAATGCGGAGTGTACACTGTAGTGAATAGAGTGGAAAATGTAGATTGCAGAGTGCACAAATAGCATGTAGGGTGCATAATCTGGAGTGTAGAGTGCAGAGGGTAGAATGGAGCTAAGAGAGTTTAACGCATAACTCAAATGAAGTCTGACCTTTTTAATACCGGTATTCGTTAAGGATAAAAAACTTTGGTACTTATATAGCTTTTTGCAAGCATAGATTCTGAAATTGAGACAAAACAGAGCCGGCAGCTTCTCTAGGGAATGGAGAACCAAAACCAAACGTTTGTGATGTCAGAGAGTTCACACCAAAACTTCTCTTATCTATAATTAAAAAAAAACAACAAAACAAAACCCTAACCTCCTCCGTTTTTTTACATCAACTAGACTCTCGGTATGTGGCTATGTGCTCCCCTGTTTCAGGGGTGTGGGTTTTTTTCAATCAGCCGCTGACTGCACAGATCCTCCATCTATCTCACTAAGGGAACTGATCACAGAATTGATCCGACTCCCCTGTGACACCACAGTCAATGCTTCAACAACAAGACCAGTGCGAAACGGACCAATCACTGAGCAGAGATTTCTCATTACATTCTGACATTTCTCTGCATTTCTCTTTCTTTTTGATATTTCTCATATTGCCTTTTTTCCTCATGTGGCGTTCTCTCTCTGTCTCTCTCTCTCTCTCTCTCTCTCTCTCTCTCACCCTCTGTCTCTTTCTCTCTCTGTCTCTCACTCTGTCTCTGTCTCTCTGTGTCTCTCTCTCACTCTGTCTCTCTCACCCTCTGTCTTTCTCTGTCTCTGACACTGCCTCTGTCTCTGTCTCTGTCTCTCTCACCCTCTGTCTTTCTCTGTCTCTGACACTGCCTCTGTCTCTGTCTCTGTCTCTCTCTCTCTCTCTCTCTCTCTCTCTCTCTGTGTCTCTCTCTGTCTCTCTCTCTTTCTTTCTTTCTCTCCTGTCTTTCTCTGCCTTTTCTTTTTTCCCCATTATCTCTGTTGGTCTATTTCTCTCTATCGCTTTTCTCTATTTCTTGCTCTACGTCTATCTTTAAGTCCGTCTGTCTATTTATTTGTTCTCCTCTTTCTCCGTTCGTCCTCCCCAAACATCCTCCGTACTGAACTATTCCAAACAGAGCGGCCAGCAGACACACGCAATTGCCCAGGGTGTCTGTGGGGTCGTGACATTTGAGCCTTCCCTGGAGACAAGCCTAGACATCGTCACCGGGCTGCCCTGTCTCGTCCTTCACTGGATGGTCGGGATAGGTCAAATCAGAGAAACACCAGTCATTGCCACGGGTAGGGTGCCTCCAAGTAATACACGGTGACAAATGATCATGAAGGAACTAATGACACACAAAGTACTACACAGTGATAAATGATTATGAAGAACCTAGTGACACACCAAGTAATACACAGTGATAAATGATCATGAAGAACCTAGTGACACACCAAGTAATACACAGTGATAAATGATCATGAAGAACCTAGTGACACACCAAGTAATACACAGTGATAAATGATCATGAAGAACCTAGTGACACACCAAGTAATACACAGTGATAAATGATCATGAAGAACCTAGTGACACACCAAGTAATACACAGTGATAAATGATCATGAAGAACCTAGTGACACACCAAGTAATACACAGTGATAAATGATCATGAAGGAACTAATGACACACAAAGTACTACACAGTGATTAATGATCATGAAGAACCTAGTGACACACCAAGTAATACACAGTGATAAATGATCATGAAGAACCTAGTGACACACCAAGTAATACACAGTGATAAATGATCATGAAAGAACTCATGACAAACCAATTAATACACACTCATCATAAATGATCTGAAGAACATAGTGAATAAAGCAAGAACCATTCTATAAGACAAATACTTGTGATGATGTAAACCTAGCGCATAGCGTGAAGCCACATAACATGACTCACCAAACTCCTCCATAAAATATTAGAAGTGTTTTCAAAAAGAAGATTGTAGAATTTTCTCACCTTCTATCATGCACATTGAAGGGTTCCTGGAATCTGTTTATATTTGACCATAGGTATCAATTTTCCTTCCATCACAAATAATATTCTGAAACCAATAAACCCTATTCAAGGGACACAAACAACCGACGAAAATCAAAACTGTACAACATTTTGGTTTCTTCCAATCCTAGACGATGCGTGTGTAAAGTATTGCGAATCTCCAACAATTAAACAGGAATGAGCAGTGACTGGAATCCTTACCAAATTCATGAACCAAGTGTTGCTATTTCTCACTTTGAACATAAATGACCAAAATCTGTGTATTTCCCTCTATAAAACATAATTAAGAGAGTCTCTGTATTTCTCATCATAAAACATGAATAAACAAAGTGTATGTATTTCCCAATATAAACATAAATAAAGAAAGTATGTGTATTTACTAACGTAAAACATGAATAACAAAGTATATGTATTTCCCACTATAAAACATAAATAAAGAAAGTATGTGTATTCCTACCGTAAAACATAAATAACAAATTATCTATATTTCCGTCTATAAAACATAGATAAAACAAATTATGTGTATTTCCTACCGTAAAACATGAATGAAGAAAGTCTAAGTATTTCATTCCGTAAAACATGAATAACAAAGTATATGTATTTTCGTCTATAAAACATAAATAAAAAAAATATTTGTACTTCCTACCGTAAAACATGAATAACAAAGAATAAGTATTTAGGTCTATAAAACATAAATAAAGAAAATATTTGTACTTCCTACCGTAAAACATGAATAAAAAAGTATATGTATTTCCGTCTATAAAACACAAATAAAGAAAATATTTGTACTTCCTACCGTAAAACATGAATAACAAAGAATATGTATTTACGTCTACAAAACATGAATAAAGAAAGTATGTGTATTTCTTACCGTAAAATATGAATAAACAAAGTATATGTATTTCCGTTTATAAAACATAGATACAAAAGTTATGTGTATTTCCTACCGTAAAACATGAATGAAGAAAGTCTATGTATTTCATACCGTAAAACATGAATAACGAAGTATATGTAATTCCGTCTATAAAACATAAAGAAAGTATCTGTATTTCCTACCGTAAAACATGATTAACAAATTATATGTATTTCTGTCTATAAAACATAAAGAAAGTATCTGTATTTCATACTGTAAAACATGAATAACGAAGTATATGTATTTCCGTCTATAAAACATAAATAAAGAAAGTATGTGTATTTCCCACCGTAAAATATGAATAACAAAGTCTGCATAATGTCACCATAAAACATGAACAAACAATCTGCACATTTCTCACTGTAAAAATTAATGTACAAAGTCTATGTATTTGTCACCATAAAGTGTAATAACCCCACCTGCTCTCAGCATAAAAAATGAATGAAGAAAATCTATGTACTTCTTGCCTTAAAATATGAATGAAGAAAATCTATGTACTTCTCGCCTTAAAACATGAATGAAGAAAATCTATGTACTTCTCGCCTTAAAACATGAATGAAAACAGGACTTCAACCTCCACCCTCAGCTGCACATGGCTTTATACAGGTTCCTATCTTCGACTGTTGTGAAACTGATTTGCTCTAGTGGTATAATGTGTATATATAAGATTCCCTCCATATAATCTCAGAGTTGTGAAAACAGCAGTCTTTAAAGAAACCTGTCGCCATGATTGAGATAGAGGTATTAGTTACCAAGAAGCTTTACTGACAGGGCAACGCGTGCTGGTCCACGCACTAGTACCAGTCACTGACTTCACACAGTGAGGTGGAACTGATCTTGCAGGATATCCTGGGTCCGCCTCTGAAGATGTCTGATATCAAATTATGGATAGGTGAAGTTTGAACGTTTTTAATGTACACAGATCTAGCTGTTTGAACATTCTCTCGAGCTCTTCAACAAAAAATGTAACAAACACAGTGTTGGTTGTCTGGGTTTCTGCGCAGCAGATTTGGAGCACACACACAAAAAAAAAAACATGACCAAAACAAATGATATACTGAGTTTTAGAGATTTACAAGTAATCTACGGCTTTAATCCAATTCTACTTTAATATTTACATACTATCTTAAAATGAATTTTGTTCCACATTTAACTCATTTGAGCAGTGTAAAGATTGTCGCCCCTGGAAGATCTAGCGCTCCGTGAGATGTCAGAAAAATGCGCGGTGCAGGGTGTGAGCAAGTTTGAGCTATCACTATAGCAACGGGCCATCTTGCAGGATTAAAGCGGCATGTTCGACTCTTGGAGAGCAGTCGATGGGCCACGACGGCCACAACTAGCTCTTCAGATGAGATTTCTTCAGTTTCAGGAGAGTCGTTTACAAGCTTTGAGAACCAAGTCACAACAATGTCTTGACCCGGTTAGTGTCTCTTTGTATTTCTCTTGCATGCCCGGACCATGGAGCTGCTGTCTGTTTTCTATAACTAGTTCTAAATCGACGAGTTTGCTTATATTAAGGTTATTTGAAAGAAAACAGAATCCAAATTTGAGAGGCCATACAATGCTTGAGCTGTCTCTATAGTGTCCATGAAGAAATGAAGAAACAACGCGGTGAATGAGCAAAGCTGTGCGTGCTGCTGTTCTCCCCTTGTGGCGAGCCGTTAGATCCAGACTTCGGTGTTGGTCAAGACAGAGTTTGTTATCACACAACACATGCAGATTCTTTTATTAATGATGTAACTTTCACCAAGGCCGCTCTATGCCTAGCATAGCTTTGTGTTCAGCAAGTAGTATAAACTGAGCTATATGTAATTGTTCCACACAAGCTAGGTCAACTTTAATTGACGAATGTAAACCAATATTACAAGATAAAAAAATCTAAATAGATTCGGCATTGTTCACTTCTGAATGTCTTGATTATAATTTTGGATGAATTAAGAAAAGCTTGTGAAGTGAGCGTGTAGAGTGTATTTTCATACAAAAGAATCGTTCCCAGCTGATGGCGTTCTCTGCCAGAGTATATGAGCTTCTGGTTAGCAGGAAATCTACAAGGAGGAATTCGATTGGATGAATTAAAATGAGATCTAAAAACGGAGTCAATACGAAAACCAGGAGCACAATTGACGTGACGTTATCGAGCTAGGAGAAGGGAGCCTCGCCACCACAGTGTTGGGCACCAACCAGCGTTTCTTTCATGGGAAAATGAGATAAAAACATGGCAAGAAGACAACAGGCCTGGATCTGTGTATTGTAGAGGGGGGGGGGGGGGGGTTTAGAGATTTTGTTGGTGTAATATCCCCGCGATATTGGTCTCTTACTCCATCTGCCAAGTATCCTTGAGTACCAAGATTTAGAGGCTATGGGCTCTATGGTTGTTTATAACTGCTTGGGTTGAAAGCAATCGAGAAATTGCTTAGATGTTTTAAGACTTTCAGTGAAAAAAAAACTACTCAGAGCTCCTCTGATGTGGTAGAGAGACTAAAATCTTAACATTGGCCCACTAGCACTCTGTAAGGAAGCCGTTGGGATCACAGTATTATCTCTCTTTATATCGTTAAATAAAAAACGAAAGCTCGTCCTTTTTTAAGATCCTTTTTGAGTATGACATTATTTAAAGTACTGATATGAATGTAAATATGTCTTGCCAAATTAGTTTTATGAAGAAGGTTTCCTACGATTCTTCTTTAGTTGTATTAAATAATCAGACGCCCAATCAAAATCTCCCCAAACAAGTGGCAATCTAGCATCTAAAGTTATCGTCCATCCTACATTATCCTTCTTGTTTCAAGGCCAGAGCTGTTTTTACCATTTGCAGTTAATGCGATGTGTGATTTTATTTGGTTCACGTTTAGCAGAACTGTTCACATTGTTTCTGTACCTGGAACACATCACTGATCTTGCGGTTTTCGCACTTTGTACCTTCATCCATTTGTATTTGTAAAGAGCAAAATTTCTTCAGCACGACATGAACAATGGACTAAATCACTAAATCACTAGATCGGGAGAGGGTGGACGGAAGGAATGGGGTGGGAGGAGGGGGGGGGGGACTAACAGCGTGGCACACAGTGTCGAGAAAAAATACAAATATTCCTGATTGTAGCGATATCTTGGCATTAATCTTTAATAGATGTTGGGGGGAACCGGAGCAAATTATCGAAAATTGCTTTAACCTTTTAGAGCCGGCTTACTGTATAATTCAGGTCTTGCTTTCTCAAGAAACATCATGGACGAGTGTAACTAAAGAACAAACCATCCCTCATGACGACGTGACGAAGATGTCACTTGTAACTTATATACAGAGCGGCTCTTACAACCACGTGAGGCTGCGCCCGAGTGTAACTACTGTACAGGCTGTCTGTTTTGACGCCATGACACTGAGTAAGAGTGTAACAAGTGTACAGGCTGTCTCTTTTGACGCCATGGCACTGAATAAGAGTGTAAATAGTGTACAGGCTGTCTGTTTTGACGCCATGACACTGAGTAGGAGTGTAACTAGTGTACAGGCTGTCTCTTTTGACGCCATGACACTGAGTAAGAGTGTAAATAGTGTACAGGCTGTCTCTTTTGACGCCATAGCACTGAGTAAGAGTGTAAATAGTGTACAGGTTGTCTCTTTAGACGCCATGGCACTGAGTAGGAGTGTAAATAGTGTACAGGCTGTCTCTCTTGATGCCATGGCTCTGAGTAAGAGTGTAAATAGTGTACAGGCTGTCTCTCTTGATGTCATGACACTGAGTAGGAGTGTAAATAGTGTACAGGCTGTCTCTCTTGATGCCATGACACTGAGTAGGAGTGTAAATAGTGTACAGGCTGTCTCTCTTGATGCCATGGCACTGAGTAGGAGTGTAAATAGTGTACAGGCTGTCTCTCTTGATGCCATGTCACTGAGTAGGAGTGTAAATAGTGTACAGGCTGTCTCTCTTGATGCCATGACACTGAGTAGGAGTGTAAATAGTGTACAGGCTGTCTCTCTTGATGCCATGACACTGAGTATGACTGTAACAAGTGTACAGGCCGTCTCTCTTGACGCCATGGCACTGAGTAGGAGTGTAACTAGTGTACAGGCTGTCTCTTTAGACGCCATGGCACTGAGTAGGAGTGTAAATAGTGTACAGGTTGTCTCTCTTGATGCCATGACACTGAGTAGGATTGTAACAAGTGTACAGGCTGTCTCTCTTGACGCCATGGCACTGAGTAGGAGTGTAACTAGTGTACAGGTTGTCTCTTTTGACGTCATGGCACTGAGTAGGATTGTAATAAGTGTACAGGCTGTCTCTTTTGACGTCATGGCACTGAGTAGGATTGTAACAAGTGTACAGGCTGTCTCTCTTGATGCCATGGCACTGAGTAGGAGTGTAACTAGTGTACAGGCTGTCTCTTTTGACGTCATGGCACTGAGTAGGATTGTAATAAGTGTACAGGCTGTCTCTTTTGACGTCATGGCACTGAGTAGGAGTGTAACAAGTGTACAGGCTGTCTATTTTGTTGCCATGACACTGAGTAGGAGTGTAACAAGTGTACAGGCTGTCTCTTTTGTTGCCATGGCGCTGAGTAGGAGTGTATCTAGTGCAGAGGGAATGTTTCATGAGGACGTGCTGCGAAGCAGCCGTATAACAAGTGCAGAGGTTGTGTTTTAGGAACACGTTACGTCGGGTACGAGTGTTACTAGCTAGAGAGCAGACAGACACTTACATACTAAATTAAAGTCAGAGATTGAGAAATCAAGTTGGTCTCAGGCAGGGACTCTCAACAATATATAGAGAGAAGGACAGAAGAGGGAGACAGAGACATTAAACAGAGAGACTTGGGAGAGGAATAGGACAGAAGCAGAGACAGACAAGGAGACCGAGAGAGAGAAAGAGAGAAAGAGGGAGAGAGAGAGATAGATAGAGATAGATAGAGAGAGAGAGAGAGAGAGAGAGAGAGAGAGAGAGAGAGAGAGAGAGATGTTTTCCACTGTTCTCGCTACAGTGATCTGTTGACCGACTCTGCAGGCGACACTAGTTCCCACACGCTGTGTCTGGTGTCTTGTAACGCCAGGGGCGAGTTTAACGTTCCTTCGTAGTTAGGACCGGCCTCAGAGATGTGTTACCATCTAACACCTCAGGACCGGCCTCAGAAATGTGTTACCATCTAACACCTTAGGACCGGCCTCAGAGATGTGTTACCATCTAACACCTCTGGACCGGCCTCAGAGATGTGTTACCATCTAACACCTCAGGACCGGCCTCAGAGATGTGTTACCATCTAACACCTTAGGACCGGCCTCAGAGATGTGTTACCATCTAACACCTCTGGACCGGCCTCAGAGATGTGTTACCATCTAACACCTTAGGACCGGCCTCAGAGATGTGTTACCATCTAACACCTCTGGACCGGCCTCAGAGATGTGTTACCATCTAACACCTTAGGACCGGCCTCAGAGATGTGTTACCATCTAACACCTCAGGACCGGCCTCAGAGATGTGTTACCATCTAACACCTTAGGACCGGCCTCAGAGATGTGTTACCATCTAACACCTCTGGACCGGCCTCAGAGATGTGTTACCATCTAACACCTCAGGACCGGCCTCAGAGATGTGTTACCATCTAACACCTCAGGACCGGCCTCAGAGATGTGTTACCATCTAACACCTTAGGACCGGCCTCAGAGATGTGTTACCATCTAACACCTCAGGACCGGCCTCAGAGATGTGTTACCATCTAACACCTCAGGACCGGCCTCAGAGATGTGTTACCATCTAACACCTCAGGACCGGCCTCAGAGATGTGTTACCATCTAACACCTCAGGACCGGCCTCAGAGATGTGTTACCATCTAACACCTCAGGACCGGCCTCAGAGATGTGTTACCATATAACACCTCGGACCGACCTCAGAGATGTGTTACCATCTAACACCTCAGGACCGACCTCAGAGATGTGTTACCATCTAACAGCTTACTACAAACGGTAATAAACCTGGCTAGTCTCAAGAAACTTTTGCTAAAACAACTCTCAAGGCAAAACATTTCTATTTTATTTGACCCCTAGAGAGGAAGATAGAACATGTCACAAACTGCATGTTTTTCTACGACTTCTCGGGGATCAGTGGAAGCCACGGGCGGACATCGCGAGACATGGCGAGAATGGGTTCCAGCACTTGTGAGCTTTGTCTTGCCCAGTTGACGTCACACCCCTGTCAGGCAGTCTCGGCAGAGAAATCTATACAGTCCCGCTATCCCAAGGGTAGCGGCCGGTTGGCGCATGCACGTATCTCGCTTGGAAAGAGCCAAGATCTACGTTTATGCTTGGATGATGGTTGTGAAAAAAATGTTTGAATAATTTATGGAGTGCTATTAAGTTAACAATACTATGATCGAGCTACTTCGGATTCAGAACACGGTTGGCATGAGTTTCTGCTCCCATAAAGCTGCAGAGCTGAAATGCCAGCAATAAAACCAGTTGCACATTGACTCAGCATTGAGCGCGGGTTAAGTGCCATGTTTTTAAAAGATCATAAAAGATCCTAATCAAACAAGGTGACACCAAAGTATAAGCTGAGAGGAAGAGGAAGAGTCCTGAGTGGAGGCAGACAACGCTGAAATCAGGCGTCCAGATGGAACTAGATTTGGAGAAGAGGGAGAAAAGAAAGAAAAGGAGAGCATTGTTATCAACTGAAAGAGTGAAATTCTTAACAACGGAGAGATCCTGATAGTAATATGCGTTGACGGAGAGATCCTGATAGTAATATGCGTTGACGGAGAGATCCTGATAGTAATATGCGTTGACGGAGAGATCCTGATAGTAATATGCGTTGACGGAGAGATCCTGATAGTAATATGCGTTGACGGAGAGATCCTGATAGTAATATGCGTTGACGGAGAGATCCTGATAGTAAAATGCGTTGACGGAGAGAAGAGAAGAACGATGTCTTCCTGTGTCCCACGTAGAGAGCGAACTGGTTGTTTTTTTTAATCCGAGTGATCCTTCTCTTCTCGAGGTGGCACGATATGGCGTTACAAAGTGAACGGTAAACACGGTCAGTTTGCTTATAGCGTAAGACTGTGAAAAGAAAAAAAATCTCTCTCCCCCCCCCCCCTCCTAATTAAAAAAAAATCTGTGGCACATGATAATAATTTTATCAGGAACAATGACCACTTCACTAACCGCAACTTTCAGCATTTTTCTCTGAAAGGCAAGAATTATACCAGGAAAGATAACCGCTTCATTAGCGCTTATTTGAAGCGTTAAAGCCAGAGAGATAAACAAAAGGGAAAGAAAGATAACCACTTCTTTGTCCCCAAATTAACTATGTCGCAAGGCCCCAAACTAAGACAAAACGCATGGTAGGGCTGGATCAGGAGAGATTCGTCCCAGTAATCTTCAGTGCGTGACAGTCACCCTACAGGCTTATCATTATGTTACAACATACCAAGGTCAAGGTCTTTAGAGGCTTGCTCATCGAAATCGATAAGCCGGAGTGTAGGGAAACTTGACTGCGATAATGATCCCAGCCGTACTATAAATGTATAGAGATAAGTTTGAAGTTTTGGATTTTCATTTATGAAGCACTCAGTACTACGTCACTTATTTTACACAATGATGTAGATGTGGTACATACTTCCTGAGCTAGACAGAATCGTGTAGACGTAGATTATTGCTACTGTTGCTGCTATTGCTACTCTTCTCCCTTCTTTTCCTCCTCATCCTCTCTCTCCACTACTACTACTACTACTACTACTACTACTACTACTACTACTACTACTACTACTACTACTACTACTACTACTACTACTACTACTACTACTACTACTACTACTACTACTACTGCTGCTACTACTACTACTACTACTACTGCTACTACTACTACTACTACTACTACTACTACTACAACTACTACTACTACTACTACTACTACTACTACTACTACTACTACTACTACTACTAATACTACTACTGCTACTACTACTACTACTACTACTACTACTACTACTACTACTACTACTACTACTACTACTACTACTAATACTACTACTACTACTACTACCGCTACTACGACTACTACGACTACTACTACTACTACTACTACTACTACTACTACTACTACTACTACTACTACTACTACTACTACTACCACTACTACTGCTGCTGCTGCTGCTGCTATTTATAAATTAATAGGGCAAAATATTCATTTAGCGCCTTTCATTTTATAAGCTATCATTTCACAAAGTGATAAATCTTGACTGAGCCTCTAGTAAGAGACGCTTTTCATTATGTTTGACACCAGTGAAAACATTATGCAAATGTGCATATCCCTGTCATGGTTTCTCCGCACCTTGGAAAACTTGTCCTCACCCATTGAAACCAGGCTGACTGTTTGCCGGTGCTTCTGTAGATGTGAGAGGAACGTAAGGGATTGTACAGAAACAATAAATAACAGGAAGCAAAGTGTTGGGAATTTTCCAACCGAAAAATAACTGTACCGTCATGGATTTGTCCCAGTTAAAGATCGCGCAAGTCACATTAGCACACGATTGCACAAGAGTTACCTATAGTGCACAGTAGCGCCTAAACCATTCAACCGTTAAACGTTGCTGGGTTCATCAATTTTTGATCTTGTTGCAGCGAGACTGGTGCAAGTCTGGCACCTGGAGGTGTCTCTCTCCACAGTCGATGATGGTCTTAACACGATGCTTGTCAATGATAGAAAGGTTTTCAATTGTGAGAGATGGGCGAACCAAAACTCAAGAGCGCTTTAAAAATAGTATCAACTCTTTGTAATGGAAAGACCCCCCCCCCCCTCCCAATTTAGTTTAAGTAAGCTGGTACATGAATGCGAGTATTGCTTCGATCAAGTATTTACTATGTACAGGTTTGTTGCATGAAAACTATAAAATGACTGCCATGGTGCACAAAAAGCTGGTTTGTTTTCTACTTTTTTTGAAAGCTTTATTTCATGAAAATCAGTTTGTTGTGGGAATGACTATCTCTTGATAATGCTGTGTCAATTGTATCATGATAATGCTATGTCAACTGTATCAAGATAATGCCATGTCAACTGTATCATGATAATGCTATGTCAACTGTTTCATGATAAGGTTATGTTAACTGTATCATGATAATTCTATGTCAACTGTATCATGATAATGCTATGTCAATTATCTCATGATAATGCTATGTGAATTATCTCATGAAAATACTATTTCAACTGTATCATAATAATGCTATATCATTTATCTCATGATAATGATATGTCAATTATCTCATGATAATGCTATGACAACTTAACTGTATCATGATAATGCTATGTCAACTGTTTCATGATAATGCTATATCAACTGTCTTACGATACTGCTAAATCAACTGTATCATGATAATCCTATGTCAACTGAATCATGGGAATGCTATGTCAACTGTCTTACGATACTGCTAAATCAACTGTATCATGATAATGCTATGTCAACTGAATCATGGGAATGCTATGTCAACTGTCTTACGATACTGCTAAATCAACTGTATGATGATAATGCTATATAAATTACCTTAAAAAATGAATGTATATTTTTAATTGTCTATGTTAATGTTTGAATTTTACCTCTAGTACCAATAGTGGGAAGGAAATATTTCTTGCTATACTTTCCGAAAAAACTCTTCTAAAGGACAAAAAAAACTTAGAACTATGTTGTCTAATTCCACGGCTGATGAACTTCTCGAAATTTGTCCAACTATCAGTAGCATACAGACGCCCTTAGTCCTGTATGTCAGTATCCTTTTTTTTTGGATTTCATTAAATAAACGTGTGAGCCGTGAAAATAGCATCATCGCTCTAAGACGGTTAAGGTGTGCTATGAAACACCAAAGTCTCAGCTCAGCATAACTCTTGATGGAACCGCTCAAGCCAAGACTCTCTAGTGGATATCGCGACGCAGAGCGCCTAGATCAGGAAGATGAGGAATTCAACGAGTCGCCCACCATATCAGTTTGGCTAACTCGAGTAAAGTTGTAGGCGGAAGCTCATGTTAAGATATGCGAGGGAGTTTTTAAAAAGTAACATCCACATGGAATGAATAATTTTGATTATTGGAAAACTGTTTATGATTAGCATCATAGAGAAGCAATTACAATATACTGCATACAGCACACAGGGACACAGAGAGAAACCAGGGAGGACTATTTCAATCGATGGGGGCTTTGACAGCAGACAGGTAGACAGACTGATAGTCAGATCAACAAGAGGGATAAGCAGCAATAAAGCACCATGAAATTATCTCTCTGTCACTCCTAATTTACTCTCAATTTGACCATCTATCTTTAACTATCAAACATTTACTATTATACCTACCAGAAAAAAGACTCCTCGCCCCTTTTCCCCCTTCTCCACACACATACACATCATTTCAACATCACTCGTCTGTTAAGTCAAACTTCCGAACGGCTTGCCTAAATTACCAGTTAGTAACAGCCAGTCCTGGATATGTGAATAGTTGTGTGTGTGTGTCGGGGTTTGCTCAAGAGGTTCTCACCAATATTTGATATTTATACTTTCTTTCTTTACAATTAGATGATTATTTAAAATGCTTTTCGCAGTTTCCAAATTATCGGTATTTTTTTTTCTTTTTGATAATTAAAGCATTTTAGGCGGCTCGAGGAAAATATCGTTTCGGAACCAAATGCTAAGTGGGAGATCCATGAATAATTCTGAACTTTAAAAATGTTTCTATTTGAGGGGCTGCCTGTTCTACCGTGTAGCACAGCGATATCTTTCAGTTGAGTCCTGCTAGCCACAGAGCTTTCACAGGGCGGGTTGGGAAGCTGCATCGTCTGAGAACCTATTCTCTGCCTCGTGAACCTGTTTGATGCACCAGCAACTGTTAGACGTCACTCTGTAGTGAAGCGGCGTTATCTCAGAAACCTTCAAATATTCGGGTATACTGAAGCTGCTAGAGCTGGTCATAATCCAAGTCAGTGAACTACCCGTCAGCTCAGCCAAGCTTTCCTTTCGCTTGACCCTCGCTAAAGGTGGCTTAGAGCGTAGCCGCAAGTTCAAACCCCGCACCCTTATGTTTGTAGAACTTAAAACATGCCCAGATGCTTATGATTCTTTCATCATCTTCATCACCACCACTTGTTGAAGACGCAGTCATGTGACACTCGAGCTGGAGTTTATTATATACGAATATATTTAAGTTCAGCAAAGTCTCTCTTTCTCTACCTCTCTCTCTCTCTCTCTCTCTCTCTCTCTCTATCTATCTATCTATCTATCTTTCTCTTAGTCATGTGACACTCTAGCTAGAGTTTGTTATATACGAATGTATTTAAGTTCAGCAAAGTCTCTCTCTCTCTCTCTCTCTCTCTCTCTCTCTCTCTCTCTCTCTCTCTCTCTCTCTCTCTCTCTCTATCTATCTATCTATCTTTCTCTTAGTCATGTGACACTCTAGCTAGAGTTTGTTATATACGAATGTATTTAAGTTCAGCAAAGTCTCTCTTTCTCTACCTCTCTCTCTCTCTCTCTCTCTCTCTCTCTCTCTCTCTCTCTCTCTCTCTCTATCTATCTATCTATCTATCTATCTTTCTCTTAGTCATGTGACACTCTAGCTAGAGTTTGTTATATACGAATGTATTTAAGTTCAGCAAAGTCTCTCTCTCTCTCTCTCTCTCTCTCTCTCTCTCTCTCTCTCTCTCTCTCTCTCTCTCTCTCTCTCTCTCTCTCTCTCTCTCTCTATCTATCTATCTTTCTCTTAGTCATGTGACACTCTAGCTAGAGTTTGTTATATACGAAAGTATTTAACGTCACCAAAGTTTCTCTTTTTCTCCACCCCCATCCTTCTCTCATCTCTCTCTCTCTATCTTTCTAGCTAGAGTTTATCATATACAAATGTATTTAACAACACCAAAGCCTTCTCTCTCTCCCAGCCTCGCTTGAGATGATCCACCCCAGGACCTCCATCTCTCCTGCTGTCCTTGCGCCACACTGAGCCTCATTATTCAACTGAAACAACAAACCTGGTCACACCAAAAATCATCACTGCCGGCTGTTCTGGGCTAACTGATGCTTGTGCCACATCGACAGGACCACACGAGCCAACTGGCACACATACAGTGTAATGGTTTTACGTCAAAGAAGAAAGAAATCTTTTGTTTTATCTCATACGGAAACTGTCCGTGCATCTAATACAAATAGCTCCAGCGGCTACCACAGTCATCAAGCATGCCACGTCACAGGTTTCATTAGAAGTTCCGGGTCTGTCTGGCGTCAGCTCTCAGCGGGGGATACACAGTCACGAGTTGATCCTCTACAGTACTGATGCTCGCGAGATAGTCCAGCATGATCGGTTTTTTCGGCGAAAGAGTGCGTCATACGGGTGGCTCGTTCCTGGAATTCATCAGAATTATACAATTATTTTAATCATGAAATTCTCTATGTTAAACAGTGTTTCAAGCGGACTCATAAAACTGAGCTTGACTCAAGCATACTCAAATGACGCGAGGATTCAGCTGACTCAGATGACACAAGTGGTTCATCTTGTCTCAAATGACACAAGTGTTCATCTTGACTTAAATGTCAAATGATTCAGCTCGACTCAAATGACAAGTGATTCAGCTTGACACAAGTGACATGTGCCTCAGCCATACTCAAATGGCACAAGTGATTCAGCTCGACTCAAATGGCAAGTGATTAGGCTTGACTCAAAAGACACAAGTGTTTCAGTATGACATAAATGACACGTGACTCAGCCATACTCAAATGACACAAGTGATTCAGCTTGACACAAATGACACGGACTCAGCTTGACTCAGATGACACAAGTGACTCAGCTTGACTCAGCCATTAGATCTACCTCATCTGCCGAAGGTAGTAATAACAAAATTTGAAGTCTCCATCAGTTAGAGAGCTCGGGAGTCAAACGTTTCACAGAATGAATTCACCCCAGTCCATGTGTTTTCTTCCCTCCTTTCTGGCACATGATGATAATAGGGTCCTGCTATGACTGTCTGCATTGCGCCTATGGTTTTTCCTGTAATGCTTAAAAGTAAAACACGATATGATAGTGTCCCATATTCTTTGACTGTTTTTCCCATGTCTTGGTCCAGTATAACAGCCACTCCTCTCTCATGTTCTGTAACTCATGAGTAGAATATTTCAAACATTCCTGCGCCTTGCCATCTGACTTCCCTCATGACTAGAATATTAATTTTTATCCTTTTCATTTGTTTGTTTCATGTTGTCTAATTTTCCCGTTAGCAGCTTTGTTATCATTTTAAAAAAAAAGAACAATCAGTAAAATCTTTTGAACCACGAAGGGAGCAAACTTTTTAAAATCGTTTTCACCAATCTCATGATCATTATCATCATCATCATCATCATCATCATCATCATCATCATCATCATCATCAACAACAACAACAACAACAACAACAACAACATCATCATGACAAGCATTAAAATAATTGATAAAACCTATCATCATAATAATTAGCATCATCATCATCATAGCCATTGCAAAAATAAGTAACTATTATTCTAATCATCAAAGTCACCTCACCATCACCACTATCACCATCACCATCATCATCATCATCATCATCATCAACATCATCACCGCCAATATCAAAACTATTATCATCTCCGTTAGCAGCAGTAAATAATCATCTCGATCATCAATATCATTTTAATCATCATCATCATCATCATCATCATCCCCACCATAAACATAGTCATCTTCATCATCATCATTGTATTCATTTTCATCACCGTAACCTTTATCAGCATCATCACTACTATCACAAACATAATATAGTCAGCATAACAAGAAACAAACTTTAACACGCATATCATCATATCCATCATCATAGTAATGATCGTTATTTTTATATTACCATTTTATTTATATACTGATTATTATTCTTCTTTTTCTTCTTCTTCTTCTTCTTCTTCTTCTTCTTCTTCTTCTTCTTCTTCTTCTTCTTCTTCTTCTTCTTCTTCTTCTTCTGCACATAAAAAAAAAAAAGAAAAGGAAAATACATAAGTTTTCATCGTTAATATCATTGTTCTAAGTTAACTTAGGTTTCCAATTTCAGTACTATTGTGTAGCAAAGATTTATGCTTTAGCCTTGAAAACGATCGTGCTGAAGGAATCTACAAGCTGCTGATTCCCATCTTACAGAAATGCTACACATGTTTTTATAAACGATCGTGCTGAAGGAATCTACAAGCTGCTGATTCCCATCTTACAGAAATGCTACACATGTTTTTATAAACGATCGTGCTGAAGGAATCTACAAGCTGCTGATTCCCATCTTACAGAAATGCTACACATGTTTTTATAAACGATCGTGCTGAAGGAATCTACAAGCTGCTGATTCCCATCTTACAGAAATGCTACACATGTTTTTATAAACGATCGTGCTGAAGGAATCTACAAGCTGCTGATTCCCATCTTACAGAAATGCTACACATGTTTTTATAAACGATCGTGCTGAAGGAATCTACAAGCTGCTGATTCCCATCTTACAGAAATGCTACACATGTTTTTATAAACGATCGTGCTGAAGGAATCTACAAGCTGCTGATTCCCATCTTACAGAAATGCTACACATGTCTTTATAAACGATCGTGCTGAAGGAATCTACAAGCTGCTGATTCCCATCTTACAGAAATGCTACACATGTTTTTATAAACGATCGTGCTGAAGGAATCTACAAGCTGCTGATTCCCATCTTACAGAAATGCTACACATGTTTTTATAAACGATCGTGCTGAAGGAATCTACAAGCTGCTGATTCCCATCTTACAGAAATGCTACACATGTTTTTATAAACGATCGTGCTGAAGGAATCTACAAGCTGCTGATTCCCATCTTACAGAAATGCTACACATGTCTTTATAAACGATCGTGCTGAAGGAATCTACAAGCTGCTGATTCCCATCTTACAGAAATGCTACACATGTTTTTATAAACGATCGTGCTGAAGGAATCTACAAGCTGCTGATTCCCATCTTACAGAAATGCTACACATGTTTTTATAAACGATCGTGCTGAAGGAATCTACAAGCTGCTGATTCCCATCTTACAGAAATGCTACACATGTCTTTATAAACGATCGTGCTGAAGGAATCTACAAGCTGCTGATTCCCATCTTACAGAAATGCTACACATGTCTTTATAAACGATCGTGCTGAAGGAATCTACAAGCTGCTGATTCCCATCTTACAGAAATGCTACACATGTCTTTATAAACGATCGTGCTGAAGGAATCTACAAGCTGCTGATTCCCATCTTACAGAAATGCTACACATGACTTTATAAACGATCGTGCTGAAGGAATCTACAAGCTGCTGATTCCCATCTTACAGAAATGCTACACATGTTTTTATAAACGCCAGAGGAGAACATCACCACGTCTTTCTCCACTCTAGGATTGGCGGGATATGTAAGTCAGTTTCTGGAGGTACCGCGTGTTACAGAACATTATTTTGATCAAAGTGTGATACGGCACCTTCTGGGTTGTTCTAAATCAATTCAGATCTAATCGAACTGGCTCTTAATCAAGGGAAGTAACCCTTTCAGACACCACTTTTCAAATCGACCAGACCTGTAGCGGATCTTAACCTCGGAAAAATTGGAGCTTCCCATATCGACTTTGCGGTCTCATTTCAGTTGTAGGTTGCTGACTTTTCCTGAAACTGGATTTGTTTTCCTGAGAATAATTGCCAATTCCTCTTACTTACACCTGACCCACATAACAGAGGAATCCATATAAAACCAACTCTGGAGTAAAGAAAGAAATAGGGAAGGGCAACAAACTGAAACTGGGTGAAACAAAAAGAACAATCATAATATTCTTAAGCTTTTTACATATTGGTTTCGTCAGTTTGGGCCAAAGATATCATTCTTGTCCAAGTTTTTATACTTAGACTGTCTTAGAACATAAGAGGATTGATTATGTCGTAAAAAGTCTCTACAATTTTTTTGTATAATATATCTAGAACCGTTCGATTGTAATTCTTACAGAGACAGTTTCCAATCTGATTCTGTTTACTTCTATCCGTTTACCATACTCGGTACATTGCAACTGTTGAATGGTTTTTGGGGGTTAAAAAAAGAGACAAAAAGGTTTAGCAAAGTCAAAAAAAAAAAGCGTTGACCTGTGTAACAGTGAATGCGGTAAAAAGTAATCCATTTAAAAGAGTAGATAGTACAAAGAAATCCGGTAAACAGTGTACATAGTAAAGAAAGAAAATGCAGTGAATGGTATATATAGTAAGGAAAAAAAGTGCGCTGAACAGTGTATATAGTAAAGAAAAAAAATCCGCTCAACAATATAAACAGTAAAAAGAAAACCCACTAAACAGTGTGGACAATAAAAGAAGACCCGATGAACTGTGTAGAAAGTAAAAGAAGATCCACTGAACAGTGCAGACAGTAAAAGAAGAGCCAATCAACAGTGTAGACAGTAAAAAGAAGACACTCTAAACAGTGTAGACAGTAAAGAGAAGACCCTCTAAACAGTGTAGCCAGTAAAGAGAAGACCCGATGAACAGAGTAGACAGAAAAGAGAAGACCCGATCAACAGAGTAGACAGAAAAGAGAAGACCCGATCAACAGAGTAGACAGAAAAGAGAAGGCCCGATCAACAGAGTAGACAGAAAAGAGAAGACCCAATCAACAGAGTACACAGAAAAGAGAAGACCCGATAAACAGAGTAGACAGAAAAGAGAAGGCCCGATCAACAGAGTACACAGAAAAGAGAAGACCCGATCAACAGAGTAGACAGAAAAGAGAAGGCCCGATCAACAGAGTAGACAGAAAAGAGAAGACCCAATCAACAGAGTAGACAGAAAAGAGAAGACCCAATCAACAGAGTAGACAGAAAAGAGAAGACCCAATCAACAGAGTAGACAGAAAAGAGAAGACCCAATCAACAGAGTAGACAGAAAAGAGAAGACCCGATCAACAGAGTAGACAGAAAAGAGAAGATCCGATGAACAGAGTAGACAGAAAAGAGAAGACCCGATGAACAGAGTAGACAGAAAAGAGAAGACCCGATCAACAGAGTAGACATAAAAGAGAAGACACGATCAACAGAGAAGACAGAAAAGAGAAGATCTGATGAACAGCGTAAACAGAAAAGAGAAGATCTGATGAACAGAGTAGACAGAAAAGAGAAGACTCGATCAACAGAGAAGACAGAAAAGAGAAGACCCGATCAACAGAGTAGACAGAAAAGAGAAGATCCGATGAACAGAGTAGACAGAAAAGAGAAGATCCGATGAACAGAGTAGACAGAAAAGAGAAGATCCGATGAACAGAGTAGACAGAAAAGAGAAGATCCGATGAACAGAGTAGACAGAAAAGAGAAGATCCAATCAACAGCGTAGAGAGAAAAGAGAAGATCCAATCAACAGAGTAGACAGAAAAGAGAAGATCCGATGAACAGAGTAGACAGAAAAAAGAAGACTCGATCAACAGAGTAGAGAGAAAAGAGAAGATCCGATGAACAGAGTAGACAGAAAAGAGAAGACCCGATGAACAGAGTAGACAGAAAAGAGAAGATCCGATCAACAGAGTAGAGAGAAAAGAGAAGATCCGATCAACAGAGTAGAGAGAAAAGAGAAGATCCGATCAACAGAGTAGAGAGAAAAGAGAAGATCCGATCAACAGAGTAGAGAGAAAAGAGAAGATCCGATCAACCGAGTAGAGAGAAAAGAGAAGATCCGATGAACAGAGTAGACAGAAAAGAGAAGATCCGATGAACAGAGTAGAGAGAAAAGAGAAGATCCGATGAACAGAGTAGACAGAAAAGAGAAGATCCGATGAACAGAGTAGAGAGAAAAGAGAAGATCCGATGAACAGTATAGACAGAAAAGAGAAGATCCGATGAGCAGAGTAGACAGAAAAGAGAAGATCCGATGAGCAGAGTAGACAGAAAAGAGAAGATCCGATGAACAGAGTAGACAGAAAAGAGAAGATCCAATCAACAGAGTAGACAGAAAAGAGAAGATCCGATGAACAGTATAGACAGAAAAGAGAAGATCCGATGAGCAGAGTAGACAGAAAAGAGAAAACCCGATGAACAATGTAGACAGTAAAAAGAAGACCTGCTGATTAATGTAGACAGTAAAGAGGAGACCCGCTGAACAATGTAGACAGGAAAAAGAAGACTCGCTGAACAATGAAGATAGTAAAGAGAAGACCCACTGAACAGTGTAGACAGGAAAGAAAAGACCCGCTGAACAATGTAGACAGTAAAGAGAAGACCCGCTGAACAATGTAGACAGTAAAAAGAAGATCCACTGAACAGTATAGACAGAAAAGAGAAAACCCGATGAACAGTGTAGACAGTAAAAAGAAGATCCACTGAACAGTATAGACAGAAAAGAGAAAACCCGATGAACAATGTAGACAGTAAAAAGAAGACCTACTGAACAGTGTAGACAGGAAACAGAAAAGAGAAAACCCGATGAACAATGTAGACAGTAAAAAGAAGACCCGCTGAACAGTGTAGACAGGAAACAGAAAAGAGAAAACCCGATGAACAATGTAGACAGTAAAAAGAAGACCCACTGAACAGTGTAGACAGGAAACAGAAAAGAGAAAACCCGATGAACAATGTAGACAGTAAAAAGAAGACCCACTGAACAGTGTAGACAGCAAAGAGAAAAGAGAAAACCCGATGAACAATGTAGACAGTAAAAAGAAGACCCGCTGAACAGTGTAGACAGGAAACAGAAAAGAGAAAACCCGATGAACAATGTAGACAGTAAAAAGAAGACCCACTGAACAGTGTAGACAGGAAACAGAAAAGAGAAAACCCGATGAACAATGTAGACAGTAAAAAGAAGACCCACTGAACAGTGTAGACAGGAAACAGAAAAGAGAAAACCCGATGAACAATGTAGACAGTAAAAAGAAGACCCACTGAACAGTGTAGACAGGAAAGAGAAAACCCGATGAACAATGTAGACAGTAAAAAGAAGACCCGCTGAACAGTGTAGACAGGAAAGAGAAAACCCGATGAACAATGTAGACAGTAAAAAGAAGACGCGATGAACAATGTAGACAGGAAAGAGAAAACCCGATGAACAATGTAGACAGTAAAAAGAAGACGCGATGAACAGTGTAGACAGGAAACAGAAAAGAGAAAACCCGATGAACAATGTAGACAGGAAAGAGAAGACGCGATGAACAGTGTAGACAGGAAACAGAAAAGAGAAAACCCGATGAACAATGTAGACAGTAAAAAGAAGACGCGATGAACAGTGTAGACAGGAAACAGAAAAGAGAAAACGCGATGAACAATGTAGACAGTAAAAAGAAGACGCGATGAACAGTGTAGACAGGAAACAGAAAAGAGAAAACCCGATGAACAATGTAGACAGTAAAAAGAAGACGCGATGAACAGTGTAGACAGGAAACAGAAAAGAGAAAACCCGATGAACAATGTAGACAGGAAAGAGAAGACGCGATGAACAATGTAGACAGGAAAGAGAAGACGCGATGAACAATGTAGACAGTAAAAAGAAGACCCACTGAACAGTGTAGACAGGAAAGAGAAAACCCGATGAACAATGTAGACAGTAAAAAGAAGACCCACTGAACAGTGTAGACAGGAAAGAGAAGACGCCATGAACAGTGTAGACAATAAAGAGAAGACCCACTGAACAGTGTAGAGAGTAAAGAGAAGATTAGCTGAACAGTGTAGGCAGTAAAGAGAAGACCCATTGAACAATGTAGAGAGTAAAGAGAAGATTCGCTGAACAGTGTAGGCAGTAAAGAGAAGACCCATTGAACAATGTAGAGAGTAAAGAGAAGATTCGCTGAACAATGTAGACAGTAAAGAGAAGACCCGCTGAACAATGTAGAGAGTAAAGAGAAGATCCCGTGAACAGAGTAGACAGTAAAGAGAAAATCCGATGAGCAGAGTAGACAGAAAAGAGAAGATCCGATGAACAGAGTAGACAGAAAAGAGAAGATCCGACGAACAGAGTAGACAGAAAAGAGAAGATCCGATGAACAGAGTAGACAGAAAAGAGAAGATCCGATGAACAGAGTAGACAGAAAAGAGAAGATCCGATGAACAGAGTAGACAGAAAAGAGAAGATCCGATGAGCAGAGTAGACAGAAAAGAGAAGATCCGATGAACAGAGTAGAGAGAAAAGAGAAGATCCAATCAACAGAGTAGACAGAAAAGAGAAGATCAGATCAACAGCGTAGAGAGAAAAGAGAAGATCCAATCAACAGAGTAGACAGAAAAGAGAAGACTCGATCAACAGAGTAGACAGAAAAGAGAAGTCTCGATCAACAGAGTAGACAGAAAAGAGAAGACTCGATCAACAGAGTAGACAGAAAAGAGAAGTCTCGATCAACAGAGTAGACAGAAAAGAGAAGACTCGATCAACAGAGTAGACAGAAAAGAGAAGTCTCGATCAACAGAGTAGACAGAAAAGAGAAGACTCGATCAACAGAGTAGACAGAAAAGAGAAGACTCGATCAACAGAGTAGACAGAAAAGAGAAGTCTCGATCAACAGAGTAGACAGAAAAGAGAAGTCTCGATCAACAGAGTAGACAGAAAAGAGAAGACTCGATCAACAGAGTAGACAGAAAAGAGAAGTCTCGATCAACAGAGTAGACAGAAAAGAGAAGACTCGATCAACAGAGTAGACAGAAAAGAGAAGTCTCGATCAACAGAGTAGACAGAAAAGAGAAGACTCGATCAACAGAGTAGACAGAAAAGAGAAGTCCAGCTAAACATTGTAGAAAGTAAAGAGAAAATCCGATGAACAATGTAGACAGTAAAAAGAAGACCCACTGAACAGTGTAGACAGGAAAGAGAAGACCCACTGAACAGTGTAGACAGGAAAGAGAAGACGCGATGAACAATGTAGACAGGAAAGAGAAGACGCGATGAACAATGTAGACAGTAAAAAGAAGACCCACTGAACAGTGTAGACAGGAAAGAGAAGACCCACTGAACAGTGTAGACAGGAAAGAGAAGACCCACTGAACAGTGTAGACAGTAAAAAGAAAACCCGATAAACAATGTAGACAGTAAAAAGAAGAGCCACTGAACAGTATAGACAGAAAAGAGAAACCCGATGAACAGTGTAGACAGTAAAAAGAAGACCTACTGAACAGTATAGACAGGAAAGAGAAGACGCGATGAACAGTGTAGGCAGTAAAGAGAAGACCCATTGAACAATGTAGAGAGTAAAGAGAAGATTCGCTGAACAGTGTAGGCAGTAAAGAGAAGACCCATTGAACAATGTAGAGAGTAAAGAGAAGATTCGCTGAACAATGTAGACAGTAAAGAGAAAACCCGATGAACAATGTAGACAGTAAAGAGAAGATCCCGTGAACAGAGTAGACAGTAAAGAGAAAACCTGATGAACAATGTAGACAGTAAAGAGAAGATCCCATAAACAGAGTAGACAGTAAAGAGAAAACCTGATGAACAATGTAGACAGTAAAGAGAAGACCCGATGAACAATGTAGACAGTAAAGAGAAAACCTGATGAACAATGTAGACAGTAAAGAGAAGACCCGATGAACAATGTAGACAGTAAAGAGAAGACCCGATGAACAATGTAGACAGTAAAGAGAAGATCCCATAAACAGAGTAGACAGTAAAGAGAAAACCTGATGAACAATGTAGACAGTAAAGAGAAGATCCCATAAACAGAGTAGACAGTAAAGAGAAAACCTGATGAACAATGTAGACAGTAAAGAGAAGACCCGATGAACAATGTAGACAGTAAAGAGAAAACCTGATGAACAATGTAGACAGTAAAGAGAAGACCCGATGAACAATGTAGACAGTAAAGAGAAGACCCGATGAACAATGTAGACAGTAAAGAGAAGACCCGATGAACAATGTAGACAGTAAAGAGAAAACCTGATGAACAATGTAGACAGTAAAGAGAAGATCCCATAAACAGAGTAGACAGTAAAGAGAAAACTCGCTGAACAGTGAAGACAGTAAAGAGAAGACCCAATGAACAGAGTAGACAGTAAAGAGAAGACCCGATGAACAATGTAGACAGTAAAGAGAAAACCCGATGAATAGAGTAGACAGTAAACAGAAAACCCGATGAACAATGTAGACAGTAAAGAGAAGATCCCATAAACAGAGTAGACAGTACAGAGAAAACTCGCTGAACAGTGTAGACAGTGAAAAGAAGACCCACTGAACAGTGTAGACAGTAAACATAAAACCCGACAGTAAAGAGAAGTTGCGCCGAACAAAGTAGACAGTAAAGAGAAGTTTCGCTGAACAATGTAGACAGTAAAGAGAAAATCCGCTGAACAACGTAGACAGTAAAGAGAAAACACGCTAAACAATGTAGACAGTAAAGAGAAGTTTCGCTGAACAATGTAGACAGTAAAGAGAAATCCCGCTGAACAGTGTAGACAGTAAAGAGAAAACCAGAAAATCTTGATTAAATTGAGATCCAAATAATCCTGACTCTATACTGTTCATATAAATCTAGGCTCCATACAGATCTAATAAATGTAGACACCATACAGATCTAAAAAATCTTGGTTCCATACAGATCTAATAAATCTTGGTTCCACACAGATCGTATCTTGGCTCCATAAAGATCTAATAAATCTTGGTTCCAAACAGATCTAATAAATCTTGGTTCCACACAGATCGTATCTTGGCTCCATACAGATCTAATAAATCTTGGCTCCATACAGATCTAATAAATCTTGGTTCCACACTGATCGTATCTTGGCTCCATACAGATCTAAAAAATCTTGGTTCCATACAGATCTAATAAATCTTGGTTCCACACAGATTGTATCTTGGTTCCATACAAATCTAATAAATCTTGGTTCCACACAGATCGTATCTTGGCTCCATACAAATCTAATAAATCTTGGTTCCACACAGATCGTATCTTGGCTCCATACAGATCTAATAAGTCTTGGTTCCACACAGATCGTATCTTGGCTCCATACAGATCTAAAAAGTCTTGGCTCCATACAAATCTAATAAATCTAGACACAATACAGATCTAATAAATTTTGACCCCATTCAGATCTAATAAATCTTGATTCCATATATATCTCTTGACTCCATACAGATCTAATAAATCATGACTCCATATAGATCTCTTAAAACTGATGAAAAAAACTAAATACTTGCAGTGTCTGCCCATGAAGTATGTAAAATAATTACTTTTTTTTTTTTTTTTTTTTTTTTTTTAAATCCAAATCTATTTATAGTTCGTTAAACCATTAATTATCATGGAGGTTTAAATAATTGGGCAGTTAAGAATTACCACAAGGCTGTGGGCCCTGAGGCTCTTTTAGCGGGAACTCAGAACTTTCTAAGAAACGTTGAAAACGATCTGAATATATCACGACAAGCTGATTTCCGGTATTATTTTACCTTATATGGTGATGCTGATCATGCTTAGAACGATTTAGACTTTACTCTTTTGTTTGAAGTCGATCTATGCACGTTTTTTCTTTGTTTTTGTTCAATGGTTCACCTGCCGTGTTTACAGCGCAGGCCATCGATCTATCTTACAGTAAAGAAGTTTAGGTTGCAATATTTGACCTGCACGTTGTGCGCCTCGGGCCTCCCCCTCAATCGAGAAATTTATATCGCTGGAAATGACAACTTTCAATCGAAACAACAGTCGCCTCCTGCACGTGAACTACTTTTTTCTCGGTCTCTTCTTAAGATCAACCTGTCACCTCGCACGCTTCCACAAAAAGTCTGATGTTACAGCAGAATTAACAACAAGAAAAAAGGCAAACCGCAGCATTGCTGTTTTGGACCGCTCGATCGTGACAAAAAAAAAATTCCTAGGGTATATCTGGTTCTCTTCTGGTAACTACAGAAGAGAACATGTGCTCTCTAAAGTAAAGATCTACTGACTGCAGAGAACATGTGCTCTCTAAAGTAAAGATCTATGACTGCAGAGAACATGTGCTCTCTAAAGTAAAGATCTATGACTAAAGAGAACATGTGCTCTCTAAAGTAAAGATCTATAACTAAAGAGAACATGTGCTCTCTAAAGTAAAGATCTATGTCTAAAGAGAACATGTGCTCTCTAAAGTAAAGTTCTACTGACTGCAGAGAACATGTGCTCTCTCAAGAAAAGATCTACTGACTGCAGAGAACATGTGCTCTCTAAAGTAAAGATCTATGACTAAAGAGAACATGTGCTCTCTAAAGTAAAGATCTATGACTAAAGAGAACATGTGCTCTCTCAAGAAAAGTTCTACTGACTGCAGAGAACATGTGCTCTCTAAAGTAAAGATCTATGACTAAAGAGAACATGTGCTCTCTAAAGTAAAGTTCTACTGACTGCAGAGAACATGTGCTCTCTCAAGAAAAGATCTACTGACTGCAGAGAACATGTGCTCTCTAAAGTAAAGATCTATAACTAAAGAGAACATGTGCTCTCTAAAGTAAAGATCTATGACTAAAGAGAACATGTGCTCTCTCAAGAAAAGTTCTACTGACTGCAGAGAACATGTGCTCTCTAAAGTAAAGATCTATGACTAAAGAGAACATGTGCTCTCTAAAGTAAAGATCTATGACTAAAGAGAACATGTGCTCTCTAAAGTAAAGATCTACTGACTGCAGAGAACATGTGCTCTCTAAAGTAAAGATCTACTGACTAGAGAGGACATATGCTCTCTAAAGAAAAGATCTACTGACTGCAGAGAACATGTGCTCTCTAAAGTAAAGAACTACTGACTAAAGAGAACATTTGCTCTCTAAGGTAAAGATCTACTGGTTAAAGAGAACATGTGCTTTCTAGGGTAAAGAACTACTGACTGCAGAGAACATGTGCTCTCTAAAATAAAGATCTACTGACTACAGAGAACATTTGCTCTCTAAAGTAAAGATCTATGACTAAAGAGAACAAGTGCTCTCTAAAGTAAAGATATATTACTAAAGAGAACATGTGCTCTCTAAAGTAAAGATATATTACTAAAGAGAACATGTGCTCTCTAAAGTAAAGATATATTACTACAGAGAACATTTGCTCTCTAAAGTAAAGATCTATGACTAAAGAGAACAAGTGCTCTCTAAATTAAGATCTATGACTAAAGAGAACATGTGCTCTCTCAAGAAAAGTTCTACTGACTGCAGAGAACATGTGCTCTCTAAAGTAAAGATCTATGACTACAGAGAACATTTGCTCTCTAAAGTAAAGATCTACTGACTGCAGAGAATATGTGCTCTCTAAAATAAAGATCTACTGACTACAGAGAACATTTGCTCTCTAAAGTAAAGATCTATGACTAAAGAGAACAAGTGCTCTCTAAAGTAAAGATATATTACTAAAGAGAACATTTGCTCTCTAAAGTAAAGATCTATGGCTAAAGAGGACATTTGCTCTCTAAAGTAAAGATCTACTGACTACAGAGAACATCTCTCTTAAAGAAAGATCTCTCACTAGATATAGGGTATATAACAAAAAAGATAACCATCATTAAGTCAGTTTGCTAATTTTCATAGGACGGTTTCATCATGGTTTACACCGCTCTTTTCGTTATTTGAAGTCTCTTGTTCTCTCTGCCAACAACCAAGCCACTTCAGGCCAGTCTATTGCACAACCTTTTGGCTGTTGGCGATAGACCAGCCTACAATGGAGTGTTCCTCTCGCGACTCAATGGAACACATAGTTAGAAGATTAATGAGCTTCTTAAAAAACTTAGAGGTTTAACTGTGAAAATCTTGGAGCAGAATAAACTGATATAACACAGCTAACAATGTCATCATTCCTGCTTTCTTTGCCAACTCGCTTCGAAACAATACAGTACAAAAAATAAGTTCTGAACAGGCTCTTAAAATCACCCCAGGTTTGTGTATGCTTGTCACGTTGTCCAACCTTTGTTCTGCGCCAGGAAGACAATCGATGCAGCATGGACAGTGTTAATGCCCTCCCCTTCCATCGACCATCGACCGTGATTAGCTCCCCTGGCCCATCACTCGCCCGTGTTTTCTCTCCTCTCGATAGAATAGCCCTCATCTTGTTTATGTTCCAACCTTCCCCTCCCTTTTTGTTCTCCTCAAGATTATCTGAGCTGAAGTTTTAACCTCTAACAATGCCTCGCCTAAAAATCCTTCCTGTCCATATAATTTCTTGATTTTATTTTCTGTACCAGTCCCTCTCCCATTGTTGCTGTGTAAACTTCGAACTTATAATGTTAGAACACCATCAAACATCAAATCTCGCTTGGTGAATGTCTTTTACTGCATCTGTTGTTACTGAGTTTACTTTGGGCGCTGGATGTTGCCATATTGCAGTTGTAAATGATGCTAATTTAACGGCGATGACCATTTAAAGGTTATGGGCCCATTCCAGCGATTTTCGAGGTAAAAACATCATCATGATCATCATCATCAACATCCTCATTATAATAGTCATCAATATCATCCTCATAAATAGCACCATCATCCACAATTTCATGGTCATGATCATTATTGTTGTTGTTGTTGTTGTCGTTGTTGTTGTTGTTGTTGTTGTTGTTGTTGTTGTTGTTGTTGTTGTTGTTGTTGTTCTTCTTCTTCTTCTTCTTCTTCTTCTTCTTCTTCTTCTTCTTCTTCTTCTTCTTCTTATTATTATTATTATTATTATTATTATTATTATTATTATTATTATTATTATTATTATTATTATTATTATATTATTATTATTATTATTATTATTATCATCATCACCGTCACCATCATCATCGTCATTATTGTCTTAATCATCTTTATTGTTATTTTCATTATCATCATGATCATGATCGTTATTGTTATCATCATCACATCATCATTATAGTCATCGTCTTAATCATCCTTATTGTTATTTTCATTATAATCACGATCATCATCATTTTTGTTGTCATCATCATCATCATCATCATCATCATCATCATCATCATCACTATTATCATCATCATCATCATCATCATCATCATCATCATTATTATCATCATCATCACCATTATGTATTTCAATACTATCATCATTATTATTGCTTTAATCATCAATGTCATCATCGCCACCATCATCATTAAATCATCAACACCATTATTAACATAATTTTTTTTCAGTCTTTATATTTGTCTTGCTTCTCTAGCTCTCCATCTGACCACCGTTTTGGCGTAAGCGGTTGGATGGGACCATTAGAGGGGCAGGCCAATCAGTTTCGCCCAATACAGGGTTTTGTTTGAGGACGAGCAATACAAACACCGTCGAGGATGCTGGTCGAGCTCAGTGCAATAACTGTGGCTGGTTTTGTCTCTTAGTATTTGCTTCATAGATCTCGAGGTCAGTGCAATAACTGTGGCTGGTTTTGTCTCTCATTACTTGCTTCATAGATCTCGAGGTCAGTGCAATAACTGTGGCTGGTTTTGTCTCTTAGTATTTGCTTCATAGATCTCGAGGTCAGTGCAATAACTGTGGCTGGTTTTGTCTCTCAGTATTTGCTTCATAGATCTCGAGGTCAGTGCAATAACTGTGGCTGGTTTTGTCTCTCATTACTTGCTTCATAGATCTCGAGGTCAGTGCAATAACTGTGGCTGGTTTTGTCTCTCATTACTTGCTTCATAGATCTCGAGGTCAGTGCAATAACTGTGGCTGGTTTTGTCTCTTAGTATTTGCTTCATAGATCTCGAGGTCAGTGCAATAACTGTGGCTGGTTTTGTCTCTCAGTATTTGCTTCATAGATCTCGAGGTCAGTGCAATAACTGTGGCTGGTTTTGTCTCTCATTACTTGCTTCATAGATCTCGAGGTCAGTGCAATAACTGTGGCTGGTTTTGTCTCTCAGTATTTGCTTCATAGATCTCGAGGTCAGTGCAATAACTGTGGCTGTTTTTTTGTCTCAGTATTTGCTTCATAGATCTCAAGGTCAGTGCAATAACTGTGGCTGGTTTTGTCTCTCAGTATTTGCTTCATAGATCTCGAGGTCAGTGCAATAACTGTGGCTGGTTTTGTCTCTCATTACTTGCTTCTTAGATCTCGAGGTCAGTGCAATAACTGTGGCTGGTTTTGTCTCTCAGTATTTGCTTCATAGATCTCGAGGTCAGTGCAATAACTGTGGCCGTTTTTTTGTCTCAGTATTTGCTTCATAGATCTCAAGGTCAGTGCAATAACTGTGGCTGGTTTTGTCTCTCAGTACTTGCTTCATAGATCTCGAGGTCAGTGCAATAACTGTGGCTGTTTTTTTGTCTCAGTATTTGCTTCATAGATCTCGAGGTCAGTGCAACAACTGTGGTTGGTTTTATCATTCAGTATTTGCTCCATAGATCTCAATCTCAGTGCAATAACTGTAGTTGGTTTTGTCTCTGAGTATTTGCTTCATAGATCTCAAGCTCAGTGCAATAACTGAGGCTGATTTTGTCTCTGAGTATTTGTCTCGAGATCACTTGGCGCTAGTTGAGCAACATGGTGCTGTCAATGTTTGTCAAACTGGCTCTCAGTGCTGGACGTCTGTAGATAAGCGATGGTGTTCAAGATAAACGCTCATCCTTGGTGGCAGTTCCGGTTTGTCTTGATTCGAAGTAGTACAGGCATGTTCTGATCAATACCTGTACTATTCGAAGTAGTACAGGCACGTTCTGATCAATACCTGTACTATTCGAAGTAGTACAGGCACGTTCTGATCAATACCTGTACTATTCGAAGTAGTACAGGCACGTTCTGATCAATACCTGTACTATTCGAAGTAGTACAGGCACGTTCTGATCAATACCTGTACTATTCGAAGTAGTACAGGCACGTTCTGATCAATACCTGTACTATTCGAAGTAGTACAGGCACGTTCTGATCAATACCTGTACTATTCGAAGTAGTACAGGCACGTTCTGATCAATACCTGTACTATTCGAAGTAGTACAGGCACGTTCTGATCAATACCTGTACTATTCGAAGTAGTACAGGCACGTTCTGATCAATACCTGTACTATTCGAAGTAGTACAGGCACGTTCTGATCAATACCTGTACTATTCGAAGTAGTACAGGCACGTTCTGATCAATACCTGTACTATTCGAAGTAGTACAGGCACGTTCTGATCAATACCTGTACTATTCGAAGTAGTACAGGCACGTTCTGATCAATACCTGTACTATTCGAAGTAGTACAGGCACGTTCTGATCAATACCTGTACTATTCGAAGTAGTACAGGCACGTTCTGATCAATACCTGTACTATTCGAAGTAGTACAGGCACGTTATGATCAATACCTGTACTATTCGAAGTAGTACAGGCACGTTATGATCAATACCTGTACTATTCGAAGTAGTACAGGCACGTTCTGATCAATACCTGTACTATTCGAAGTAGTACAGGCACGTTCTGATCAATACCTGTACTATTCGAAGTAGTACAGGCACGTTCTGATCAATACCTGCACTATTCGAAGTAGTACAGGCACGTTCTGATCAATACCTGTACTATTCGAAGTAGTACAGGCACGTTCTGATCAATACCTGTACTATTCGAAGTAGTACAGGCACGTTCTTATCAATACCTGCACTATTCGAAGTAGTACAGGCACGTTCTGATCAATACCTGTACTATTCGAAGTAGTACAGGCATGTTCTGATCAATACCTGTACTATTCGAAGCAGTACAGGCATGTTCTGATCAATACCTGTACTATTCGAAGCAGTATAGGCATGTTCTGATCAATACCTGTACTATTCGAAGCAGTACAGGCATGTTCTGATCAATACCTGTACTATTCGAAGCAGTACAGGCATGTTCTGATCAATACCTGCACTATTCGAAGTAGTATAGGCATGTTCTGATCAATACCTGCACTATTCGATGTAGTACAGGCACGTTCTGATCAATACCTGTACTATTCGAAGCAGTACAGGCATGTTCTGATCAATACCTGTACTATTCGAAGCAGTATAGGCATGTTCTGATCAATACCTGTACTATTCGAAGCAGTACAGGCATGTTCTGATCAATACCTGTACTATTCGAAGCAGTACAGGCATGTTCTGATCAATACCTGTACTATTCGAAGCAGTACAGCCATGTTCTGATCAATACCTGTACTATTCGAAGTAGTACAACCATGTTCTGATCAATACCTGTACTATTCGAAGTAGTACAGGCATGTTCTGATCAATACCTGTACTATTCGAAGTAGTACAGGCATGTTCTGATCAATGCCTGTACTATTGTTTGAAAGAGTTCTTTACGCTACCGGTTACGGCATTTGTTGAATAAAACATACATACTAGGTTAGTTGGTAGAAACTAGTTTGTAGATGTGAAGAAACCTCGAATCTAGGTCTTGTCTACATCTTGTTCCAGATAAAGCCTTAAACTATTTAAGTCTTAATTTCTGGCTGTAATTTTAGCTGCTAGGTGTACATATGAGATCAATGCTTGATCTATCTAAGTAGCAGTTACGACTTAAGCAGTTTTATCAATTAACTGTCTATTATGCATACTTTTTTTGTTGGAACCACAAGTAAGAAATTGATTCAAAGGTAGTACCGAGATAGATAAATAATAATAATGTATGGCGTTAACAAAGTGAGGTAAAAAAAATATAAATAAAACTCTTCTACATCCAAATGCATTTTTTTAAGGAAGGTGGGGGCATGGGAGTAATTTCTCGTAATCCTGGATCAAGATTGGACGAGAGTAAAAGAGCTCTTTTCTTGGAAAGATGGAATTAAGGTAGGACACGTTAAACTTGGTTTCTACAAATCTTAATTTTTCTTTTGGGCAGTTACACAGTAACATTTGACTGAATTTGATTTTACCTTTTAAAAATGCAATGAATTTACAAAATGTTCATTCTATCGATTTTGCATGTCATTATATCTCAAAAAGATCTCTTCATAATACGATCCTGGGCATGACACTATATGAATCTAAATATTTGAGAATCATATAGACTGAGCCCCCCAAATTCCTCCTTATTTTCTTTAAGAATGAGCTAATCCTGCCTCAGTGTAGAATCAGTGAGCACTGAGCAGCATGTCACAAAAAGTGATCCACTGAAAAAGTGTATGTGTCTTTGAAAGGGGAAGGAGTATAAATAGAAAAAAGACAGGTAGCAGAGATAGAGATACTTGCATGGAGGAAAAGGGGGTTAAAACGAGGGGTAAACAAAGAAAGTGTGTGTATCAGCTTGTGGGAAGAGAGAAACGTGTTTAGACACTTTAAGGTGGGGATACGAACCGACATAAGCACAGCTAGAGAGACAGACAATGAACTTAACCATAAAGCGCCGAGCCTATAATACCCGAGCTGAATCCTCTACTGAAGTTCCAGATCATTGATCGACCTTCACCAAGGTCAACAGCCACCAATCCCCGGTACAGCCCGAGTTGTCCGTGCACCGACTGAACTCTCCGACAGTCCTCACTTCATGACCGTGCATAGTACAGATAGCTCGCGATCCACCGAGCCTGTTCAATAACAAGATCGTACAACAAACAGTCAAGAATGCCGGCTTCCAACTTCCTCACGATGTCCCAGCACCGACTGGAGATCGATCTAGCCAGAGTAGCGGAGATAAATCCTGTGGAACCAGCATACATCCGAAGTCAAAATCATCTCACAATGACTCAGTCAATAGGCATTCAAGCGGTCGCATTTCTTACCTTCAGGATCGACCTAGATGCTTGTCGCATGGCTGAATTCCCTTCTTCATGAAATCCTCATCAACAATACAGATTGATGAAAGATTGAACCAATTCAAGATTGTTCTGATACAAGTCATAACGTGCTTCATATCACCATAACTCATCAAAGTGTGTCTTGACAAAAGGTATCTCATTTTTTTTTCTCTGAGAACTGCTCATATGAATATGAAAATGAGTGAAGAGATATGTCTCCAGTTTCCGCTCCGCAGAGAACATTGTAGTACTTTTGTCCGATGTTTTTAATTGCTTAGACACGGAAAAATATTAGTGATTCAAATAGCAGAAGTCGGTTCAGTGCCAAATTGCGACAGCTGTCTAGAAAACCCACATCTATCATAAGCACAGAGCTGAAATGAAGGCAACGAAGTGGAGCATACTCTTGTATCTCTAGGCTTAGTTAGCACATACAAGTTAATTTTAATTCACTGATTCCAAAATTTTTTTTTAATTATTTTTATCACCAAAGAAAAAAGACGCCACCTAATAAAACTATTTTTCTTTCAAGACCCTAATTGTTTCAGGTTAAGATGATGTGAAAAATGATATTGATCTTCTTTTCTTGGTCACTCATGTTTAGCGATTGTTTTTTGTAAGTTAGGGAGGCGACAGTTCTTTGCATTTTCTCTCGATCTATCGTTCGCTGAGGCTTGATCCAAACCAGGCACTCCCGAGTTTCGGCCGAGATTGTAGTGGAGTGAAAGCTAATTACAGCACGGGGCGTGTATTGCTACTGCTGCTGCTGCTGTATTCACAAACTATCAGGCCACGCTTTAGGAAGTTTATGAAAGCGCTTTTCAGGATATTCTGAATGTCTTTGTTTTGGACAATTTCTGTCAGCCAAACCAACAAGAAACATATCAAACTATTTAACAACAACCAATATTTCTAACTGACTTGCATTCATGATTTATAGTGTTGAACAATCAGTCTTTTGCAAACACAATGCCAGGCTATGAGGGTAAGAGATTCACATGCCCTGACAATGTTCAGCACAATGTGGTTAAGAGATTTACATCCCCTGTCCGTGCTCACGACTATGTGGTTAAGAGATTCACATGTCCTTTCCGTGCCCAGGACTATGTGGTTAAGAGATTCACATGGCTTGCATGTGCTCAGGTCTATGTGGCAAGATGACATGACTATGCCCTGTCTTGCTCTGCCCCTGCGTAGTGTAGGACTATGTGGTAAGATGTCATGACTATGCTCTGCCCCTGCGTAGTGTAAAACTATGTGGTAAGATGACATGACTATGATCTGTCCTGCGTAGTGTAGGACTATGTGGTAAGATGACATGACTATGCTCTGCCCCTGCGTAGCGTAGGACTATGTGGTAAGAAGACATGACTATGCTCTGCCCCTACTTAGTGTAAGACTGTGTGGTAAGATGACATGACTATGCTTTTCCCCTGCGTATTGTAGGACTATGTGGTAAGAACATGACTATGCTCTGCCCCTGCGTAGTGTAGAACTATGTGGTAAGATGACATGACTATGCTCTGCCCCTGCTTAGTGTAAGACTGTGTGGTAAGATGACATGACTATGCTCTGCCCCTGCGTATTGTAGGACTATGTGGTAAGATGACATGACTATGCTCTACCCTTGCGTATTGTAGGACTATGTGGTAAGATGACATGACTATGCTCTGCCCCTGCTTAGTGTAAGACTGTGTGGTAAGATGACATGACTATGCTCTGCCCCTGCGTATTGTAGGACTATGTGGTAAGATGACATGACTATGCTCTACCCTTGCGTAGTGTAGAACTATGTGGTAAGATGACATGACTATGCTCTGCCCCTGCTTAGTGTAAGACTGTGTGGTAAGATGACATGACTATGCTCTGCCCCTGCGGAGTGTAGGACTATGTGGTAAGATGACATGACTATGCTCTGCCCCTGCGTATTGTAGGACTATGTGGTAAGATGACATGACTATGCTCTACCCTTGCGTATTGTAGGACTATGTGGTAAGATGACATGACTATGCTCTGCCCCTGCGTATTGTAGGACTATGTGGTAAGATGACATGACTATGCTCTGCCCCTGCGTATTGTAGGACTATGTGGTAAGATGACATGACTATGCTCTGCCCCTGCGTATTGTAGGACTATGTGGTAAGATGACATGACTATGCTCTACCCTTGCGTATTGTAGGACTATGTGGTAAGATGACATGACTATGCTCTGCCCCTGCGTATTGTAGGACTATGTGGTAAGATGACATGACTATGCTCTACCCTTGCGTATTGTAGGACTATGTGGTAAGGTTACGCTGTATCCTTTTCCTCCCGCTGTCACGACTACATCTAGTCTGGAATACATGAATAGCAATATCGTTATTAAGCAAAGATGTGGTCATGAAATTTTTACTGAATCGTTCTGACGAGTGAAAAAAAACAAGAGCATATTATTTGAGGAGCAAATATTTTGCAGAATTTTCAAGAGATGATATTTCTCTAACTGCTGAAAATGTGAAGCATCACCAGATGAGAGAAGTGTCTTAGAAATGTTCTTGCGTCATAGCACCATTTAAAGCAGACGTAAGTCTTAGGAACAAGGGAGGACAAATCAATAATGTCAACAATAAATGACGCAGCAGCTTTTGTTCTCAAAACCGAAAAAAAAGGAAAAGAAAAAGAGTTGCTGTTAGCAGCGATGTGGCGCAGCATGCGGCCTGGAGTGGAGAGGTTGAGAGAAGCGGAGAAAAGCCGCGCTCTTGTCTCACGAGTGCCGAGAAAACACGAGATGCTGGGGGACGGGAGGCGGCAGAACGGGCCCCTCCCCGGCTGTTCCGAAACTCATGTCACAACGAGGCTCTCTGGGTGCGAGAGGGTGGACAGACAAGAAGAGGGGAGCAGGTAGAGACTGAGAGAGAGAGTATGAGTGAGGGACGAATAAAGATAGCGAAAATAGGGGGAGAGGGAGAGAGGGGGGATAAGAACGAAATAGAGACATAAGGAAAAAGAGGTTGGAGGTTGAATGGAAGACGCAGATAAAAAGAGAAGGGGAGGGCAGGCCTGCAAGTAAACAGAGAGCCAGAGAGTGAGTGAGGGACAGAGTTGGAGAATGCCGGGGGAGACGCTCTAAGAATTTTGTATTACGATGAGGTGAGCTGGACGTTCGTGAATGCTTGAGATAGGAACCAAAAGCGGCAGAGGCAGCGGATACAAACACTGAGCTGGACGTTCGTGAATGCTTGAGATAGGAACCAAAAGCGGCAGAGGCAGCGGATACAAACACTGAGCTGGACGTTCGTGAATGCTTGAGATAGGAACCAAAAGCGGCAGAGGCAGTGGATACAAACACTGAGCTGGACGTTCGTGAATGCTTGAGATAGGAACCAAAAGCGGCAGAGGCAGTGGATACAAACACTGAGCTGGACGTTCGTGAATGCTTGAGATAGGAACCAAAAGCGACAGAGGCAGTGGATACAAACACTGAGAAAAGCAGAAAGATAGCACGAAAGAGAGATTGGTGGCTAGGAATACAGAGGGAGCAATTGTAAGAGTAGGGATTAAAGATACTAGCGAACACAGGGGCAAAAGAAGTTGAAGAATGAAACAGCGGTAAAGAGACAGAGAAGGAGAGAGACAGAGACAGAGAGAGAGACAGAGAGACAGAGACAGAGAGAGAGAGAGAGACAGAGAGAGAGAGAGAGAGAGAGAGAGAGAGAGAGAGAGAGAGAGAGAATATTGAAAACTGGTTAAAATGGTCGCTTGTATTTCAAAATAAAAGCAATCTATATCTCACTGTGTCCTCTGAAGTTGGGTGTGACTGTTGTCAGACAGGAAGTCACGGGATTTTAGACTGCTCTCATGCCCCGGTCGCGCCAACTGAGACTGATAGTTCACTGATTCTGTAAGACAGTAACCACCAAGGATGGAACAGACAGCGCTCGGTTTATGGTCGTCGTGTGCTGTGGGAACGCAAAGCAAACAATGCTTAAAAGTCAGCGTGTACAGAATAAGTGATTCGTGCTTGTAGTTTAGTGGGGACTAAAGAGATCATAAAGCATCGTTTACACCGGAAGTGACTCTTACGGAATGCATTGGACGGAATACCAGAAAAATGATCGTACAGTAAATTGTTCAAGGGAAGTGACTCTTACTTGTTTGTTATGGACAAAAGAGCAGAAAAATAATTATAATGAAACATCGTTTACAAGGAAAGTAAATAATACTAATAATAGTAATAAATCTATAGAAGAACACAGCAACAAAGTAAAATATTAACAATTGTTTTGTCCGAACTTCTAAATGCATTTATTAGAGGTCATAAGTTCCCATCCACTTTTTGCCCTAGTTACATTTTAGAAACTAATAAAATATGAAAATTACAGCGAAATTCAGAGTCAGAACAGTTATGGTATTGGCGCCTTCCATAACTTTCTCTTGTTCCTAGGTGTTTCATCACTAGACTGATCTTTTCCTCTTGTTCCTGGTTGTTCGAACACTAGACTGATCCTTTCCTCTTGTTCCTGGTTGTTCGAACACTATAGACTGACCCTTTCCTCGTGTTCCTGGTTGTTTCAACATAAGCTTGATCCTTTCCTCTTGTTCCTGGTTGTTCGAACACTATAGACTGATCCTTTCCTCTTGTTCCTGGTTGTTTCAACATAAGCTTGATCCTTTCCTCTTGTTCCTGGTTGTTCGAACACTAGACTGATCCTTTCCTCTTGTTCTTAGTTGTTTCAACATAAGCTTGGTCCTTCCCTCTTGTTCCTGGTTGTTCGAACACTAGTTTGATCCTTTCCTCTTGTTCCTGGTTGTTTCAACATAAGCTTGATCCTTCCTTCTTGTTCCTGGTTGTTCGAACACTAGTTTGATCCTTTCCTCTTGTTCCTGGTTGTTTCAACATAAGCTTATTCCTTCCCTCTTGTTCCTGGTTGTTCGAACACTAGTTTGATCCTTTCCTCTTGTTCCTGGTTGTTTCAACATAAGCTTGATCCTTCCCTCTTATTCCTGGTTGTTCGAACACTAGTTTGATCCTTTCCTCTTGTTCCTGGTTGTTTCAACATAAGCTTGATCCTTCCCTCTTGTTCCTGGTTGTTCGAACACTAGTTTGATCCTTTCCTCTTGTTCCTGGTTGTTTCAACATAAGCTTGATCCTTTCCTCTTGTTCCTGGTTGTTTCAACATAAGCTTGATCCTTCCCTCTTGTTCCTGGTTGTTCGAACACTAGTTTGATCCTTTCCTCTTGTTCCTGGTTGTTTCAACATAAGCTTGATCCTTCCCTCTTGTTCCTCGTTGTTCGAACACTAGTTTGATCCTTTCCTCTTGTTCCTGGTTGTTTCAACATAAGCTTGATCCTTTCCTCTTGTTCCTGGTTGATCGAACACTAGTTTGATCCTTTCCTCTTGTTCCTGGTTGATCGAATACTAGTTTGATCCTTTCCTCTTGTTCTTGATTGTTTCAATATAAGTTTGATCCTTTCCTCTTGTTCTTGATTGTTTCAACATAAGTTTGATCCTTTCCTCTTGTTCCTGGTTGATCGAACACTAGTTTGATCCTTTCCTCTTGTTCCTGGTTGTTTCAACATAAGCTTGATCCTTTCCTCTTGTTCTTGGTTGTTTCAACATAAATTTGATCTTTTCCTCTTGTTCTTGATTGTTTCAACATAAGCTTGATCCTTTCCTCTTTTTCTTGATTGTTTCAACATAAGCTGGATCCTTTCCTCATGTTCTTGGTTGTTTCAACATAAGTTTGATCCTTTCCTCTTGTTCTTGATTGTTTCAACATAAGCTTGATCCTTCCCTCTTTTTCTTGGTTGTTTCAACATAAGCTTGATCCTTCCCTCTTTTTCTTGGTTGTTTCAACATAAGCTTGATCCTTTCCTCTTTTTCTTGATTGTTTCAACATAAGCTGGATCCTTTCCTCTTGTTCCTGGTTGATCGAACACTATTTTGATCCTTTCCACTTGTTCTTGGTTGTTTCAACATAAGCTTGATCCTTTCCTCTTGTTCCTTGTTGTTCGAACACTACCTTGCTCCACCCCATTCGCTATTGGCGACTTCAGCACTTGACATTCCCTACAGTTCCTGGTTGTTTCTTCACTAGCTTCATATTCCCTCTTGCTCTTGGTTGTTGTATCATTAGTCTGCTTCTTTATTATTTTTTCACATGCTGGGACAAATCTTTTCACCATCTGGACTCCACGTGATTTATGATTGTTTCAACATAGTCGACTTTGTTCTTTCCTGAAGTTTAGAACTTTTTACTGTAGGTCGGCCAACTTTTTACTTTCCTCAAATTTAGAGCTTTATACTGTAGGTCGCCCAACTTATTACTTTCCTCAAATTTAGAGCTTTATACTGCAGGTCGGCCAACTTTTTACTTTCCAGAAATTTAGAACTTAATACTGTAGGTCGGCCAACTTTTTACTTTCCTCAAATTTAAAACCTTATACTGTAGTCGGCCAACTTTTTACTTTCCTCAAATTTAAAACCTTATACTGTATTCGGCCAACTTTTTACTTTCCTCAAATTTAGAGCTTTTTACTGCAGGTCGGCCAACTTTTTACTTTCCTCAAATTTAGACCTTTATACTGTACGTCGGCCAACTTTTTACTTTCCTCAAATTTAAAACCGTATACTGTAGTCGGCCAACTTTTTACTTTCCAGAAATTTAGAGCTTTATACTGCAGGTCGGCCAACTTTTTACATTCTCGGCAACGAGACTCTGCCAAGTGACAGGTTAGTAAACTGATTGTGTTGTAGTTTTATTCTTGGCTTTTTGTTGAACTGTGCCTCACACTTAGCTCGTTCTGACACGTATTGCTCTGCCAGGCCTGACCAACAAGCAGCGAAGGCGCTGTTTGAACTAAAGCATGTTCAATACTTTTTTATATTTATTTCCTCTTCTTTGGTTTCAATTGTACTTGCAGTTAATTTTGCCTCTGATGCAATGCGAGGTTTTACTTTCTTCCTTATAGTTTGTCTAATCTTGAGTATGTATGTTTGTGTGGATGTAAAACTTTGTAACAGGAGGTATCGGTCGTGAGTTAAGTGTTGCTTGCACTAAAACACAGTGGCATTGACATCAAGAGAGGTCCGACAACTCAACGCCATAAACTCCTCCCTGGAACTAAAGTTATTGGTCATGACTGGTTGAATCTAAAGGTTATCTGATAAGCGTTTCATTCCGTCTTTATGAAAGAAATTCGCAGGGCTTCAAAATTCTCATGAAAAGAATGCTTTCATTCTGATGAGGTCACTAGTTAGGTGACTCAAGCCCTAGCTAGGTCTGTCTTCTCCCCACTACAGTGGCAGTCTGGCTCTAGCGGCCCTAACCGGTCCATGCAGGCGAAAGCTGATCACTACCGCACCATGGATCATGGGGGTCAAGCTTCAATGACCGCTGTCCTGTAATGTTTTATTGAACAAATCAATCTAGAAAGGGACCAGCTGATGTGAACAGAAAGAGAACCAGAGATATAGATGGAAATAGCTGAACAGTGCATACAGTATAGAATGGCTTGCCCGGCTCTCTACCAACCACACGGATGCCACGGAACACAGACATCAGCAAACAGCAAGATATCTACATTCTAAAAAAAAACATTCGTTCTGAGAGGGATAAAAAACAAACACACGTTAGATAGAGAGAAGATTCACAGTGAGAGAGAGAGAGAGAGAGAGAGAGAGAGAGAGAGAGAGAGAGAGAGAGAGAGAGAGAGAGAGAGAGAGATGGGGGGGGGGGGGGGGATAAAGTATGGCTTGATCTGGGCGTGAAATACGAGATGTTTGGGGAAAAGACTTGGCCAGTGTCGGGGAAAGATTTCACTCCCAGCAGCCCTAGCGACAGGAAACCTTAACATGTTGATGTGTTCCCAGGGACGTCAGGGTCGCCATGACAACCGGCAGCCACTTTGCAGGCTACTCCAAGATATTGGCTTTTCCTTCATTATGGAGATATCTTCACACAGACAACAGATTGGAGAAATGAAGTTCAACCAAGCTGGTTTTCATAATGGTATTAACAAAGATTGAGCTTGAAGAGAACCAACCACACATAGGATGTGTAAAAAGATTTCCTATATTTCAGCGGCTAAACTTTTACTCTTGAGAAAAAGACCACGAAGACTAGTGGCAGAATTATAAGAAAGTACATTAACTTTACCGTTACTCTCACGATATTTTATTAAAATGTAATTATCATTTTAAAAACTGAAGGAATAGAAAGTTTCCTGGCTCTACTGATCTCTACAATTCTGAAACAGGAAGCATCGCTTACAATATTGGTTATGTGTTACTTGAGAACAGGTTCACACTCTAACCGGCCAAGATATATTTCCAAAAATTATTTGATTTTAACCTTTTTTTTTATTGCGAACGTGAAAGAGAGAAACCGTCAGCCATTGTGTAAATGCTATAGATATGACGTTTGAAACACCATTCTATAATAGTGGACTTCTCCACTAAAGCCAGCCAGGTGGATCTACACAGACAAAAGGAGAGCGTCTTTCACAAGCCTGAGACCGTTTTTAAATAGTTTCTAACTCTACAATGTATGACATGGACACGTTTCTTGCTGAAAAGGTCCAGAGTGTAAAAAAATAAAAATTATTTTCAATTTTACGTTAGACATTGCTGCTTCCTCACCACCAAAGAAGTTAGGTTTATTAATGTTTTCAGAATGACGCGAGTTTCACTTCCTCACCACCAAAGAAGTTAGGTTTATTAATGTTTTCAGAATGACGCGAGTTTCAAAAAGTGCGGTTGGTTCATAAAATAGAGATAGAAATGAATAAATATCTAAGAATGGAAATGGATGTTTAATAGTAAAATACATCCAAGTCCAACTCGTCTCATTTTCTTCTTTTGTAACAAATGAATGCCCCGTAATTAAAAAATTCGAAACGTAAAATATTGGACATAGAACCGTAATTGGGTCGCAGAGTAGGGTTTTGTGATATGTAAAAGATTGAATGTAATCTGTAAAATTTATTATCAGTTCCAGCTCACAATAGAGTAACGCATCTGGCCCTCAAAGGTGTAGAATAAGTGACGAAGCTATAAGTAAAAATCTCTTACAAAGAGAACCTAGCGCAAACGAGAAATTTTGCAACCTTTAAGAATAAGAAACCTTCAGTGGTTAGTGCTGATCAGCTTAAATATGGATATGTAGAGTCAGAGCAGTGCAGCAATCACATCTGAGTCTAGATCGATAAAGCTTGAAATGGATTGGAATCAAGATTATCAGATTTAAATTTGATAATTGTCGCCTCGAGTTAGCCAAAAACCGAACTAATCTCCCTTGATTTAGGCGCATTACCTCTCCGACTTAGTTCTTCATTGGTTCTGCCTAATGTCAGTTCTATTGGTTAAGACCTAGTTTGAAATCAGTTTTTTTCTTATGTGATGCTTCAGATTTGGGTGATACCCTGACAGAAAGGACAGGTTTGTAGATTAGATGAAGCCCCTCACAAGGCTGATATTAGACTAGGATGATGGAAACGGACTGCTCCATCTTTAGTGGTGTCCAGCATCTTATTGATGATGCGAACTCCTGTGTAAGAGTTCCTAGTGTTGTTCAAGCAAGGGCTTCTAATTTTCTTCTTCACGCATAGAACATACAACTATTAACAACGACCAGAGAAGAGTCCAAGGCTTATCTGGCCTGTGAACCTAGCACCATACACTTGTTGTCGTTAAAAAGCGAGGATTCTAGTTTGAGAGCTTTCAAGGCATAGCCTTGGGGGTATAGAAGCATTTATCCATTTGATTGTAATACATTCGTTTTGATTGTGTAACCAATACAGTTCAAAGAGTACAAGTATCTTTAAACACCTCACCAGAGGAGGAAATTAATCAATTCCCGGTAAATGATATATTTTCTGAGAGGAATTCAAAAACAATTTAAGTTGTATTGATCATGACTGTAGCTTGTTTTGGTATGAGTCTAACATACTAGCGGAGATTCCGTCTTGATTTAAAAATTTGCGGCAATTATTTTTAAGTGCCATTTTCCTTTTCGCCCATAACACCATGCCAGTCTAATGGCACTGATTAAATCTATCTGGTTTATCGCAAGAGAAAAAAAGGCTGTCTAACTGATAGCGGTCTGGGAAGGATTAAAGCCTTCATTCCGCCAATTACCTGGTGCACTATTCCTTAACAGGAAGGCTAAGATCGACGTTAGATCTTCAGCAACAACAAAAATTGATCCATGTCGGTAACTGTGGTTGGGTGGAATGTGCCAAGCTGTGAGTATCCACATATCTTCAGGTGACTGCGCTATCTTCACCTAGTCTCTACTCTGTCAAATGTGGAGGAAACAATAATTGCAAAACTGACCGTATGATGTTTTTTCATTATCTATGTGACTGATCAGTGGTCAGAGGTCCACCAATTTCAAGTTTTTGTGAATAGAAGGATGGGCGGTGTAGAGACTGTGTAGGTGCTCTAGAGGATCAAAAATAATAAAAAAAAACATGACAAACTCACTAGGACTGGGCCACGATTAAACTCTTGGAGATTTTTTTAAAAAATCTCGTATCGATCAACATCTTAAAACTTCGGTATTTTTTTTTTTTGCTCCTAATTCCAGAAGGCGTTCCATTTTATACATTTAGCGAGAGGTTGTCCAAACTGACTATCTCCATTACAACATTTTCGCTTCTAATATTACTTTGCAATGCATTTTCGATCGCACATTTATTCACATAGTAAGGTTAGCATTAGCGGAAGGAGGTATTGGTAGTGCTAGAGAAGTGGTGGTACAAGAAGAAGAAGTAGAAGTGATAGAAGTAGTGGTGATAGTTGTGGTGGTGGTGGTGGTAGTAGTAGTAGTAGTAGTAGTAGTAGTAGTAGTAGTAGTAGTAGTAGTAGTAGTAGTAGTAGTAGGGGTAGTAGGGGTAGTAGTAGTAGTAGTAGTAGTAGTAGTAGTAGTAGTAGTAGTAGTAGTAGTAGTAGTAGTAGTAGTAGTAGTAGTAGTTGTAGTAGTAGTAGTAGTAGCAGCAGCAGCAGCAGTAGTAGTAGTAGTAGTAGTAATAGTAGTAGTAGCAACAGCATCAGCAGTAGTAGTAGCAGTAGCAGCAGCAGCAGTAGTAGTAGTAGTAGTAGTAGTAGTAGTAGTAGTAGTAGTAGTAGTAGTAGTAGTAGTAGTAGTAGTAGTAGTAGTAGTAGTAGTAGTAGTAGTAGTAGTAGTAGTAGTAGTAGTAGTAGTAGTAGTAGTAGTAGGAATATGATTATACGCCAAGGGACAGAACTCACTCAGTGACAAGATATATCTAAATGTATGTATTAACTTCCCTTTGGTTACAGATAACATCTCTCTCTCTCTCTCTCTCTCTCTCTCTCTCTCTCTCTCTCTCTCTCTCTCTCTCTCTCTCTCTCTCTCTCTCTCTCTTTCTCTCTCTTTCTCTCTCTGCCTCCCTCTCATTTATCTTAGCAAGTTCAAGCTGAACGCTATGCATTACTTTAGCCTTTTGCTTTTTTACAGCAATACGTGAGAAAAGTCCTCATGTTCTATTGTCTTACGCTAGAAAGCTGTCAACTAGTTTTATTGTCTTATTAGTATGCGAGGTCGATCATCGACTCAAAACAAACATATGGTGGTCAGTAACATTATTGATTACAAGGCGGACTAATGGTCAGCTGGGTCACAGGTCAGGTCAAGGGAGTTGGAGGGAGGTTGTTCGAGGAGATGAGGATGAGTAAGTGATTTTTTTTTTTTTGGGGGGGGGGAGGTTCGGGTAGGCTAGTGAGAAAATTTAGAAACAATAATAATACAAAGCAATGAGAAGATGAAAAGAGAGAGAGAGAGAGAGAGAGAGAGAGAGAGAGAGAGAGAGAGAGAGAGAGAGAGAGAGAGAGAGAGAGAGAGAGAGAGGTCAAGAACTAGAAGTGGATTGTTTAAATTGTTTCTAAAGTGATCTGTATATCACCGTGAGACAACAAGAGACGTGTGAGGACACGATACAGGTCGAGACAGATGGCAGACAGGAGATGCGGCAATAGATCTCCCCTGGCTGAGACGGGATGAGCGACTGACCCACAACCAGTAGGTTGTTATAGTGATATAGTGATGTTACTTCTGATGTTCTCCCCCATCAACCATGGTCTGTAGTTGTCAGTTCTCTCCCTCAATCAGCAGCTGGAGTGCAAAACTGTCACAAGCTCCACTGACTGACGTGAATCAAACTTTTTAACTTAAACTATAAACCTTATTACTATTGACCTGCGTGTCAAGAGAACTGGTCTTAGAGTGAAGACTTTATTTTTACAATTTTTAAATTTTGGGATATGAAGGGAAGTTTTCTTTTCTGTTTTAAGTAACAAAAATTTTCAAATTTTTTTTTCATATTTAAAGCTCACTGTTGTAAAATTTGTACACATTGGTGAATAGCCATATTTGTCAATTCGTGTTTGTTTTATATGGGCAGTTTCGTTCAGGTCTTCAGTCGCCCATTGTTCCTGTGTAAAACACTTCCATAAGATTCTGGGTTTTATGTTGCCTCGGTAACAAGTAGCGGTAGATGATGTGTAAAACAGTTGAATCACAGCTTAGAAAACTATGAGTAAATGTTGTGATTCGTCTCTTACAGAAAATATTTGGACTGGTAGTGCTTGTGGTATATATAGTCACCTGGTGTACAACATGTTTAACTCACTGACATAGGCACATGATGTACAACATGTTTATCTGGCTGACATAGGCACATGATGTACAACATGTTTATCTGGCTGACTGACATAGTCACCTGGTGTACACCATAATTAATTTACTGACATCATCACTTGGTGTACATCAATTTAAACTCACTGACATGGTAACATGGTCTGCACCAAGCTTAAGCTATTGGCATCGCCACCTGGTATATGTCAAGCTTAACTGACAGACAAAGTCACATGTTGCATTCCAAATTCAACTCAATGACATTGTCACCTGGTATACACTACACTAAACTTTGTCACTGAGCGCATACCAAGCTTGACTGAGTGACATTTAATAAAGTTGACTTCTGAGAGGAAAGAGGTGTGCTAAACATAAGGTAGGTACTGTCAGACCCTAAATTATCGGCCTGATAAATATTACACACTAAAGAATGTACATCCGTCTTATAATCACGAGTTCCGGATTTTAATCAGGACATGACCAAAGCCAGGCACCAGTAAAGCTCTATTGATAACAGTTTCTGTAGCTTAAGCTCGGTGACCACTCAACACAAATGACGACATTATGGCCAATTCATGTTTATAACACAAAGAATAAAGAATGACTCTATGTCAGTTTCAACAAGCTTTCGATCCAATCATGTGCTTCAATCAAATGATGATCTATGAATTTCAAGGAAAACGGTGCAGAAAGTAGTATATTGCTATAAGTGAAAGGTGTGCTGATAATATAAGCAGCAGGGTGCAGAATGAATTACATCACTGTCCTAGACTGGAGTGCTGATAAACAGAAGGTAGCAGAATGAATTACATCACTGTCCTAGACAGGAGTGCTGATAAACAGAAGGTAGCAGAATGAGTTACATCACTGTCCTAGACAGGAGTGCTGATAAACAGAAGGTAGCAGAATGAGTTACATCACTGTCCTAGACAGGAGTGCTGCTGAACAGAAGGTAGCAGAATGAGTTACATCACTGTCCTAGACAGGAGTGCTGATAAACAGAAGGTAGCAGAATGAATTACATCACTGTCCTAGACAGGAGTGCTGCTGAACAGAAGGTAGCAGAATGAGTTACATCACTGTCCTAGACAGGAGTGCTGATAAACAGAAGGTAGCAGAATGAGTTACATCACTGTCCTAGACAGGAGTGCTGATAAACAGAAGGTAGCAGAATGAGTTACATCACTGTCCTAGACAGGAGTGCTGATAAACAGAAGGTAGCAGAATGAGTTACATCACTGTCCTAGACAGGAGTGCTGATAAACAGAAGGTAGCAGAATGAGTTACATCACTGTCCTAGACAGGAGTGCTGATAAACAGAAGGTAGCAGAATGAATTACATCACTGTCCTAGACAGGAGTGCTGCTGAACAGAAGGTAGCAGAATGAGTTACATCACTGTCCTAGACAGGAGTGCTGATAAACAGAAGGTAGCAGAATGAGTTACATCACTGTCCTAGACAGGAGTGCTGATAAACAGAAGGTAGCAGAATGAGTTACATCACTGTCCTAGACAGGAGTGCTGCTGAACAGAAGGTAGCAGAATGAGTTACATCACTGTCCTAGACAGGAGTGCTGCTGAACAGAAGGTAGCAGAATGAGTTACATCACTGTCCTAGACAGGAGTGCTGATAAACAGAAGGTAGCAGAATGAGTTACATCACTGTCTTAGACAGGAGTGCTGATAAACAGAAGGTAGCAGAATGAATTACATCACTGTCCTAGACAGGAGTGCTGCTGAACAGAAGGTAGCAGAATGAATTACATCACTGTCCTAGACAGGAGTGCTGATAAACAGAAGGTAGCAGAATGAGTTACATCACTGTCCTAGACAGGAGTGCTGATAAACAGAAGGTAGCAGAATGAGTTACATCACTGTCCTAGACAGGAGTGCTGATAAACAGAAGGTAGCAGAATGAGTTACATCACTGTCCTAGACAGGAGTGCTGCTGAACAGAAGGGAGTAAATTGCTCTCGTAGAACTGAGTGCAGATAAACAAAAGGGTGTAGAGTGTAGTATATTGCTCTCGTAGAAGTGAGTGTTGATAAACAGAAAGGTGTAGAGTGTAGTATATTGCTGTCGTAGAAATGAGTGTTGATAAACAAAAGGGTGTAGAGTGTAATATATTGCTATCGTACAAGTGAGTGTTGATAAACAGAAGGCTGTAGACTGTCGTATATTGCTGTCCTTGGAAGGAGTGCTGATAAACAGAACGGTGTAGAGTGTAGTATATTGCTATCGCAGAAGTGAGTGCTGATAAACAAAAGGCTGTAGACTGTCGTATATTGCTGTCCTTGGAAGGAGTGCTGATAAACAGAAGGCTGTAGAGTGTGGTATATTGCTATCGTACAAGTGAGTGTTGATAAACAGAAGGCTGTAGACTGTCGTATATTGCTGTCCTTGGAAGGAGTGCTGATAAACAGAAGGCTGTAGAGTGTGGTATATTGCTATCGTAGAGATAAGTGTTGTTTAACAGAAGGCTGTAGAGTGTAGTATATTGCTATCGTAGAGATAAGTGTTGTTTAACAGAAGGCTGTAGAGTGTAGTATATTGCTATCGTAGAGATGAGTGCTCATAAACAAAAGGCTGTAGACTGTCGTATATTGCTATTTTAGAAAGGAGTGGTGATAAACAGACGGGTGTAGAATGTAGTATATGGTCATTATAGAAAAACTACTTAGTTGTGATAATACCTGAGCTCAACTTGATTTGGGACTTTTGCACATTGTGTAATGAGAACCTAGAATTTAAAAAAAAAAAAAAAAAAACTCCATAGCCATGTAAACTTTAAATCGTAAATGTGTCTAAGTCTGCATTCGGATCAGACTTTGAGCTGACTACACAAACTGGGGTGACAATTCCAGCCAGCGTCGCGACCAGCCTGTGACTGATGTGTGTTCAGTTATCGTAAACATTCGCACCTCCATAGGACATGTCTATGTTTAAAATTTATGTTTTTGGAATCCTTAATATCTACATGGCAGCATTAATCTTGAGGTCTGTGCACGGACAAAAATATAAACAGGGTGTCCAAGTCTTCTCTCCACTCCTAACAACATGTAACGGTTTCCTTGTCGGGCGTGTAACTGGGATGGACTTTGGAATTTTTTTTTTATTTTTTTTTTTTGAGGTTGCCCGATGATTCTTCTAGTAAGACAGTGTTTGATTAATATTTTTCAAGAGCGCGTGTTGTACCATTATCTGTCTAGAGGAGGGGGAGAAGGGGAGAGGGGGGGGGGGGGGGGTCAGAAGGGCAGGGTTAACTGCATGACATCACGTTTCTTTGTGATTAAGGAATTGTGGGATAGAACTTGATGAATATATAGAGAGACAGAAAGATACAGATATAGATAGAATGATATATTTAAGATAGACAGAGACGGAGACAGACGACAGGCAAACAGAAACTGACAATATAAAAATAATGGATCATCCACATATATTTAGACAATTATGCAGACAAACAGAACAATATGTAGACATGTACAAGTAGAATAAAGGTAGATGAAGTATTGCATGGTATTAATATCAAAACCATTAAATTTGCCGCAATAGCAACAACAAAAACAACAACAGCTCTAAGTAAATAAAAACCATGAATAAAAAAAATACAGCACAAAGTAACTTGAAAAAAAAAAAAGCCAAAAGAAGCGAAGTCAAGGATGTTTCAGACCTAAACTGGGTTTTTCGTTCAGCTGCTCGATAGGTCATGATTTCCTGAGGAGATGGGCTGAGTTGGAGTTAATAACGTTAGTGGTCTGAAAAACTGGATGGTAGTTGCATCATGCCACGTCTGTGGAAAATCCCAAAAGTCCAATTTTTTTTCCAGGAAAGCAACCTATCGCATAATGAGTTAGCAGACGCAAGCAGCCTCGAGGCTGTGCAGTGCAGAAGGTAGAGAGAATTCCAAGATAAGGCCAGCAGGATGTGACCCGCGTCTTCCCGCCGTTATTATATAAGAAGTTCTACGCGCACCTAGCCAGGATTAGTCAGAGCTAGGTGGTTTACTTCATTACTTCTCGACATTTTGCTCACTTGCATCGATCTGTTGGATTCCCTGAAGTCCTTCTGTCTTGACCTGGGCCAGGTTCAGCGCGAGCTGTGTTTTCAGCTTCATGGTGGTTTCAGTGGTGTGTCGACTTAGTAGCTTCATGGTGGTTTCAGTGCTGAGTCGACTTAGTAGCTTCATGGTGGTTTCAGTGCTGAGTCGACTTAGTAGCTTCATGGTGGTTTCAGTGGTGTGTCGACTTAGTAGCTTCATGGTGGTTTCAGTGGTGTGTCGACTTAATGGCTTTATGGTGGTTTCAGTGATGAGTCGACTTAAAAGCTTTATGGTGGTTTCAGTGGTGTGTCGACTTAAAAGCTTCATGGTGGTTTCAGTGGTGAGTCGACTTAAAAGCTTCATGGTGGTTTCAGTGGTGAGTCGACTTAATAACAGCTTCATGGTGATTTCAGTGGTGCGTTGACTTAATGACAGCTTGGCGCTGTTTCCAATAGTGAGTTGACATAATAATAGCATGGTGATGTTTTCAGTTTTACCCTGAAACATTTTGAAGAACATTGAGCGAGAATTCAATTTATGGAATCTTCTTACCGCATTCCGATGAAGTTGCGTGATTAGAACATGTCTTGGAAATTCGTCAGAATTATACCACACATTATTATTATTATTATTATTATTATTATTATTATTATTATTATTATTATTATTATTATTATTATTATTATTATTATTATTATTATTATTATTATTATTATTATTATTATTATTATTATTATTATTATTATTATTATTATTATTATTATTATTGTTATTATTATTATTATTGTTATTATTATTATTATTATTATTATTATTATTATTATTATTATTATTATTATTATTATTATTATTATTATTATTATTATTATTATTATTATCATTATTATTATTATTATTATTATTGTTATTATTGCCGTGATCTCGGTTCATTGGTTCCTCATAGATCTACGGAGCCTGTTCGGTACAGGGATATTATGTGATTGTGTGATAACATCTCCACTTCAGTCTCTGCGGGGCGCGCGAATGTGGAAGATTCCAATCCTTGTAGGCCAGACCTATCAGTCAAAACACGTCACTAAAATATGGACGTTATTTCGAAACCGTTTCATACTGAAAGTTGCTTTCAATTATCACAACTTTCATCTTAATGAGATTTTTTTTTATCTCGAATCTGGATCTAGCTTTAGTTTTTTTCGGGTTGATCTATCTTCTAAATGACTGTGCACTATCATCTACTGTTGCACGATCTGAATATATTCTTTAGAAATACCACAAAGTGAGTTACTACCACGCTTGTACCAACGATTCATCGGTTTCAGCCGAATTTCTCGGAGGCGTGTTTTTGGACAAGCGAGAGCACATAGCTCGTCAAAGTACTTGTTCAGCTTACGATTATCTTCTCCGTTGGTCTCTAAAAGCCTTTTTAATCCAAGTTCTTTTTATCGTGTTCAGGACCAGATGAACCTCTTCCACCGAAGTCGGATTCTCTATGCTGTCTATAACATTCCCTTTTGTTTCTCATGTTTTGAAGTTTACCACTAAAGATTCATTTAACTGGTAGCTTTAATTTATTTCCTTTCATTTCTCATAGGCTTTACGTGTATTCATTACAGAAGGCCCATCAAGTTTAGATTCTCTTCAGGAATACAGTTTATATTTCTTTTTTTTGTTTTTCATTTGGGTTAATTTTAAGGGGGAAAAAGACTGATTTTGGTACAACTATTGTAAATCAATGGTTTAAATTAACTTAGACCCAAAGTAAAGTTGCCTATGATAATTCCAAGGCTGCAAACTGGTCCTTCTAAGATAGAGCGACGAGACTTCATTTAAACTTATATGTGGAGGAATTGCGTCTTTTTAATTAAAAAAAAAAAAATTATTATTGCATATATTAGGGGAAAAAAAGTATTTTCGATTAAAGCCACAACAAGATGTTGAAAAAAAAAAGTAAATAATCGGTTGGCCTATAGATCGTGACTAGCGTACTGTATTATTATTATTATTATTATTATTATTATTATTATTATTATTTTTTTTTTTTTTTTTTTTTTTTTTTTTTTTTTTTTTTTTTTAAATCTGTGCTATCTTCTTCTTCACTTGTATGGTAGGCCTGCTCATAATTGTGGCTTGCAGCAAGAGAATGAAAGTGAAAGTAGATCTACCGGCGTACCGCGCCATGTTTAAAACATTTCACCTTTGATTCACTGTATATTGCATCACGAAAGCTACTGGATTTAGATCTATCTAGATCTAGATCTAGATTTTTATGTCCACAATATGTAGTGGAATGGATTTAGATCATGTTTATACCATGCACTTAAGCTTGTGCTGCATATACTAGTTAATTTTCAATATATAGGCCTAAGTCTAGATCTAGAACTAGTCTATATTCAGTTAAATTTTCTAAGTCAATGTGATGAGCGGCAATGGCGGCGTCCATGGAGATTTACGACTCCATTTAGAGAAAAATCAAGATTTGAATTGTCCTTGAAAAGACTTTTGAAGCATCCATCAAGATCCAAAGTCTCAGTTTATTCTAAGACCTGAGCAAGAAAACTTAGCTTATCATGTGCTATACTAAACCTGACTGGCCGGTATCTACACGAGCCTACATTGTCATCTTCATACTAGAACTCGTTCTAGGGACATTCTCATTTTTGTTGCAGTTAGTTTTTATTTTGCCTCAGCACAAAAATCTCCTGCAGATGTGAATTAATGTCTTTATCTGAGTCCAGTCAAAACGGTAGGTTCTGTTGGCGTCAGCAATAATTTGTTGCTAAGTCATAAAGACGCTTGGTTATTGATAAGCAGGAGTTCATAATTTGTAATTATAAATATTCTTTTAGAGGCTTTAGCACATGTAAAAGGTTTAGCATTATGTGTTACAATGGCATGTCCCTCACCATCCCTGATGAAATGTCACGACTAATACAGATAAAAGTTTTGCTGGAGTATAATTCAAATTTTTGTAAATTATAAAAACTATGTTTCAATTACAATAGCATCTTTATCAATCATCTATAGAATGAAGCAATAATTCTAATAATAATAACAACAAAAATAATACAGATGATTTCTAGATCGCCCTCCCTAAAAAAGACACAGCTCAGAGCACTTTAACAGTTCAAAAATTTATCTCATTCACAAAGAATATGACATTGAAAAGAAATTATATTATAACTTAAGATACAATTACAAAAAGCATACATGTATGCAAACATTTTTTTTTTTACATTTGACCTGTCTAAGTGCTGGAACAAATGTGTTCTTAGTAGCTTTTTAATTTAAGTTTCTTCTGAATTGGGATCGCTCATTTGCTGTAGTGGGCTGCTCCAGATTTTTGTAGCAGCAGCACCACAACCTGTTTTATCATCTATAGTTTTTAGTTTGAGATCTTTTTACATTCAGTAGTTCTTTTTTTTTTTCCATTCAAGTGAAGGTGAGTTAAGGAGACAAGATTTGAGAAATATCTAGGTGCAATGGTATGAAGGTGGGTTTTTTTTTTATTATTACAGAGCATCAACGTCATACTTAATGGAGGATTTTACTGGTAATCTATGTAACCTATCCAGGCTGAAATTTGGTAAATTCAGAACTTTCCAAAATTTTGCAATCGTATTATAAATTCAAATAAATGTTTGCTATGGCCTAATTTGTTGGATTGTGGGTGATCTCACAATCTCTGCCAGTTAGTCATAATTGGTTGCTTTCAGATTACATCAAGCTAGTTGCAGTTGATTTGATAATATTTCAAAATCATCCACTGACAGCAATGTGATTTCCCTTGTTTTTTGATGTTGAGGAAAAGGATCAGTTCAAGATTCTGGATAATTCATGAAATAATTTTTTTACTTTTAACAGACTGCCACGATGAAGTTTGACGATATTCTTGGCTATTTGGGAGAATTCGGGACCTACCAGCGCCGAATCTACTCTCTGCTTTGTCTCTTTGGTGTGTGCCATGGCATGAGGATGGTTGTGATGGTTTTTATTCTCAATCTGCCCAAACATAGGCAAGTTGGTAATACAAACAAAAATAGTATTCAGAATTTCAGTCCAGAGATTAAATGTAATATTCAGAGTTTTTGATTGAAAATTTTCCTTTCTCTAATCTATGCAGGCTGTAATTTAACTACTTTTTGATGGTATCTGTTATTACACTAGATTTTTTTTTGTTTTAAGTGGATGTTTCAAATGTTGATTTTGGAACATTAAAAATTATAATACACTTTTTATTTTTGTCTCTAGTGCTATTTAAATTTTCAATATCTCATCTCTGACAGGAATGGGAGGAAAAGGCAATTGATACAATTCTCACAGCTAGAACAATATAAATTTTGAAAAAAATGTTGCTGTAAAATTAAGTGCCTTCTAATGCAAGATCTGTAATGATTGATGGCGGGACAAAAACCTTGGCATTAATGTGGTTTTTACTCTTGGCTGCATTCATCACTTGAACAAAAAACAGCAACTGGAGGGAAGAAAAATTAAACTAAAAGTGATAGTTTACCACTGCAACATTTCTACGATTATCACGTCTCTCTTGAATTTATACAACATGTTGTATCTTGTTACTGAAGCATTTAAGCCATATTTTAAGTATGTTTATTACAAATGCAAAGTTGGAACATTATATAAAAATATAAATGAATTTTTACATTTTTTTCATTATAGAAAGTTGTAGAATTGTGCTTTTGACAAGTCTAGAAAGCAAAATTTCACAACACAGACTGTAGATGTGTTGATGCTCTTTCATTACCTAGATGTGCAATTCCTGATCTCAACAATGACACATTCAAAGTTCATGGGATCATGAACGGCTGCTGAATATGACAATTCCACCTCACAGTTTATGTCAGGTTTATGCACCTGGCAATTACACATACAACTTGGATAATCTACCAATCAACGCTTCCCGAGTATCATGCCAGCACTGGGTCTATGATACTTCAGTCTTCACTGAGACAGTTGCCAGTCAGGTGAAGGAATGAAGGACACTCTTTAGAATATATCAAATATGAAACACATATCATATAATTTTGAAGATTTAGTCTTTCAAATGCAAAATGTAGTTTAGGGGGAGCAGAGCAAACAAAAGACTGTAGCAGAAGAAGAGCTGAAATAAACACTCCTCTATTGGGAGCAGATGAAATGAGAAGAGCACATTAGTTGGAGCAAGAGCGGACAATACTCTGTTAGGAGCAGGAGCAAACTACTCTCCTCTCTAGTGGGAGCAGGTTTAAAGAATTTCTCATCTGAATCACAAGTCAATAATTCAGTTTTTCAAGGTAAACGTCACAGCAGTGCTATACCTGTGCCCGACTGCCAGTTGGGTAGTGACTAAGATGCATGAACTGGAAGTTAAGGTTCTTTTCCTATTCACAGATATTATTTTTTATCACAAGTAAAAATTAATTATATAAACATATGTCCTCAGTTTCATACATAGCTAAGTACTTGGTAATGGGCAGTCGTATGGAATACTCCTCATTGGCATCTTTCTGTCATTAGCCTATCATAACTCAACAACTCCAACTTTTAATTGAATGATATAATCTCAACAATGATTTTTTTCTGTTCAATTGACAATTGACCTGAAATGCAACCAAAATTGATTTTTTTTTTTTTTTCATTGTAGTTTGACCTTGTTTGTGATGATGCAACAAAGAGATCCCATGCAACAATGGCATTTTATGGTGGATTTCTGATTGGAGTTATTGTTCTTGGAGCAGTGTCTGACCTGTGAGTAGGATGAGGAGTGGCTTGGTCATAGAATTCTAAGCAAATAGACAGACAGACAGACAGGGAGGGAGGAAGTGAAGGAGGAATAGAAAAAAGTATGGATGTAGAATTTATAATCCATTATTTACCTAGGATGTACTGATGGGATGACTGTAGGATTCAAACAGGTGCTGATATTTGATGTCATTTTTTTATCTTAAAGATGATTCATAAAGTACAATTATTTACAGAGGCATCTAAAAACTTGATTCCATATAATTTAAATCTTTATTTAATGCAAAGCAGATTAATTTTATTGAATATTTGCCATTTCAATTCTCTAAAAAAATAATTGTGTGATCAAAGTCTGACAAATAGAACCAGTTAGTTCAAACTGACTTTTTTTTTTTTTTCAACTATGAAAAGCATTGATTGTAGGTATAGAAAAGGCAATTCAATCTCTGAGCTCTAAGTATGTGGGTGATATGACTTAGATATGAATTGTTTATGGACTGCGAGAGGAAGGAAAGGGTGCGAGCAGCAAACCAATCATTGCTGGCTAGACTTAGCCTAATGGTCATGCTCAGAGTAGGTGTAATTTTATCTTCAGATCTTTGCTGCCTATAAGGGGAAAAAAAATTATCCCCCAACATGTAGCTCTTTTCTAGCTCTACCTCATCTGAAGAAAGCCACCATTAGCAAAAAAAGTTGTAATCCATTGACAAGTAGGTTACCTCGCCCCTCCAAGGGCCACATTTTCTGAGCTTTGTAAAATCATGCTGAAAATTAAAATTTATTTCCTAATTTTCTCCTTTATGTCCCATGAAAAACTTATTTTTTATTTGTTTGTTTTTTTTTTTCCTTTCTCTTTTTATCCATATAATTGGATTTTGGTCAATTAAGTTTTTCTTTGTACAAAACACTCTGAATTGACTTCACTGTATGGTATGTTATAATCAGATTACTTTATAGAAAAAGAAAAAAAAACATGTTGAAATCACCATAATTGTAGTAGCTAAAAGCATGAGATTGATCCTAGCATTTCTTTTTTTCAAATATTATCAAGTACAATTATAGTGATATTTACTGCTTGTTTTTTTTTTTCCTGTCAAGGATTGGTTGAAAGCTGACGCTGTTCCTGTCCTTGAGTCTGTTGCTGATCCTTGGTACAGGTCTGGTTTTTGCTCAGTCCTTCCTGGCGTTTGCTGTCCTGAACTCCTGGTGGGAGCGTGCACCACAGGCATCTTCTCCTCAGCGTTTGTTGTCCTGAACTCCTGGTGGGAGCGTGCACCACAGGCATCTTCTCCTCAGCGTTTGTTGTCCTGAACTCCTGGTGGGAGCGTGCACCACAGGCATCTTCTCCTCAGCGTTTGTTGTCCTGAACTCCTGGTGGGAGCGTGCACCACAGGCATCTTCTCCTCAGCGTTTGTTGTCCTGAACTCCTGGTGGGAGCGTGCACCACAGGCATCTTCTCCTCAGCGTTTGTTGTCCTGAACTCCTGGTGGGAGCGTGCACCACAGGCATCTTCTCCTCAGCGTTTGTTGTCCTGAACTCCTGGTGGGAGCGTGCACCACAGGCATCTTCTCCTCAGCGTTTGCTGTCCTGAACTCCTGGTGGGAGCGTGCACCACAGGCATCTTCTCCTCAGCGTTTGCTGTCCTGAACTCCTGGTGGGAGCGTGCACCACAGGCATCTTCTCCTCAGCGTTTGTTGTCCTGAACTCCTGGTGGGAGCGTGCACCACAGGCATCTTCTCCTCAGCGTTTGTTGTCAGTGAGTAATGTTCTCTGTGGCGACAGCTGTGGCTCTTTAGCTCACTCGACATGAGTAATGTGGTAGTTTATTCCAGCACTCTGAGTCGGTTGAAAATCACTATTTTATAGCATGATGGTACGGATATTGCATGGGGATGGAAACCATTAGCACACAGTAAAAGTGTCGCACATGATTTCTTCTTTTCCTTTTTCCTCTGCCTTTCTTCCTTCTTCTCCCCCAATTTGATTTGATGTACTAGACTTTCTAGATTACTGAATTCTTATATTTGCACCCAAACTAGTTACTGGAGTAAGGACATTGAGTAGAAAACATAAAATATCTACCACTAAAACTGTGAAAGTGTGCATGTATTAGTGCAGGTTTCAACATTTTATGACAATACTGGTACCCGCAATGATTGGCCTTAAGTTAATCCACCATATCAAATTCCAAACTAGTTTGAAATTTAAACTATCAGTGGGAATTCTTTATTTTGATTAGACTTTTCTTAACTTTTAAAGCAATGCCTAAATTAGCCTGTGTGCAAAATAAAAAAAAAAATTTTTTTGATCATGATTTCCTTTAAACATATAGATTTTCTTGAGAAAATTGCACCTCTAAAAGGGATTTTGTAGCTGACATCACATAAAAGGGATCAGTTGGCTCAGATAAAGATATTGTTTGTTTAACCTTTTTTATCATGTTGACCTGATTCGTATCAGATTTTAGATTTCTTCACAAGGGGGATCCAAGAAGTCTTTGGTCTGAGTATTGAAATTTTGTCAGCCTTTAGATCATTTCTTTGAATTGCCAGGTGCTAATTTGCGGAAAAATCTGATTATCCAGGACCTTTTCAACATGAATAAGGTTTCTACGTAGTGCGTACCTTTCCCTTTGACCACTGAGCAAAATAAGCAGACGTTTGAGTCCTGCAAAACTCTTCTTTGAATGGAGTCGGATAACACATGCTTCTTTAAAAATTTGGTAACTATGGATGAAACATTTTGATCCAGAACAGAAAATGTCTTCTACTTCACCAAAGAAGACAAAAGTGACACCATCAAGTGGAAAGGTCATGTTGTCGGGATTGTGAAGGTATACTTATGACTGACTACCTGTAAAATGGACTACAAGTCATATTTGGTGATAAAATAGCACTCCAAATTGGTGCCAAAAAGGCATGGAAAAATTAGTTAAGGGATCCTCCTTCTGCATGAAAATGACCTTGGACACAGGGCACAACAAGCTGTTCAGACAGCAGAACAGGGTAACTTTGAAATCCTTAGACTTAGCCCCCTCAGACCTTTTTCCATTCCTTAATCTCAAAAAAATCACTCAGAGGTTGTCATTTCCGTGATGAAGATGCCATTGAAACTGCTGACGACTGGTGAGGGGCCTATTCTGGGTCCTTTTACTCTCAAGGACACTAGAGAATCAAAGAGAAATGGAGAAATATGTAACTCTGCATGGTGACTTATAAAGAAGTATAAGTATGTGTACCAAATGACAAATCTATATCTTTACTGCTTTATATCTAGACTAAAGAGTTCTTGAATCTCCCCCCCGCTAGTACATGTAGTAGTAGTAGTAGTAGTAGTAGTAATAGTAGCAGTAGTAGCAGTAGTAGTAGTAGTCGTAGTAATTGTTGTTGTAGGAGTAGTAGTAGTAGTAGTATGAGTAAGAGGAGGAGGAGGAGTGGTGGTGGTAATAGCAGAAGTAGTAGTAGTAGGAGGAGGAGTATTAGTAGTGGTGTTTGTGGTAATGGTACTGGTGGTGGTGGTAATAGTAGTAATAGTATGAGGAGTAGTAGTAGTGGTGGTGGTTGTGGAAGTAGTAGTAGTAGTAGTAGCAGTAGCAGTAGTAGTAGTAGTAGTAGTAGTATGAGTAAGAGGAGGAGGAGGAGTGGTGGTATTTGTAATGGTGGTGGTGGTGGTAATAGTAGTAGTAGTAGTAGTATGAGTAAGAGAAGGAGGAGGAGGAGTAGTGGTGGTGGTGGTGGTAATAGCAGTAGTAGTAGTAGTAGTATGAGTAAGAGAAGGAGGAGGAGGAGTAGTGGTGGTGGTGGTGGTAATAGCAGTAGTACTAGTAGTAGTAGGAGGAGGAGGAGTATTAGTAGTGGTGTTAGTGGTGGTGGTGGTGGTAATAGTAGTAGTGGTAGTAGTAATAGTAGTAGTAGTAGTATTAGGAGGAGGAGTATTAGTAGTGGTAATAGTAGTAGTAGTAGTAGGAGGAGGAGGAGGAGTAGTAGTGGTGGTGGTGGTGGTGTTAATAGTAGTAGTAGGAGTAAGAGGAGCAGTAGTGGTGGTAGTGGTGGTGGTGGTGGTAATAGTAGTAGTAGGAGGAAGAGGAAGAATGGTGGTAATGGTAGTGGTGGTGGTGGTGGTAATAGTAGGAGGAGGAGTAGTGATGGTAGTGGTGGTGGTGGTGGTGGTAATAGTAGGAGTAGGAGGAGTAGTAGTGGTGGTGGTGGTAATAGTAGTAGTAGTAGTTGGAGGAGGAGGAGTAATAATGGTAGTGGTGTTAGTGGTGGTAATAGTAGTAGTAGTAGTTGGAGGAGGAGGAGGAGGAATGGTGGTGGTGGTAATAATAGTAGTAGTAGTAGTAGCAGTAGTAGTAGTAGTTGTTTTCTGCAGCTGAAAGAGGATGATACTTTATCCTGAACTCATGATGTCACCTTTGTTTGCTCTCCTCAGGTATTGAGTTGGTTGGCCCATCCAAGACCTGGCATGTTGATTCAACTTTTTTTCTCTATGGGCGTGGTTGGCCTAGCAGGGCTGGCATTCTTGTCCAGAGATTGGCAGCAGCTCCAACTGGTCGTTACGGTGCCTCTAGTTCTCTTCTACCTGGCTTGGTGGTAAGGGCAGATAATATTAATAAGCAAGTTGAGGCTGTCAAATAGTCAAGATTCAAATGGACAACGTCATTTATAGAAGGTGAAATCTCATTACTATTATATCAACAAGGGAAAATATTCAGAAAGTTTAGAAAGCTATTGGAATAAACTCTACAAAGATTTCTGTGGTAGTAGAAGCATGCCTTTCATCCAGTTAGAGAGAGGGCCTTATTGTATATCGGATCAAATTGTAATATCACATGCAAGTGTTTTAAATCATCAAAATCCAAGAAGAATGGAATCCTCATTATAGCAATATTATCAACACAGAAAAAAATTCAAATTCATTTGCTATGTTATGCCAAGTCAAGAGTGAAATTATGTTCTAATACTAATTTCACCTTCTGGAATAACTGATTGTTAACGATAGTCCAGCCTATTGTTATTCCTAAATATAACTTTACAGAGCTAAAGGTGAAGTGTCAGATGTTAACATTAGACAGGGCTGCCACTCTTCCGCGGAAAAGCAGGAATCCGCAGTGCTAGAGGATAGGTTATTTTTTTCTCTTTGGCTTTGTTGGAATTGGATTCATATTTCAAAGTCTTTCTGGTTCGATTCTCTTAATTCAAAGTCGATACCACCCCATAAGCATTACAAGAGTACTGCATGTATCTCTCTAACAGTAGGTCAAGCAATACTAATCCCTGCACGAGAAAGGCTGATCAGTTCGCTAACAAAGTGAGGAGGGAGTTGATGCCTTCAAATAAGAAAAATTACCATTCGTAACACTGATACTGGGGAGAATTTCTCATTGCAAACACAGTACACTTAGTTCATGAGGCATAGATTTAGTTATGCCTCCATTTTGTAATTCGAATCCTCTTAATTCAAACTTTTAATCCATTCCCATAGAGTTTTAATTATGAGGTTTCCACTGTAAACAGCTGTAAAAAGATATTACATTAAGTTTAAGACATGAGTTTTTTTATCTACTGTCTCTATCAGTATAGTTAGTGTAAAATGTTGACATTTTTGCCCGTCGCGAAAAATTTTCAGATGTTTTTTTCAAAGTTGAAAGGCAGCCCTGATTAGAGTGAAATCTGGATCAAGGTGTTTGATCTATACATGAATTATTGAGGAAAAAACATCTTTTGAAATGTTATAGGTCCAGTCCTGTTCTTTAGAACGGTTGTAATTCTATCACAGAACACAGCCCTCTATGTGGTCACTGTTGACCTCCATAAACAGAATTCAAGTTGATCATTTTTATACTATTTTTTGTTAGGCAGCTCTGGTCTCAATTCTCACTAAATAGTTGGCAGGAATGTGGTATACCACTTAAACTTTAAGAAGAATTGGAATCAGCAATGAAGCTTTGCTGAAAGTGATTAAGAATGTGGAGAGTCACCATTACAAGAATGGGCATTAATACTGGCAGCTCACTGAATGGTTTATAAGTAAATAAAAAAAACTTGATAAGAGAGTGGAATTTACAAGTCAGCCCCATGATTAATTTATTCAACTTTCAGTGACTATTTTTCTAGTCGGTTCATTAATTTGCGAGTTTGTCCTTCTAACGATTGATTCAAATTCAATAATCATGACAGAAAATAATTTGCGTTTGGCATTAGTGTAAGGCTAGTAGGGGATAGAACTGTTTGGCAGGTAAGAAGCTTGCAGTCAACTTGTTTCCAACTACCTCAAATCAGGTTGTTCCCCCAAGAAAAATAGAAAAAACAAGATTAATGAAAGACAGGAATTTGGGCCATTGATCTTTGCAATCAGGTACCATGATAATATTTATACGTATTTGAATTCATCTTGTATGTTGAGTTTGACTGTCTACTCACTCAACCCTGGGCTATTTGTAGATTTACAAGCCTTGAAGGCCAGAGTTTCAGAGCAGTTTTAAAAAACATTACCGTGACATTCCTATTTAATCAATTTACACGAAATTTGGCCATGCAAATTTAAAAAAAGAAACATTTAAATTAAAACAAATTTGAATACTATATATTAAATGCTTTTTTTTTTTTAAATGTAGACAATTTTTTATATAACTGACCAAAAAAATTAATCCATTACTTAATTTGCCTGCATGTTAAAGTTTAGTAGATCTAGATCTAGTGTGGCTGTGCCTTGTAGAAGTGACCTCAGGAACAAAATTCATTAAAAAAAAAGTATCGGCTCTTTTCCACTCCCTTTTACACCAATTGGAAACCTAGATGCTATGCTTCCATAGAGGGTATTGAGTTAAGCGGTAGACACAATAGCGGACTGTGGTCAGTCTGACCTTCTATGGTCTAAACTTCAACACTGGTAATCTCGGGGCTGGCTCTATATTTCTCAATTTCTTCCTAGCAGGATTGGTGGAGTTTCCTGCTCACATCACTGCGATCCTAACCGTTGACAGGTAGAGAGCTCACCCTTTTCTGTAAATCTGTAATAAGATGATATCTCCTCAACAGACTTAATTATTTCAATAAAGTAAAACAGTTTTGTCTTTTGTCTTGGAATGGTATAAAAAGAAAAAGCAAGCGATATTTGAGGGCTTCAAAAAAAGTTTACTCTTTCCATTTTTATGTCTCTTCCTCAGGTTTTTGTTTTTAAAGAAGACTTTTCACCTGTTTATAAAAACATCATCTGAGCCGGTCTAGATAAATCTAAGTTTTAGACTCATCAATGAGCAGATGGTAGTGCCAGATGAAGGGTAGAGAATCTGGCAGGATGATAAGAGTATTGTGATGATGTACACATCGTCTCAGATTGTACAAATATCTGCTCTTACTATTACAAAAGGCAACGCTTTTTCAATCTTTTGATTCTCGAATTTAATACTTAGACCAAATAAGTTTTGAGAAAGATTTTGCTGTAAAAGTGGAAGTAACTGAACAGTACATATTTCAGCTTCTTGGAACCTTTCTATTATAGTTTATTTGCATGAGTCTTTTTGGGATTATACAGTAATTAATTAATGAGAAGTTATGTGGAAAAATAATCGTGTCACTGTCAGAAAGATGTGAAGCTTCACACTCACACACGATTGCATGCACATAAATTTTTGTGGGCGACCCCTGTTTTCTCCATCCACCAATGATTATTTCTTTTTCTCTAGGCCTGGGACATTTGGCATACTAAAAGAAAAATAAAAAAAAAAAAAAGCAAACTCAACATGATTTGAGAATATGTAGTCGAACAAGTGATCTTTGATCTTGGGAATTCAACCTTAATCCACAGAAAAAGAATTGAATAGAGAGTTAAGATAAACTGTTAAAATTTTTTCTTCGCAATATAATCTTGAAATGATGTGTACAATCATGAAAATAATGTTGGTTGATCCCAAGCTTGTCACACGGCTCTCTGCTCCACAGACTCGGCAGGAATGGTGGCAACCAGCGGTGTGGCGTGTCTCCTGTGTTCTCTCTATTGTTTATGCTCCAACTGGTAAGATTTGATGTTAGCTTTTGATTCAATTGGTCAAAAATTTTTTACGTCTATGCTACATTTGGGTGACTACCAATAAAGTCTAAGAACTATTATTTAAGGTGTATGAAGAGATAGTCAAAAGAATTGCCAAACAAATTTTTGTTTAAAGGGGAAAAAAATGTTAATGTTGTAAAATTTTTATAAACATTGCTGTCATCTCAGTTTATAGATACCCAATGCATAATTTTTAGTCATCAGCAGAATCTTACTTTACAGGGACAAAATGAGTTAAAAAAACGCCTTGATGATTTGAGCTCATAAAACTTTGAATCTTTTATCTGTGATAAAAATCTTTCATTTTTATATTAAAATAGTACACAAGTCTGTTGAAAAGTAATTTTTTAATATGTCTTGAGGTCTCTCACAATTCAATAGTCTGAGAAATGGAGGCTCAAGATATGTCAAAAGTTTAACTTAAATTAAGGCAGTAGTAGCAGGATATTATCTAGTGTGAAGTAAAAATCAGCCACAGAAATTCAACTTCAGCCTGACAAAGACGAATCTTTTTCATCTGCTTGGACAACACATTGTATAAAAGAGGCTTTTAATGGAGACATTATACAGAGAAGGGGATAAATAGTTTGGAATCTCCAGTTTTGGTCACAAATCCTGAAAACCATTTAGTTTTTTATCGAAAAGTTTTAAGCATCTTTGTTTTTTATTTTCATTTATATCAGGCCGCTGTAGAGCAGTTGCTTTCACTATTTTACTTTTTATGAGCACAGAACTTTATTTTGGAAAGGATCATATAATTGAGAAAGAACCAGCTATAAATTTACTTCCTTTATTCTTTTTTTTTTTTTTTTGAAATACAGATAGTTATAACTATTGTATAACAAAACAGGATAGTAAAATCTTCTTCAGAAACTAAAAAAGTGAAAAATATTTTATCTAGTTACAGTCATCGCAACAGCCTGTTCTGAACATTCCAACAACAACACATACTCAATAGAAAATGGTGAAGATTTGTCCCTTCTATTTCAAACACCAGCACATTGCTTTCTCATTGATTTGTCCAGAGCACTAGTGGTTAATAGTGGCTTTGGCAATGCTGGGAAAGTTTGGCACTGCTGGGGCATTTGGCACTATCTACTTGTACAGCACAGAACTGTTTCCAACCTTGATACTTAACTCTGCCATAGGAGCCAGTTCTAGCTGGGCAAGAGCAGGTGCTATGCTAGCTCCTTATGTCGCTGCACAGGTTACTACAGTTTCATTGATCAACTTGAATCACATTTGTAATTGTTCATCATTTCTAGTCACCTTTCTATTTAAGGATTTATTTTCTGGGTTATCCTTTAGAATTACATGCCCCTGGGATCATGGCAAAAGTACATTTTTCTCCATTAGTATAAAGATTTATTAAGAGAAACGCAATCTTAGTATCCAAGAAAGATTTTTCCCATTCCCAATCCTCTCAAAGTCACTGGCACATATGCAAACAGGTCGACCTGAATCCTTACATAGCTAGGCTTAGTCAAGACCAAACATTTTAAATGACAGACAAACTTTGAAAAAAATTTTGACAAAGCTACTACAGCATTGACAGTTTTTTTTTAACAAAATACCTAATCAAAACTTCAGATTTGTCAGACCTCAATTTGCTGGCTGTAGGTAAGAAATTTTTATTCATATGAAGCACATTCTATTCTGGGATAACAGATCCTAAAGTGTGAGGCCCAGCTTTCTACAGAATAGTTCATATATCCCATTAGTTGTGAATTAAGTTTACATGTTTACATTTCAAATTAAGAGTGCTTTAAACTTTGCATCAGTTCTCAGTTTCTTCCAGAATCAAATGTAAAATAGACATCTTTATTTGTCATTGTATTACAATGATAAATAACCTTAAGTTTAGCAATAAAGTGAACAAATGATTCATGATTGTTTTAACAAAGATATGCTCCATTGAGGGGAGGATTAGAATCACATATCCATCAATAAAGAGGAACTTAGTTGAAGCTCTATAATTTGCACTAAAACAAAGTGTTTTGTGCATCAAGAAAAGAAGCTGTGCCTCATCATTTTTTAATGGAATTAATTTTTCATCAGAAGTTGCATAAATTCTCCCTCTGTATCTTGATTTCTATCTTTTTTTTCCTCAAAGGGTACTAGAAGTGAAGGTCCTCTGGGTCGTGGCGTTCCTCTGCTGGTGTGTGGACTTCTGGTGTTATTGGCAGGCCTCCTCTCTCTTCTACTGCCAGAGACTCTGAATTGGCGTTTGACTGAAACTGTGGAGGATGCTAAAAACTTGAACAGGCAGGCATCTCTGTATTTTGTGTCTTTCTCCATATTTTTGTGAGAGATGGAGAACATTTTATTATAATTTAAGCTATTAATTAATGTTAACTTACTGAACACTGTTCCCGATACATTATCGGAAACGGTATTTTTTTGCCCTATAGACTGATCCCGATAGTGTGTTGGGGCGAACTTCACATTTTTTTCTCTTTAGAACCATACCCGATACAGTGTCGGCATCAGTCGTCATTGCTTGTTATCCATTACTTCTGTTTCATAGCGAGTTTCGTTTTGGTGGAGTGTAAAGTTTTTGTTTTACAAGACCACTAAGGGAGCCTACCCAGGTCGCCAAATTATTGTTGAGAATGGCAGAAGACACACAAAAAGATCGAGGCAATCTATTTGAGAATTAGATCTAGAAAATGAAGATAGTGATTACAGTGAGCTGTCAGACCCGAATAATCCCTAGTATGAGCCTGGGAGAGCAGATGTCGACTCTGATAGTGATGATAATGATGAACCTAGATCTAGATCTAGACCAGCAGTGGGAAAGGGTGTGAAGCGATGTGCAGTTAGCAAAAGGTAAAGGGAAGGCTAGCAAAGCTGCTAAAACGTCTTCTGTGGCTTCTACTTCAGAAGCTAGATCTAGAGAATCAATCATATGTACTGTGGTAGTAATGTAGAGGATTCATCGGATGAAAGTGAACATGAGGAAAACTGCTCAAATCCTGATATTGATGTTGCCGTCGCTGACTTGTCTCCTGATTGGACTCAAGATCTGAGTGGATTGTTTTATTGACATTCTTCTACATTATGTCATGCTTCTAAAAATTTCCATAAAAACAAAAAAACACACCATTTTTGAAAATTGATTAAAAAAAAAAGTATTCATCATATTCTGTTTAAGTCTTTTTTATCCCATCATGCATGAGTTCACTCTTGTTTTCATATAATATGGTGAAAACAGAAGTATTTTTAGAGTAGTAGTGAATTTTTAAAAATTGCCCAAAATCGCTGGTCTTTAACGATTAGCCTATTTCTCAGACCCTGGTCTCCAGTGAGTTAAAAGGAAAGCTTTGGGGATGAGCAGAGCTTCTGTTTATGGAGATCTTTTTATAGATCCAACATTTCAAGCTGTCGGAAATATGTTTTAATGCACAGAAAATGTCTTATTAGGCTGTAAATTCTCTTCTCACACAGACAAGAGATAGACTAGGGAGTGCGGGTCTGCACCACATCTCAAGACTCTATAAATAATTGTAGTTTTTTGTCTTTGAGGACTGAATGTTAAATGCTACAGGAGCACAACACTAACAGTTACAATATCCTTTTTGTTACTGCCGGTGTCAGGTATTCAAGTGTGGATGTTAACAGGGCCGGCCAACAGGACTCTTCTGGCATCAAGCTGACCAGTGCCACTTCACCTGCTGAGTTATGACTTCAGTAATTTAACTGTTTTTGTAGCTGCACATATTTTGATATAGTCCTTGCAGGTTTCAACACACTTCTGAGTGCAAATACAGCAAAAACCAGCTCTATGTGTTGATCTGAGTCAAATGAGTCAACATGCCTTATTAAGTTATTTCCCGAAATTGTTCTTATTTTAAATTAGTACATGTAATAGTAAAGTGGCGAGGGGGGAAGGAGAGGTTGCTTTTGGATTACCTGTAGAGCTAGTTTCAAACTTTCATTGTTGCAGTTGCCTTTTGCCTCCTTTTTATACAGGAATGTCAGCCCTGTCCCTGTCTCTTTTTCTCTGGGCCCATTTTTACTCAGAGTTTTTATTATTGCTTATGATTTTAAAAACAAATATTTGAAATCCCACATTTTACAGTGCATTTAAGCTTGTATCTGTTTTCACCAGTGTGATTGTTGTGATGTTCAGAGGTGGAGACTTCCCTCTCCAGCTTCTAGTAGTTTTACAGTGAGTCAAGATGATCTTCAGCTCTGCGGACCTCACCAGGCGTGTCTTTGAACATCCTGCTGCTTGGCCATAGGCTAGTCCAAATGGATTCCTCTAGACAGTTAAAACTGGCTCATATGATGATCTGAAGCATGTCCTCTTTAAGTCTGGAGAAAGCTGTCTGACCAGATTGGTTTGACATATACTTTTCTGGGTTTTTTTTTTTTAATTTATCCTGGCATGATAGTTTACACCTTCACAAGGCATCCCTTATGCTTTTTGACATCAATGGATCTTATGCTCAGGCAGAGAGGTTCGACTGGGTCATGTTAGCGTTGTAACTTAACACACAAGACAATCCAGTGTTTAATTTGCATTCATATTGCAGAGTCCTGATATGCATTGGAAGACTAAGTACTGTATTCTTTTCATGCTTGGTTGTCTTTTGGTGGGTTTTTTCCCCTCCTTGCTGTGTAACTTTTTGGGGGGTTTCTGAGGTTTGGAAGACCGGTTGTGAACTTTATGGCAATCACTCAAGTTTCATTTGCATTTTGTGATAACTGATTTTATACACCAAGCCTTTATCTCCTCGGTCTATCATGTGTTTTATAGAATTGACCTGATGTTCTGTCTGACATTTCTATGCACCGCAGTGCCTTTGTTAGTGGCGGTAGACTTAATCGGTCCGTCCATGAATACTGTATTCATTTCTTATGCCAAGCATTTTCTTTACAAATGCGTTTTAAGTACCTCTTTTCATAATTTATTCAAAAGCGAAGGTGAAAAGTATATTGATTTTATTATTGTACACTTCGTTGTCTTACAACACTTTTGGGATCTGCTTTGACTTACTTTTATATCTTAACATGCCAAGTTAATTTGACAAGGTGAATTACATGTAATTGGTTCTTGTGATAATTTTTATGTATCCGAGATCTTATTTTATCGTCTAGGTGGTTTATCCTTCAAGTAGTTTAACTTTTTGTTTCAATAGCTTTAACTGGTGAAATACTTAACTGCCTCCTGGTAATCCTGTACAAGAACTGTATACATATTCAATATTTGGATTTAAATGTAGATGTAAACTCTGAAAAATTTCTGTCTGCCTTTGTGTAGGGAATAGTGTCTGACATCTCAATAATATTGCCAACATCTGCAGGTTAAGAAAGCAACCTAGCAAAATAATATTAGAAACCTTCATCTTTATTTACTGAAAATGTTTTGCTTTTAAACATCAAAACTTTTCATCTATTTCCGTCAAATGATACTGACCAAGGAGCTGAGATTGTAGTTTACTGCTAGCGATGACTGAAGGTTTCTGAGTACTAGCTGGGTACCAGGGCAGGTGCAGTGTGTGTGTCAACTTTATGCTCACTCTTACATGATCTGAGACTGTTTTCATAACATCTGGATAGCTTAATGTTTATAGAGATATCTGGATAACTTATGTTTATAGAGACATCTGGATAGCTTAATGTTTATAGAGATACCTCAGTGATTTTATGCACCACTCCTTGCTCAGTCAGAGAGATTGTATGGTAGTGTAGGTACTTTATGTTCACAGTGATAGCCTGACAGTTTAGTTTAGCTTCACCTTAATAAGTACATGTATTATTGTAATTCAATTATTGATGCATTATGATTATTATTATTATTATTAAATTTAATTTCATTGCATTCAGTTATACTGATATGAAGTTTTAATGTTATTTGCATGCTCTTATCAAGTGTTTTGTGTATGATACTATGCAATTTCTGTAGACCTTATTGAATAAAGAAAAATGGTAATGGAAGCTAGCCAATATTGATAGTTTTGTAAGTAATCACTGAAGTCCATCCACCCATCGACATTTGCATTGTTTGAGTTTGAGTGAAACATTGTATCCAGCATGTCTCACACTGAGAAATATTAAGTAGGGTACTTGTATTTGACTGCCAGCGCACCACATGAGAGTTTCATATATTTTCCTGAATCCAGAGTTAATTTAATTTGAAAAAATGTTGAAAAGAAGTCAAGTAAAAAACTGCTACCAATTATATACCATACTGGATGAGTGCATCTCGGCGGGAATGTTATTATTGTTTTGCTTGATATTGTTTTTCATGAGAGAGAGTTGTGTTCTTTAATTTCTGCATTGTGTCAAGTAGACATGCATAGATATTTTGCTGTATGAAAAATATAGCAAGGTGCCTGAATTGGGCCAAAAGTATTAGATCCAATAAAAATGTTTTTTTGACTCAATTCTTTGTCAAAGTTTTTCTTTTTTTCATTTCATGAAACATCTACATACACCTGGATACATAATTTAGTTTAAACTTGTTTTGATATCTTTTTAAAGACATTGGAAATAAACATACCAAGCATGAATGGTCACTGTTGTGTTACTATTAGATTATCTGATAATGAAAAATTGTATCTAACAAAACTAACATGAAGAAAAAACGCAAGTCTTGTCCAGGACAAATGGTTTCAGTTAAGATTCAGGCAAATTTCTAGAAGGTAAGATATCCTACAGCAACTAATCCTGAAGAAAAGAAAAGCTTTGCCAATCAGAGCGAAGGGGGTTTTTGCTGGATGGAAGTCTGATTGTCTTTTTAACTCTGACCCTATGGGACTTTCATTACTTTGAGCTTTTAAAACAGAAAAAATGAGATCACAGTCGCGTTAGGGCTTTATCCAGAGAATCCCTTCCATATTGCATATCAAGTTCACAAGGAAGCAGTTGAAACCCATTTCCAGATTTCCATTGATCAATTCACAAGAAAACAGTTGGAACCCATTTCCAGATCACCGCTAACCAGATTGACCCCTTGTGGACTTTGAGTGCATCTCTGCCTGGTGTGCATTGACAGAAAAAAATGGAAAATCTCAAAGAAGCATGATTTACTATTAGTCCACATTATTACTAAGTGAACGGCTTTTATTGATCACCTATACCAGATTATGAAACCAAATCATATCTTGTATTCTCTTTTCCTACGCGAGCCTTTCCCCTCTCTCCCTTTCCCTTTACAAAAAAAAAAATGATGAATCACAATACCTTAAGAAGGTTGAGTAAGAATTTGTTTTTACTTAATGGCAAATTTTAATTATTTTATTTATTTTCTTCCAGCTAGTGAATTTTTTCACAAACTAAAAAAACTTCATTGATGGAAAGTAACAAGAAATGCCAACAAAACTTTGTTTAATACAGTATGCTGATTCTATTAAACTATATACATGTTGAATGATTGTAATGATAAAAGCAACATTACTACCAGTTCCAGACATGCAGGAATCAACTCTCTTGACATTAAGATTGGGCAGTGGAGAGAAACACACACTCATAGTCATACACAGACAAAAAGAAGCAAAACACACCCACAGACATACACAGATTGCTAGAAAGAGATACACACACAAAGAGGTAGATTGTTGTGATCTCTTCTGCATTGTGATATAAATTGAGGACAAGGAATTCACTGACATATTTAAAGTGTTTCTATTTCTATGAAATTGCAATATTTTTTTTTTCGAATTGAAAGAAAAAGACATAATTTTCATGTGGTTTAGTTTAGATACTGTTTTTTTTTCTAAAAAAAAAATAGTGCTTAGAGATGTTACAATGGAGGATAACCTTAGAAAATTATTTATTGTTACCATGAAGCCTCTCAGAACAAGTGGATCAAATGGTTATAGTTGTGATAGGGATAAAAAAAAAAAAAAAGTATAATGAATATCACAGTTCAAAACCAAAACAGACAACACCCTGGCAAACTCCCTATGGACAAATAAAATCTCTAGAAGAAAATAGGCCAAATGTAATTGGAGTGTCATGGTCTTGGACTGAGAATTTTTTTATATAATACAATGGTGCATACGAGAGAGGCAGTGGCAATGATTCTCTGCCATAAGCCCATACAGAATACCAATGCAGTGAACAGAGATAACCTCTTGAAAACCTGATTGTTTTTTTGTTTTTTTTGATGGATCGTCCACATTGCAACTCGCATGTTCAGAAATTACTCATGACCAGTTGCATTTAAAGTAAAGTATGCTTGTGCAGAATCATCATAACCGAATGCAGCTTGACATTTCCATATCAATTGGTAAACTGAGAATAAACGGTACAATAAACCTTATTGATTTTTGGAGATGTACAGGTCTATACGTATCACCTAAAGCCTCTCTAAAAAAGGCAGCTATGTCCAAAGTTCTAAGTGGATCATACAGCTTTAGAACGATAGAAACCCACTGTCCTGCTTCTTCAAACTACCCCAAAGTTTTCATGGCCCACATATTTCCAACTTTATAAGATCGTACAGTTACAGTAAAAAGGCATAATTATATGAAACAAATTTAGAATAGGCACATAACATTTAAAACCAACATGGCTTGCACAAAAGCAAGAATGGCATTAAGAGAATGGATGAAGTTTTTGTGGACTTAGCTTAACCAGTCTTACACCAAGAGAGATACGATTTGAGGTCATCTTGAAATGATATGAGGTAGCAAATTAAATAGTATGGAACTCTTAAAACATTCTAAAGTTCGTTCCCTTCAGTAACGGTTCTAACATGAAAGCTATAGAAGCCATGAGATCCATAAACTGTTTCCTCCGCTATACTACAGTGTATGAAATCTGAAAAATGTAGTTTTTCACGTTCACCTCAGCAGTTACATAAATTTAAAAAATACCCCCCCCCCCCCCCCCCGAAAGAATAAAGTCAATGGACCTAGAACAAGTATAAAATTTGTCTAACCATGAATATTCTGGATCATAATCAATGAGTAGGCCTAAACTAAATATGAACAAAAAGAACAAACAAATAAAACTTTAAATATGAAAAAAATGATTAGGGCTACATTATAGAAAATTTTGATCCTGATTTTTGGAATATTCCTTTCTTTGAAAGTGCATGGATTGGTGAAAAGCAATAGGAAACAAAAGATTACAGTGTAATACATAAATATAAATGGCCCGTGAAAATGAAGCAGGTGTCAACTTAACTTCTTAAAACAAACCAAAGTTTTTACAAGTGTAAGAAGAGCTTTAAGGTAAATGTAAAGCTTTCTGTGGTCAAGTTACAAATGTATCATCTTTTATTAAAAACTGTTCTTCTCATCCAAGTAGTTCTATAATTTAAGAAAATAATTTATGACAAAATATCACAATACTGGAATAATAATATATTTCTATGAGGTAAACCCTTGATACTATCAAAGAGGTTATGGTGCGAATAAAATGTCAGTACATTTTTGTGCACATTTTTTCCCATCCTATTGTTTAGAGGAGATAATATATTTCTTTATGCTAATTTGTAGAAATCTATATCACAATATTTTACCGTTTAAGACTTACCACATGAGGCATGTTGTTTTTACTTAATGAATTAAAATTACTGTGCTCTACCGTTCATACAGGTCTTCTGTTCCACAAATAGGTAACACTATACCCTTCAAAACTGCCAGAAAATTGTGGGTGAAAAAGTTCTTTTAACTTTACATAACTTGAGTTCAACTTACTGGATAGTATAATTATAGGTAGTAAATACGCTAAAGCTTACTTTAATCTAAACATGAGATAAAAGTCAGGCAGAGCTCACAAACATCTAACTAATCTGACATTGACCTAGTTTCTAATGTAATATATACAAATCAAGATTTCAATTACAAAGTGACTACCAAAAAAGCCAGTAAAACATTCTGTACTTAGCCAAGTTAATTACATGGAATTAAAAAATAAAAAACGGGTCATCTTGAGGTAGTAAGAAATTAAAACAGTGAAAATTAAATTATTTAAATCTAAACAAGCTTTAAACTACGATCAATTGACGAAACTCAATAGAAAAAGACAAAAAAAAATTGCAGCAGTCAGCAAAAGATACAACAGGAGCAATGAGACTAAAAAAAACAAAACAGTTGCAGCTATCTATATAACAGCGCAACAACTAATACATCTTATAATGGCATCATCATTGATACAACAAAAAATAACCAAATTAAATTCCTTCAGTAGCACATAATACAATTCCAACATACGAAGAGCTGGTAGAATCAGAATGCTTTGTTTTGAGGTAATGCACTGTCAACTTTCAAAAAGGATTTCATCTGTTTGGTGTTTGCCTTTGGTCTTAAACTGATATTTTTGGACGTTCATATTTTTTTATGAAGCTCTTCCAATTCTACACGGTTTTACAACATAAAGGAGAAGTAAAAATCACTTTTAGATTTTTTCTCCAGAATGAGAGTCTGACACTCCATCACTATCCCAGTGTAAGCATTTTGATTCTTTGTAATTGCAATTTTTTTCAAACAAGACAAGTTACACAAAATTATAACTTATGCCATTCAAAATTTCTTGACACAAATTGCTAAATAAAAAAAAAAGGTATCTATGCTGAGTAATTAATCATGTGCAACTTACATCTTTAAACTGAGTTGTTATGCTCTGCAATATGATAATCAAACTTTGGGGCTCTAATCTCTGGATTTAATAAAAAACGTAAACTAATAAAAAAAATCATTTTTTGATACCAAATAGGTCCATTGGAATTGTTATAAACACGTGCAACTGAAATTGAGAAGTTTTTTCCATATTCATCATTCATCATTGATTCTGTGTGTTGAATAAAGCTAAGGTTGAGCAGTGGTTTTATCTGTCTAGCAAAGCAGCTGCTAAATATCTTTGTTCATTGTGCAGGATATGGATGTAGGTAAAACTTTAATCTATCACATCAAAAATATGCACATTTAAATAATGTCAACAGTTATTAACATTTTATATTGTCCCTCCATCATCAACTCTCTTGATTGTCAAATTCTTGCCACTCACATGGCATTCGCGTTAAAATGTCAATCTTTTATAAAATATCTCAATGGTCTTTACATCTAGCAGTATACACTTTTTTCTCAATATAAGTCATGGTGAGTTTCTTCAACACCTTTAGGTAAGCCGTTTAACACACGAGCACATAATCATAAAATTGTGAGTTTTCACGGGATTGTATGCACAAAGTTTACTCTTGAAAAATTATCCTGGTATATTTCAAGTCATATAGCACTTTTTATGATTGATGATTCAGCTTCCCAGAAGTTTAAATTCAGTTGTTCATACACTGAGGCATTTTTTAATCAATGCTTTTATAATTCTTGGCTCTGAGATTATATATGGTCATGTTATATCCATTGTAAAATCAAACAGAATTTTGTATCATTCCATTTCACATGCAATATCCACATGATTACTGTAGACACGATTCTAAAAAGCTGAACTTTTTCCATTCTTATCTGATTGCAACATTTCAGATTTCTTGTGACCAACAAAGTGAAGTCCGAATAAGAAATAAATAATGTCACACAAGATTTAAGCAGACTTTTGTTGATTTTTTGCTTGGAGCAACAATCCTTCACTGATTCCTTGAACCCAGCAAAGTCAGTGAATTTTTAAAAGTTTCACAGGAAAGAAAAGATAATTATAAAGGTTTTCCCTTAATGAAACGAACAGTGTATATATCAGCTGTCTGTTGGCTTACAAAGTTGGGATTATGTACCAGCAGAATATTATTCCCTGTTCCTTGCTCGATACGGTCTGATTCTGTCTTAATTTGATATTTCCGGTCTACTGATGACTTCTGGGTGTTGTCTTGCATGTTTCACACAAAAGTTTAATACCCACAGAGGTGGACATTGTTCATTTTGACCGGATCGATGCCCATCACAGTGGCCAGAGAACGCAGGAAGTATCGACTAACCTTGTTAAGAGTCTCCCACCGACATTTTGGACAAGAGCAGTTACAGTGTGGCCAAGGACAAAGATCGATCAAATGACTGTGACATTTTTTGTTGGCTGCTCGAGACAAACGTCGAGACTTTGCGTTCTTCCCTGGTGTAAAAAATAAAAAAAACATACATGTACATGATTCCAAAAAGAAGAAAAAAACACGGCTGTTAAAACAGACCAAAAAGCGGCAACTTAGTTTGCTTCCAGGCCCTACCTCAGATGCCCGCAGTTAGTGGGCGGATCGGTGATCAATCACCTGTCAGGCAGGCTACAACCGTGTGTGCCCGTTCGTGACGGTGTGCTGCTGTTAAATCTAATATTGCGATCTTTTACTTGTTTTTGCATCGCGATAAATCTGGCCTCATTAACACCAAGTATATCAAACAAATATTCATTTTAAAACTGAAATTGTCCTGAATACAACGCTATATTTTTTATCTCTCAATTATAAAGTGTTTAGATGGTGCAGGTGAATCTTCATACTTCTAGTAAAAGAACAGAAAAAAGTCTTGATTTTCGTAACACCTCAGTTTAATAGGAATATTTCAAAAGTGAAACAATTTTATTGCTTAAAAATTGTTTCCCGATATTAAAAAGATTAATATAAAGAACTTGTGAAAGTTTCAAATGCGAAGAGTTTTTCAGTGATTTTATATGATTTTTTTAAATAATTCCACACGCTCGGGTCTGCACGAACTACCCGCAAATAACACTCTGCACTATAGATCTACCTTAGAAGCCTCAAACCAACACTGTTAAATATGGAGCAGCACTTAGAATCTGAACGCAACCAAAAGCTCCATGAAGTTTGCAAATCTTGTTGTGATAGATCGTTAAATAGCAGATAGAGGAAACAATCAAAAGTTTCTCTGTGCGGACTTTATCAACGGTTCGTTATTAACTTTTGGTGTTCTTAATCATTTCGAGTAACAAAAAAAAAGATTTTTACAACATGCTTTTAATATTCTGACGTAAATAAACTCAAAGCACTTAGGCGTCAGAGGTTTGACGAAAGTTATAATAAAAGCTTGAAAATATTACAGACAGACAGACAGACACAGACGCAGAGAGAGAGAGAGAGAGAGAGAGAGAGAGAGAGAGAGAGAGCTCTTACTCTTAGCACACGCCCCGCCAATTGAAGAACGTAAGGCAAAGTAAACGTATGACTTACCTGTAAAGGAAGACAATGCGCAACCCTACACAAGTTTCATTTTCTTCTAAGTGCGTGTTTTAAATTTTGTTAAAAGTTAACACCAGGCCTCCCTCGTATATATTGACGCTCCACAGCTTGAACTACGATGTTCTATCGTTGTTTAGATTTATTATTTTACATTAAAACGCTGTACCATACCAGCGCTGTAAGAAGTGGACTATCACAACTCAAACCCGCATAACTTGGAAACGGAGAACTCTTCGCTAATGCCCTTTGGTGGGTGTTAAGTTCAACATATATATAAAATGCTGTAAAAATTTCATCCCCAAAAATTGTTTCAATTTTTCATAAATGTCCCGTAAAAACGTCACCAACTTATGATTATTCCAGATTCATGTACTTATTAAAGCGCTCAATAACTCCATCAATTAAATGAAAAGAAGGGGAAAAAATATATCCTCATATCGCTGAAATATAGATGTAACAAATTGTATGATTTTTGTAGTTCTTCCTTTCATGCATAAGCTTAAATTCTCCATTGTTTTGGTGTGAAAATTAGATCTAAAATCTAAAGTTGTGAGGAAAGGGGAATCCCCGTTCTGCAGGGGTGGTTGACCCCATGACCCGATCGGGTTACAAGCTGCTTCACGGGTGCGGCAGGCAAACTAAAATGCCGCTCTTTAACAGCCATGAAAAGAGAAAGCAAATTATATCCTATGAAAGATTTCAACTTTAACAGCTGCTGAGTAAAGTACCAATTCTTCTGCAATATTTCAAAATATCTGAGTATGTATGACCTACATATCATTTCAACATTAAAAAGTAAACTTTTTATTTATTGATAACACCTACTTTTCTTGTCCCTGTTTTTTCTTCTCTTCTTTCCTTTATTCTTCCTCCTCTTTCTTCCTCTCTTTCTTTTCTTTCGGGAGCTTGGAGGAGAATCAGCTAGAGGAGAATTGCTGTTTTTAGAAAGCATCGAGTTCATGCTGAGAATGAAACAAAATATTTTCTTATTCACAAATATAATATTGCTTTTACCTAAACCTATGAAAAAGCCAGATAAAGGGTTTTTTTGTTTTTTTTTGCAATGCTGGGTTAAATTTGTTGGGGATAGGGTGTTGGAAGTGCCACAAGTTTGGATGGATTTGGGGGATAGAGTGTGTAAGTGCCACAAGGTTTGATGGATCTTGAGGATAGAGTTTTGAAGTGCCACAATGTTGAATGGATGTTGGGGAATAGAATATTGAAGTGCCATTGAGTTTGGATGGATGTTGGGGATAGAGTGTTGAAATGCCACGGATTTGGATGAATGTTCGGGATAGTGTTGAAGTGCCACAAGGTTGGATGGATGTTGGTGATAGTGTGTAAGTGCCATGAGTTTGGATGGATGTTGGGGATAGAGTGTTGAAGTGCCACAAGGTTGGATGGATGGTGGGATAGAGTGTTGAAGTGCCACAAGGTTGGATGGATGTTGGGGATAGAATGTTGAAGTGCCACGAGGTTGTATGGATGTTGTTGAGTAGAAGATATTGAAGTATAACATGAATTTTGAATTTGTCAGCACCAGCAACACAACAGATGGCAACTGGTACCAGCGTTCATGTAACTAGAGTTTTAGATTAAACATTCAGATTATAATTTCAGTTTGTCAATGAAAACAAAGTTTGTAGGTGCATGCTAATATAAGATATGATTCCACCATGTTCAGCATTATGTACATAGGCATGACTTAAAACATAAAAAAGTTTTGGCTTGTGTAAATTTCCCAGATCATATCTGCTGACACATGCACTCTCTCTCTTCCTCCCTCCTTCCCTACCTTGGTTGCTGACAGGAAGAGAGAGAAGAGTGTCTTGTCTCCCAACAGTAGATGGACTCTGCAAGGGACGTCCCTTCAATTCTGACATTGTGCCACTCTCTGGATAACAGATATAATCAGGGTATGAAAGATTCAAGAGAAGATGTCTATAATAATATATGTTAATATACACAATTTGCAAATTTTTATGTTTTTATTTTTTTCCCTCAAGGTAGCAGCCAGGTCTTATGTGTGTAAATCAGTCAGACAGACAGATGTTATACATAGAGAGAGGCAGCGAGAAAGAGACAGACAGACAGACAGACTGAGACAGAGAAAGAGAAGAGAGAGAGAGAGAGACAGATAGACAGAAAGAGAGAAAGGGGGAGGCAGAAAATAGAAGGGCAGGGTGAGAGAGTGAAAGACATTCTATTCTTTCATTATGTCCCCATTATTTGACAGTTTCTGAGCTTAGACACTCTCATTTCTGCTGTCAAAAAATTGGTTCTCCTAAGTAATATGCTTTAAATGAAAAGGTGAGTGTAACAAAGAGAAAAGAAACAGCTGAAGTTATAGAGTATGTGGGACAATAAACTAACAATATATTAGAGTTTCAATAAATAAACTTACGGCTTGTTCAAGATTTCATGAGAAACACAACCTGGAGCAAACACAGCCCTGAAAGACAGAATGTTATTACAATGTTTATTGAATTAGAAAATAAGCAAATATAATTTTTTTATGTTTCGTATCAAAGAATGCAGTACATTTCTCAAATGAAAAATATTTTACCATCATTGTGCAGATATAAGACTAGAGACAAGAATCAGATAAAAGCTATTAATCCTCTTCCAAAAATCATGGGCTATTTCTTCAAAGTTTTCTTGTCACAAAAATTTTGTCAATCTATCTGTGGGTGTGAGTGTATGAACTTTTCTCAACCCCAATCGATTTCATATCCTATCTCTGAGACTTTTGATTGATGCCCACCATCCTCAGGGTTCCCACAGCTGCTTCCATCCCAGGCTTATCTTCTCTTCATGCAACAAGTCAGCATGTATGAAACTGAGAGGAATAACTCCAGGTGAGTAGTCTAGATATCATAATTATGGTTTTCTTATGTTTTACCTCCTTTTTTAAGGCACAATAGCTTGAAAATATTTATATGTTAACAATATGATAATTTTAGATCCTTCATCTTACATCACTTTGGTTAAGTTGGCATTTCTGATGTTTCAAGGGGTCCTTGATTTCTCATAGCTTTTTTTAAACAGATTTGGAAAAGTAAAAAATCCTCTAAAATTTTGAATGCAGACAAATACAATGATCAGGGTATACGTAAATTATGTAAAAGAAACAAAAAATTGGTTCTACTCAAATTCAAACCAAGTCATTTCTCTATAGGATGTACTGATTGAAAACTTCCCGAGTCCACTGACGTGAATTTTACAAATGGGCCACTTTAATAGTTATACAGTAGTTTGAAAATGGTTTTTATTTTTTCTTCCTTCTTTTGATTATTTTTTCCTTTTTCATTTCCTATGGTAAAAACAAATTACAAATAAAAACAAAGAGATGTCCTTTAACCGCCCAAAAATTAACCTACAAATAAAATCAGATTTAAAAAAAAATAAAGAAACTACTCACGAAACATTTTTTAATGTGTCCTTGACCTGCTGGCCTAGATCAAGTAGATAGCGCCACTGGTCAGAGCTGAGGTCTCCACGTGGCCAGGTGTGCTGTTCTTCCAAAACATTGCTCACCTGAATCTGAGCTGCGTCATACAGGTTCTGAATGATATATACAGGAGCTGCACACAGGAGATGAGAGAGAGAAGAAAGAGATCAGTTAGTCTACGACAGAGAAGCAACTAAGAATTCATCAATAAAAACCAGTTACTCTAACTTTCTTTTCTCCAATCATGACACACAGCTTGTGAGAATAAATGTGCCTTGTTCCCACACAAAAAACAATTCAACAAACGGATGCTGCTCTATGTACAACAAATTATTGTGATGCTTTCATTAGTTCCTCTTTCAGACTAAATTTTTAGAACACATGATAAGGATGAGAAAACTGATCAAGATTGAAATTAAAAAAAAAAAATGTGTAGGAAGCAATTTGAATTCATGAAACCACTTTTGAAACAAAACAAAAAAATACCAAAAAAAGATTTAGAATCTAAATTGAAAAGTTGGAGCAAATATCTTAGATTTCACCCCTGATGTGGGAAAGAGTCGCTGCTGTTCTTGATAAATGGTATCTGCTGAGAATAGGAAGTATTTCACAGAAACTGGTTGGTGTGACTCTTAATTGGAAGAAGGGAGTTATGGCTGCAGATGAAAGAATTCAGGGTAAAAATAGAAAATTAACTTTTGAAAAGACTGAAGGTTGGAAAATGAATGGTTGTTATTATTGTTTTCTTTTTTTAAGTAACAGTAGTGAAAAAATTTTCTATTTTTACTTTTTATGGAAGGGAACACTCTGCGACCAAAGTAACATCTCCAAATTTCTTTGGGGTGGGTGTCAACACACTGCTTGGGTAGCCGAGGGTTCCAAACTCTGTCAGGAGCAAAACAAACATAAAGCAAGTAGAAACTTTGATATAGTCCATGCATATCAATATGATAACTGGGAGAAGGGCTTCGATGAAAAAAAAATAACAAATGTTACTCATGCATTAATTTCTTGATGTGATGGGCTGAACTACATGCTGTTGTGAACTTTCGAAAAATTGTTGTTAACATTCTCTATTTGAGAATTTTTCATGATGGTGAAAACTGTCCTAGCCAATCCTCGTAAAAAGCATGATTCAAAGTCAGGAAGGACCAATTCTAAAGAAGTAAAAGCATTCCGTTTCTCAAGAGACTCAATTTTCTGGTTATCTTGCATTAGAGAGAGACACAATTTTCTGGTTATCTTGCATTAGAGAAAGACTCAATTTTCCCTTAATCTTATACTAGCGGGACTCAACTTTTTGGTTTCTTATATTAGAGAGACTCAATTTTCTGGTTATCTTGGATCAGGGAGACTCAATTTTCTGGTTAACTTGTATTACAGAGACTCAATTTTCTGCTTATATTTTATTAGAGAGACTCAATTTTCTGGTTTCTTATATTAGAGAGACTCAATTTTCTGGTTGTCTTGTATTAGAGAGATTCGATTTTCTGGTTATCTTGTATTAGAGAGATTCCAATTTCTGGTTGTCTTGTATTAGAGAGATTCGATTTTCTGTTGTTTTTTTTTTTGTATTAGAGAGACTCAATTTTCTGGTTATCTTGTATTGGAGAGATTCAATTTTCTGGTTATCTTGTATTAGAGAGATTCGATTTTCTGGTTATCTTGTAGTCCTTACTTGTAGGTCCTTAGGAGTCTCAAAACGGAATACAATATTGACTTTGACATGTCCAAAAACCATTGATTTTTGCTCGACAAGTAGGCGCTGTCTTGATCTCAGGTTTAAATAATCTTAGGTTGAACCTCGATATTATCATTTTTAAAATTTGAGAAGTGGATTGTTGATCATGGCGATCAGGAGTTAGAGCAGAATCGATAGCTTTTAAAAAGAACTCAAAAACTGTTTGTACAGCAAATCGCACGTAAATTTTATGAAAGCATACTTCCATCTGACAGTATGCTTGGTTGTAGAAACTTAAAAGTCTAGAGAATCTCCAGGCTCATCTGTACTCTCTGCCTCTCTGCTCAGAAACTGACCAGCACCAGTAAGACTTGAGATATGGTAGAGATATGTTTGTGCCTCACCCACACCTCATGTTTGTAATACAGAGAAATAGGCATGTTGCTGGCTGACAGAGATAAGAGAGATAAGTTCTGGCCCTCATTAGTATTAGTATTGCACTTATTTTATGACACTGAGGAAGGAAATTGCATTGGCCTTTTGTGTGGTATAGAAATGCTAACCAAACACAAAGCAAAACTCATCTGGATGGTCCACAATCAGCATGTAACAGTCTAAGCTATGTCATTTGTCACACAAATTTTAGCCTAGTAGATGAAGGTGTTAAGGAATACACGGCATAAACTAAATAAAGTCTTGATGTTTGTTCCTTTTGACTCAGGAAAATCTGGTGTTCACTTACTGCACCCCGCGCTGCATCCCTGCTATAGGAGAGCATGTGAAGGCATCTCTGCACAATTTCTCTTTGAAAGGTTCCATGTCGAGGAACCAGCCTGAGTCGACCAAGCCCCGCACGTCCACAGATGATTTCTTAGCATGAATCAGAGCTGAGATACGGTCTATGTTGACCAGAACTCCAGTAGCACCAGCACTGGAGTTAATAGATATAGGGTGGTTACGTTCTTTCAAAGGCAAAAAAAGGCCCATAAATCAAATTTATATATATATATATATATATATATATATATATATATATGTATATATAGATAAATACAGAGATAGATAGAAAAATAGAAATGTGGATAGATGGACAGAGAGAGATATGTGCATAAATGTAAAGATAGATTGATATGTGGAGCGTATCAAATTCAAGGGAAGAAACTGAAAGTAACAAGCCATGAATGATGATAAGAGTAGATCTAGTTGCTTCCCCTTAAGTATAAAACCATGTGTTAAAATAACATGTAATTTAAAAAAAAATAATAATTTAAAGGGGTCAACTTTATATCCACTGTTGCTTATATGACATAGACATTTTGGACCCTTATGTTGATGTATCAGGAATGCATTTTAATTTATAATCCAATAACCCAACACAGTGTATAAAAATCCCATTGGTTGTCTTGATATCTAACCTGGTGCCAGCAATGAGAACTGTCTGTGCCCGACGCATGCCTTTCTTCAAAAGTTCGTTGAAGACTTCGTCAAGTATTAGCGAGCCCATGAAGGAAAACTTCATTGCTGAAATAGAATTTTAAATGTTTTGTTTTTGTTTTTATTTTCAATCACAGAGCCATCAATAACTTACATAAGAAGAAAACAATGTTAACACTGTGTAAGTAGACTTTGCTTGCCAAGCTTCTCTCCCTTGAGACATCAAGCCTGGCCTGGAACGCTCTCTGTGATGATCATTGACAGACCCAGAGACACAGGATTCCTTCTCTAGTGACATAATTACACAATATACACAATAATTTTCCACAAAGCTTCCAACTTTTTGAAAGATTACACTCAACATGCACTACTAATATTCAATTGAAAACAAAAACCAAAACAAATTCTATATTGCTCCAATCTATCAATAAATCTTTTCTAAAACTTATTATAAGACGATGTCGGAATTCATGGCTACCTTCTTGTTAATACCCACATTGTAATCAGCGTGTAAAGAGAACTTATAAAAGATTGGAATCTTACAAAATTGGCGAACATTTCTACTTCATATTCACAAATACACATATAGCAGTTACAAAAGCCTTACATGTTGTGCTATTCCTAGTCCCTGTCCATGAGTCGCTGGAGCAGTAAGGTATGTACCTGGCACATACACAAAAACGAGGGATGAAAAGAATTGAAGCCAATCACAGTTAGCAACTGAAGCAAAGACTTTTGAGAAACGTAAGTGAAGATCTACAAGTTTGAAATAGATCGATACAGTTGTGCTAGTAATAGTTTTTATTTCCTTCCCTGCTTTTTACCCAAATCATTCTTTGATGGTTTTCGAGAGTTGGCAGGTTCTGAACATAAATATGCACTCTCTAGCCAGGCCTACAATTGATGATTTAGAAAACTTAAACAAGCAAAAGTATTATGTGGTGTTAAAACGGCTTGAAACTTACACAATATTGGCGTGAAAATAGTAGGGGTTTTCCTCCGGGTCCCAGGACAAAATACCACTCCCTGAAGAAAAAATATCAGCAAGGCTAGAAATGAAGCTTGGTGGATAGACAAAACTGCTCGTTATAGCCTAAGTGACAATGAATTTGGATTCCTGATTCAACGTATCTTGAAAGAGTGTTCACAAACAGAACTATTTGTTATTTGAGGGAAAATCAAAGTGAAATCCGAGCATTAGTCCATAACTTCAGGACTATCATCTCTGCTCGTACCGACATTTCTATAACTTAAGTTCAAGCTGAAAAGCCAGAAAAACCAGTTTATGCCATAATTATAAGTAATTAGGTTTAAAGCAGTTACTCTCTTCGTTTACGTGTTGAACACATTAAAAAAGTTTAACAAATAACTTCGGCTGGTTGTTTTCTTATTATTATTGAGTAGACTTTGCAACATCAGTAAGATCTTAACACACTGAGAGGAAAAACGATTTATTTTTTTTTAAGACTTCCGAGATGAGACAAGAATGTTTGTAAACTAAGCTATTATGCTGACCTGAGCGGTACCGTGGCCAATTCCGAGAACTCATGTAGTCCGGCATCACTCGGCTTCTCTCGGAACAGCTCATGTGATCGAAGCAATACCAGCCTCCTGTGAGACAAACGGCAATCACTCCAATCAGTTGGATTTAAAAAAATATATATATATTTGGGAGATATGGAAAACTTTACCCAGCATAATTATCTGATTCTGATTTATTTGGTGCCAACTTTTTTATTTGCATACTATACCTCAGAGGATGTGATATGGAAACCCGTGCCTCACCTTCTAGAAACACAATCCATTTGTCGCTTCCCCTAGATCGTCTGATGTAATACCTGGGGGAAGCAAGGAAGAAAGGAGGGACAAAGTAAGCAATGATGGACATGAACAAGAATTACTGTAGGCTGAACATAAATCTTAAGAGATGAACAGTTAAAGGAGATAAGTAAAAAAAAAGAGCAATGGTTAACATCCAGACAACTTAAAGAGAGAAAGACAGAGGGGGGAGGGGGTGGAGGGAATTGTTAGGCAGGGAACAGGATAAAAAAAGACGGGGTTCTTCAGTTCTCGCGAGTGATCAAAGCGGTGTAAGATCCTGTCATTATTGAGAGCAAAGAGCAAAGATTTAGAAATCAAAAGCAAGGCTTAAAGGATGAAGAGGCAAAGACAACACAGAACCGCCCTCTAGCCTCAAAGGGCGACCGCGATTAGAAGACAGAGACACCGGAGTGATCTCCCGTTACCCTTGGTGACGTTGTTTATTCTTCAGAAAACGAGGTGTCGAGACTGAATTGTTGAGATTATGGAGTCATTCACGAAAAGAGGGGGAGGAGGTCAAGTTACACGAGAAAGAGGACAGAAGAGAGAAAGATCAAGGCAGAAATTAATGGAGACGACAGTAAAGGAAAGGGAAAAAAATCAAAAGTGGTGGAGAAGAGAGAGAGAGAGAGAGAGAGAGAGAGAGAGAGAGAAGAGGGGGGGGGGGGTGGAGACGGGGTGGCAATTTTTTTATAAATAGCAGAGAGAGACTATTTAAAGTCATATTACCCAGAAATTATTGAATATGTACTTGAACTTTCCCCTTTGACTACACATAAAATGTGTCCTTTCAAACAAAATATTTTGCATAATTATATTTTGAACGAAACGAACATAACTGAGGGCCGATTTCGTTTCATTTGGAACAAATTAAAAAAAAAAAAAACAAAAACAAAAAAAAAAAAACACTAGAAGTTAAGGCACGTCGGTAGAAACTTTGAAGATTGCTTCGCTGCCTCCGGTCTCTGAAGCAGAATATTGTTGAGCAGACGATTCGGTTTCTCTAACCTTTGGTTATTGGCTCGAGGGTGAGAGTTCAGGACTAGCCAGCAGGTGTAGCTTTTGGTAGCTCTGACAAGCTAAGGGGGATGGGGAGACAAAATACATTGATAGGCTACCATCTTCCTCATTAAATTTTGGTCCTCCTTTTTCTAGCAGCTTTTTGTAGGCATTAATAGGTGTGTTGTCTCTATAATTTAATAATCGCTATTTTCGGTCATTCTGTGATTTTCAACTTAAAACGGTCTTTTTTTTTACCGTAATCCAACCATCTCGCCAAGAGATCGATGCACCAATCACAGAGTTAGTCAACCATCCAACCATCTCGCCAAGAGATCGATGCACCAATCACAGAGTTAGTCAACCATCCAACCATCTCAATAAGCGATCGATGCACCAATCACAGAGTTAGTCAACCATCCAACCATCTCGCCAAAAGATCAAAGAACCAATCACAGAGTTAGTCAACCATCCAACCATCTCCCTAAGCGATCGATGCACCAATCACAGAGTTAGTCAACCATCCAACCATCTCGCCAAGAGATCGATGCACCAATCACAGAGTTAGTCAACCATCCAACCATCTCGCCAAGAGATTAAAGCACCAATCACAGAGTTAGTCAACCATCCAACCATCTCCCTAAGCGATCGATGCACCAATCACAGAGTTAGTCAACCATCCAACCATCTCGCCAAGAGATCGATGCACCAATCACAGAGTTAGTCAACCATCCAACCATCTCCCTAAGCGATCGATGCACCAATCACAGAGTTAGTCAACCATCCAACCATCTCGCCAAGAGATCGATGCACCAATCACAGAGTTAGTCAACCATCCAACCATCTCGCCAAGAGATTAAAGCACCAATCACAGAGTTAGTCAATCATCCAGCCATCTCGCCAAGAGATCAATGCACCAATCAGAGTTAGTCAACCATCCAACCATCTCGCCTAGAGATCCATGCACCAATCACAGAGTTAGTCAACCATCCAACCATCTCGCCAAGAGATCCATGCATCTATCACAGAGTTAGTCAACCATTCAAACATCTCGCCAAGAGATCCATGCACCAATCATAGAGTTAGTCAACCATCCAACCATCTCGCCAAGAGATCCATGCATCAATCACAGAGTTAGTCAACCATTCAAACATCTCGCCAAGAGATCGATGCACGAATCACAGAGATAGTGACCCATCCAACCATCTTGCCAAGTGATCACAGAGAACTTTAGCACAATAATAATTCTATTTCACTTCGAGTTAAGAGACCGTAAGGTCGGCTAGCGGCGCTACCAACAATAAACCGCGAGTCGATGCTCTTGAAGTAAGTTGAACACACAAAGTATATAGACCGGCATTATTGGAATCAGAAGATAAAACATTAGCAAGAAAGTACACGTTATGAATTAATATGACCATGAGATTTCTACAATAACACGAATATTTTTTTCCTATTGCCAAAGCAATCTTAGCATTGGTCTTCGTTTTGTGCGAACAACTTTCGGTTTGGCAGAGCTGTTCGGAATTTTTCCTGAGCGTCTTCAGGTTAATATCTGGGATTGGATGATCAAAGAGCGAGGGGCTGAGAGAGGGAGAGCTCTCTTTCCAGCGACACGGGACTCAAGGGTTGGGCCGCTGTCTGGCACAGGCTCTGGTCCGTTTGAACTTAAGACATCACAGCACCTTCTCATCTTCTTATGCCCTCCCCAATTTATACAAAGAGACACCACAGAAGAAAAAAAAAATGGGGGGGGGGGGGAGAGAGAACTACAAAATTAGAATGGAGGAAGCTTTTTAGTTTTGTGATCACAGGATCGCGAGTATTGATGTGACATCCCTCAACTTTGATCTCTCTCTCTGTCTCTCTCTCTCTCTCTCTCTCTCTCTCTCTCTCTCTCTCTCTCTCTCTCTCTCTCTCTCTCTCCCTCTCCCTCTCTCTCTCTCTCTCTCCCTCTCTCTCTCTCTCTCTCAATCCCTGAAACTAATATTGTTGCCCCTCTTCCGCGCACCTCTCCTCCCCTTTCCATACACCCCGCTTTACGAGGTTCATGTCAGTATTTTCCTAAGCTGCATGTGAACAGTGAACAGTAAACGCCCCATATGGACGAGAGAAGTGCTCTAGTTAGAGAGTCATGGTTTGGCTGGTCAGGCACCAGATTTTCCATGTTTTGTGATATCGATTCCTTCTGTTGCTGCTAACTAATTGCTTCTAGACGTTGCCGCCCAGCATGAAGAAACTTGTTAACTGTCCTCCTCCCCCACCCCAGCATCTCTCTAACCTGATGTTGACTCCGAGATCTCGATCTGGCCACCTCCAAATTGCTTCATCTCGCTTAAAAGTGTTAAAAAAACCTAGGTGAATAAGTTATTGCTAAGATTTAAATAACATTGGTTCACCAAAAGACCTGGTTTAATTAAATCATTGAAACCTGTTCAGTGTGACATACGCAGAACATTGAAACATGTGTAATATGACATAAAACGTTGAAATCTGTTAAATGTGGCGTAGATCTTTAAAAATGTAGAGAGAGGTGTTCTATAGCGGTATGAGTCACACAAAAAATCCCTAAAATTTATATCAATCGCATCACTTCCAGTAAAGTAAACAATAAGGGCAGTGCACACAACAGCAGCTAGAGGAGAACCAACAGCCGCAACGGTTACAGCAAGAAACATAACTACAGCATCATCAGTCACACACAGCTGTCCGAAGAGCAAGAACAATAGCAACAAGAGCAGTTTTAATACAGCAGCATCAACTACAATTCTGAATAAATAATAATAAAAAAAAAATTACTAGGAGAGCCAAAAACAGCTTTATCAAAAACAGTGAAAAATTAATCAAAACTCCACCTGCTGTAATGATCATACAAGCTACAATTTGCATGAGGAAATTATTCTTTCATCCTGAGGCGAGTTTCTTGGTTGACCTACTGACCGGACACATTCTTGCCTTGCTCTCAACTGTCAGTGATAACCCGGCTATTTTAGGGAATTTCACTTGCCGAGGTGAAGGTCGACAGGTTAAGCAGTGAGACATCTATGGCCACATACCGCTGAAGAAACTGAGCGCTTTACAAGTCCGTAATCTCTGGATGGGAACTTCAAAGCTGCTCTTATGATATGCTACTTTAAGTTCAAAGACTAAACCAGGCAAGGTAGAGTAGAGCCGCTTGAAGAGACGGCAAACCGGGCAACAATACCACCGCCTTCGGATTAATCAGTAGAACGAGAGAGAGAGAGAGAGAGAGAGAGAGAGAGAGAGAGAGAGAGAGAGAGAGAGAGAGAGAGAGAGAGAGAGAGAGAGAGAGAGAATTTCAATTAAGTCTGAGGAAAACATCAAAGTAAAGAATGTAGAGTTTAAATGTAAACCAAAAGCAAAATTAGAGGTTTAGAGCTCAAGGAGAAATTCTTGATCAGGTGTCTATATTCTGGTCATCTCACATAACTGATCTAGTAATGCCACATTAATTAATCTGCCAACATCACACAATTATTCTAGTAATGCCTCTATTCTGGTAATGTCACTTAATTCTGGTAATGCAACATAATAATTATGCTTTAATTCACGTAATTATTCTAATAAGGCACATATTCTGGTAATCCCATTATGATATATTCTGATTATGTTACATATCTGGTAAAGCTGCAGATTCTGGTACTGTCACATATTCTGGTGACGTCACATAATAGTTCTGATTATGTCACATATGCTTGAAATCTTTCACCAACAATTAATTTTTTCTGTATACAACTTTTAGATAAGTTAAGATGACGTTAAATGTTCTAAAACTGTTCAAGTCAATCTTTAAAAGAACAGAACAGATGTCACTAGGCAGTACATAAAACAAACCTTTAGCATGTAGGACGCCTACCTTAACCATCTAACTACAGATGATACAATGGGGCAAGAAAAATTATGTCACGAGACTTGGTCTCGACTATTGGAGAAACCTACCCAGCTCATCACTGAACTCCCGCCAGTCATGACAGAGACCTGGTCAGACTAGCACGTAACTGACATCCCCGCCAGTCATGACAGAGACCTGGTCAGACTAGCACGTTACTGACATCCTGACAGAGACCTGGTCAGAGTAGCACGTTACCAACATCCCCGCCAGTCATGACAGAGACCTGGTCAGACTAGCACGTTACTGACATCCTAACAGAGACATGGTCAGACTAGCACATTACTGACATCCTAACAGAGACCTGGTCAGACTAGCACGTTACTGACATCCTGACAGAGACCTGGTCAGACTAGCACGTTACTGACATCCTGACAGAGACCTGGTCAGACTAGCACGTTACTGACATCCTAACAGAGACCTGGTCAGACTAGCACGTTACTGACATCCTAACAGAGACCTGGTCAGACTAGCACGTTACTGACATCCTAACAGAGACCTGGTCAGACTAGCACGTTACTGACATCCTGACAGAGACCTGGTCAGACTAGCACGTTACTGACATCCTAACAGAGACCTGGTCAGACTAGCACGTTACTGACATCCTAAACAGAGACCTGGTCAGACTAGAACGTTACTGACATCCCCGTCAGTCATGACAGAGACCTGGTCAGACTATCACGTTACTGACATCCCCGTCAGTCATGACAGAGACCTGGTCAGACTAGCACGTTACTGACATCCTGACAGAGACCTGGTCAGACTAGCACGTTACTGACATCCCCGCCAGTCATGACAGAGACCTGGTCAGACTAGCACGTTACTGACATCCCCGCCAGTCATGACAGAGACCTGGTCAGACTAGCACGTTACTGACATCCTGACAGAGACCTGGTCAGACTAGCACGTTACTGACATCCCCGCCAGTCATGACAGAGACCTGGTCAGACTAGCACGTTACTGACATCCCCGTCAGTCATGACAGAGACCTGGTCAGACTAGCACGTTACTGACATCCTAACAGAGACCTGGTCAGACTAGCACGTTACTGACATCCCCGCCAGTCATGACAGAGACCTGGTCAGACTAGCACGTTACTGACATCCCCGTCAGTCATGACAGAGACCTGGTCAGACTAGCACGTTACTGACATCCTAACAGAGACCTGGTCAGACAAGCACGTTACTGACATCCCCGCCAGTCATGACAGAGACCTGGTCAGACTAGCACGTTATACGTTACTGACATCCCCGCCAGTCATGACAGAGACCTGGTCAGACTTGCACATCGCTGAAACCCCCACCAGTCATGACAGAGACTTGGTCAGACTAGCACGTCACTGAAACCCCCACCAGTCATGACAGAGACTTGGTCAGATTTGCATGTCACGGAAACTTCCATCAGACATGCAAACATCTGTTCGGACTACACAAAGCCGCTCAAGCCTAACAGCATCTGGACCAACTCCTTCAAACCTCTCACCGTCAAGCTCCGATAGACTTGACAAATAGTGAAATCCCTAGGAACCCCCGTCAAGCATGACCTTATCTGATCTGGTTGTGATTGGTTGACTCAACTCCACCAAACAAGGTAGGATTTGTTTAGACTACTGCTGTAGATTGCACAGCCTCATGCTCGGATGTCGCAGTGGACAGAATGTGCGGAGAGAGAGAGTTGTGAAGCTGTGCGACCACTAATCAAGTTTGAAACCGGCATTCGCTTATATAAATACATATAATTATATACATATATACATATATATATATATATATATATATATATATATATATATATATATATATATATGTTGGCTGGTGGATTCTATGTCTCTCTAGAGATTTAGAGAGGAAAACTACAAATTGCACAAAACGCACAAAACAAATTAACAAACTAATTGATTGCTATGATAACGAAATAATCAAAATAAGGCACACAAGTAAGTTTGAAATAGTCTATACTACAGCTTTATTAGGTTGAAAAAAAATTGGAAAAGAGCAAAGAAAGAAAGAAAAAAAATAAGTTAATGAAAAAACTAGATACCCCAAATAAATCTTGTAACCACAAAATATCAATAGACCGACCCAATAATTAAATGCATGTATAGGCAGATTTTAACCCAAGAAAACACTACTGAACGTAAACTAATATAAAACCAAAATATTAAAAACCAAACTAGGAATTAAAATTAGAACCAATCTGGAATTAGAACTTAAATTAGAAAAGCAGAACAACACTAGAATCTACAAGTTAGAAATTATAAAGAAGCTACAAAGACGTCACAAAGAACGTTACAAAGAACCCAACTAGGAGGTGCACAACATCAATATACTCAAATGGCCCAGTAGACTAAATAGACTCTTTCCCGAATCACGGAGGTATACCATACACATAAAATTCAGACACAAAGTCACTACTCCAAAATAGAATTTAAAAAATCCGAGAAATTCAAACAGCATAGAGTGCTTCAATTCAATCCTCAAGCGAAGGCTTGGTAACAAAATATATATTTATAACAATGCTCACGGCACGTAGGCCCACTCTCAATAATATCCAAAACTGTACTGACCACTGGTCTTTCTAATCACTACTTAAATAATATCAAGTCAGTCGGCAAAGCTTCCTGACAAAGAGTTCCCCGGTTTCCCCAATCTACGTTTAAACTTCCCCCCACAACGGTCAACGTCGACCGACGTGCAAAATTTCTCCCCGTCCAGCTGGACACCCGTTTCCCCAGAATATCTATACCCGACCGAGATCATAGAAACAGTCCGTTACATCTAACATCTTATGATCAAACAAATACAATTAACATCTAGCTCCCCCCAAATCTCCACAGATTCCCCGAATCAAAGTACGTCCCAAGCCGACCGAAGAAAATCTTCTTTGGCCAGCTGGACAGGAACAAAAGAAACATAAACACCGCTAATAATGTAACCATTACAACATACTATTTAAAGAAATAAAGCACCAGAAGGATGGAGAATCAACTTAGCGCCAATAAACGAATGGCCAATAACATTATAGAATTTAAAAAAATTCATAAAATCAAACAACGGACATCACCAAACTTTCCATCCGCTTAAACACACGTACACACACATACATATATATACACACACACATGTATATACCATATATTCTCTTCATACGACACTGATGTTTCAAGCGGAGGACAAGGGTGTCGCTCGTCCTCCGCTCTCTTCGGGTATGACCAAGGTGTGTTCAATTGTTCCGATCTTGTACTGTTGTTTCTAAATATATATAGGGTGAGGTGGCGCGGAAAATAATTGTTGACTTATGTAGATAGATAGATAGATAGATAGATAGAGAGAGAGACAGACAGATAGACAGACAGACAGAGAGAGAGAGAGAGAGAGAGAGAGAGAGAGAGAGAGAGAGAGAGAGAGAGAGAGAGAGAGGCAAGCATTAAAGGGAATAGAAAAAGACATTTTTTCTTTGGTCTCTAAGTATGAGGAAGGAAACAAAAGGCAAGTGGGGAAAAGGGGGGGAGATTGCAGGAGCAAACCAAGCCCAGGTCTCGGATCCAGTGACAGTTGAGGCGCCGAAGTTTCCTTTGAAGTGAGCCGAGAGGCAGGCACGACTGTAATGGTTCGGTCCGTTATTGTGAATTTAATGGACTGACAAGAGATTTTGATTTGGTCAGATCAGTTTAATCATTGATCTGAGTGACAGCCCGCCCCCCCCCCCCCCCCCCCGCACGCTCTCTCTCTCTCTCTCTCTCTCTCCCCCCCCCCTCCCCCTTTTTTTCTCTACCATACCACTTGTAGAACTGCCACTACCATGTTGAGCTGCTGACGCCGGACTTTAAACTAAAAGAAATTAACCCCTGGGCTGCTGACGACCCAGGCGGGCAGGCTCGGGTCCTTTCATGTGGCCAGTTGCGGCCAGTTTTGACGTGTGAAGAATGGTCTTGACCAACACGATCAGTGAAAGTGGATGACAGCCGCAACGCACATAAACTGAGCACCCCTGTCGCCTCACAACAAAAGGTGATTTCCTAAGGTCCGAGACGCCCCCCGCCCGCTGCGCGACCAATGTCCACCAGATGCGGACAGTGCCCAGTCGTAGTCCTAGTTAGCAGTCTGCACTTTTATTCAGAAGCCCAGGAATAAAAAAAAAAATAAAGCTGCATCGCTCTAATGATGAACTACTCTAGTTTAGCTAAATAATTGCACCGAACAGAAATCATTTATTTAAACACACATACACACACATAAGCAGCAGTATTGACCGCTATTGCAATGTCAGACGTAAGTTGCAGTTCACTTGAACCATATTGAAAGTTACTTAAAATGTGATCTGTAAATGATATCACTTGGTACAGCTTGGATTGGTTTTGGAATCCAATGCGAAGGCTTCGTTCAACTTCATGATAGTGAACACTTCCAGCCCGCTGTCTGTGAGGCGCAGATAAATCACATTTCCAAAATAACTAGGCATTATTTAAAATTTTTTCAACCCGTTTTGGAATGTTTCAAGGGGGGAAATCCGGAAATAAATACACATCATTATTTTAACACCTTTTGAAATCCAGCTGCTCCTTCAGCTTCTTATTCACAAGGGATCAGAGTGAACATGCATCTCACTAACGGTATTAAAAGGGATCTGGGTGAACGTACGTCTAAGTCAAGAGATCACGGTGAACATTCATCTATCACAAGGGATCAGGGTGAACATACATCTGACTATGACAAGGGATGTGGGTGAACATGCACCCAACACAAGGGATCAGGTTAAATATCTATCTCAATATTACAAGGGTTCTAAGTGAACATGCACCACAAGCGATCAGGCTGAACATGCACCATACAAAAGGGATCAGGGTAAATATGCATCTCATTACTACAACGGATCTTGTGAACATGCACTTAACACAAAGGAATTAGGTTGAACATGCACCATACACATGGGATCTAGGTGAACATGCATCTTCTTATTACAAGGGATGTGGATGGACATGCATTTTTAGTATTACAAGGGATTAGGGTGACCATGCATCTCACTATTACAACGGATCTGAGCAAACATGCACCTACCACATGGGATCAGGGTGAACATGCAACTAACACAAGGGATCAGGGTAAATATGCATCTCACTATTACAAGGGATCATGATGAACATACATCTAACACGCGGGATCAGGGTGAATATGCGTCTCACTATTACAAGGGATCATGATGAACATACATCTAACACGCGGGATCAGGGTGAATATGCGTCTCGCTATTACAAGGGATCATGATGAACATACATCTAACACGCGGGATCAGGGTGAATATACATCTCACTATTACAAGGGATCATGATGAACATACATCTAACACGCGGGATCAGGGTGAATATGCATCTCACTATTACAAGGGATCATGATGAACATACATCTAACACGCGGGATCAGGGTGAATATACATCTCACTATTACAAGGGATCATGATGAACATACATCTAACACGCGGGATCAGGGTGAATATGCATCTCACTATTACAAGGGATCATGATGAACATACATCTAACACGCGGGATCAGGGTGAATATGCATCTCACTATTACAAGGGATCATGATGAACATACATCTAACACGCGGGATCAGGGTGAATATGCATCTCACTATTACAAGGGATCATGATGAACATACATCTAACACGCGGGATCAGGGTGAATATACATCTCACTATTACAAGGGATCATGATGAACATACATCTAACACGCGGGATCAGGGTGAATATGCATCTCACTATTACAAGGGATCATGATGAACATACATCTAACACGCGGGATCAGGGTGAATATGCATCTCACTATTACAAGGGATCATGATGAACATACATCTAACACGCGGGATCAGGGTGAATATGCATCTCACTATTACAAGGGATCATGATGAACATACATCTAACACGCAGGATCAGGGTAAATATGCATCTCACTATTACAAGGGATCATGATGAACATACATCTAACACGCGGGATCAGGGTGAATATGCATCTCACTATTACAAGGGATCATGATGAACATACATCTAACACGCGGGATCAGGGTGAATATGCATCTCACTATTACAAGGGATCATGATGAACATACATCTAACACGCGGGATCAGGGTGAATATGCATCTCACTATTACAAGGGATCATGATGAACATACATCTAACACGCGGGATCAGGGTGAATATGCATCTCACTATTACAAGGGATCATGATGAACATACATCTAACACGCGGGATCAGGGTGAATATGCACCTAACACAAGGAACCAGGGTAAATATCTATCTTACTATTACAAGAGATCAGGGTCAACTTGCATCTTAGTGTTACAAGGAATCTAGGTGAACATGCATCTTGGTATAATACAAGGCATCAGGGTGAACATGCATCTTGGTGTATTATAAGGGATCAGGGTGAACATGCATCTTAGTATTACAAGGGATCTGGGTGAACATGCATGTACCTCAAGGAATCAGGGTGAACATGCATTTTGGTGTATTATGAGGAATCAGGGTAAACATGCATCTTGGTGTATTACAAGGGATCTGGGTGAACATGCATGTACCTCAAGGAATCAGGGTGAACATGCATTTTGGTGTATTATGAGGAATCCGGGAAAACATGCATCTTGGTGCATTACAAGGGATCTGGGCGAACATGCATGTACCTCAAGGAATCAGGGTGAACATGCATTTTGGTGTATTATGAGGAATCAGGGTAAACATGCATCTTGGTATTACAAGGGATCAGAGAGGACAGACATCTTAATATTACAAGGAACCACGGTGAACATGCATCTCCTTATCACAAGTTATGCGTCTATCACAAGGGATGATTGGTGCTATGTAAAGAATGACAAAGAATTTTGGCAGTCTAGAACAAAAAAGTATGGAGAGAAGTTGCTTTTTTATTTTTTTAAGCACATTGCTGTAGCAAAAAAAAAAAAAAAAATAAATAAATAAATAAATGAAACTAAAAATCGAATAGGTTTTTGACTGGGTTGAAAAAATCGCACATTTTTCCTTCCGCGTACGTGAGCAATTTCCCTCTCAATCGCCCTTAACAATTGAAGTTTCACCGACTTTTTTATCAGGTGTCTCGAGCGCCTCAAAGATGGCGAGGCTCTGCTGCGGTACTCTCACTCCAAACTGTCGGAGAGCGAAACAACAGCTTCGCCTTCAGCCGGGGCCGTCCAGGTACGCAAGGTGAGCCTCGCGAGCCTCTCCACACTACCCCTGCCCAGACAAAACACTTGCATATATATACAGGCAGAATGTCAGGCTAGTCCGTGGTTTATGCTTGACGCTGCCATTAACAGCGAAACAGTTTCCGCTGAGACAACAAACAGTTTTCGGAAACCTGGGCCATTCCAGCCGATTATTCATTGCTTTTGTTGTCGTAGAATTGGCTTGCTTTGGATCACGGTGTCGAAACAAGCGAAACGAAATGTGATTTGAGATTTTTGTTTTCGGTAAAAAACGTAATAACAAGAAATCAGTTGGTGATGGAGTTCTGATTTTTTTGTGAGTCAGTGGAGGTAACGTTCCTCTCTTTTCTCAACACTCTCACACACAAACTGTCAGACACATCTGTGAAACACTCTGAAAAAATCGACCCTGATCCGACATTGTTTTTTCTCTTATTTTCCCTAATTGCAAACTTTGTCTAGGAAGAGAAAACATGTCGGTGTGTGATTACACGGCACGGAGACGTATTGATGTTTTCTTTTGCCTTGCTTTCCTTCGTCAGAGGAGAGCTGTGTGTTTACTCTGGACATCAACAGGTTACGGATCATGATTGTAAGAATGTTTAGATGCTTTTGTTGGGCATTGATATTATGATTATAATGAGAGAAAGAGGGAGAGAGAAACACAGAGACAGAGAGAGAGTGGGAGAGAGTGAGAGAGAGTGAAAGAGAGAGAGAGAGAGTGTGAAAGAGAGAGAGAGGGTCAGCGGGACGATTATAACGGCTTAATAAATTACAAATTATAAAAGATAAAGACGTTACCGCCCTAAAGTGATGCGACGACACATCTTTATGTAACACCTTATACCACAACTTCTTGTACATACAACGTATGTCTTGCTACCACATTCCTTTATAAGTGTATATTTCAATCTATCTCATTCTGTATCAAACCCTATTCAAACATATCTCACCCTACCGTATATCTAACAGCCTATGATACACTGTCACATCCCCTTGTAAGACTATCTAACAGCCTATGCCATGCTGTCACATTCCCCTTGTGGGTATATCTAATAACCTATGATACACTGTCACACCCCCTTGTAAGACTATCTAACAGCCAATGCCATGCTGTCACATTCCCCTTGTGGGTATATCTAACAGCCTATGATACACTGTCACATCCCCTTGTAAGACTAACAGTCTATGTCATGCTGTCACACCCTTTTTAGGTATATCTAATAACCTATGATACGCAGTAATACGCTTTGTAAGTATATCCAACCTGTGTCATACGCTTTAAAATCCATTGCAGTATATCAACAACCTATGATACTATGTAACACTCCCTTGCAAGTATATCTCACAACCTATGGCATGCTGTCACACCCCCTTGTAGGTAAATCTTACAACCTGTGATACGCTATAACATCCCTTGTAAGTACATCGACAGATCGACAGCCTATGATACTCTTAACACCTCCTTGTAGGTATATCTAACACCCTATGATACGCTGTAGCACCAACTTTGTAAGCAAAAGTATATCTAACACCCTATTTCGTGTTGCCACATTCCCTTGTAAGTATATCTAATAACCTATGATAGGCTGTATCAGAACCCTTGAAAGTATAACCATAACTTATTAGACGCCAATAACCTCGCTAGGACATGGATCTCTTTGAAATTTAGGTGGAAATAACGCTAGGTGTAGAGTTCTGTTGAACACAGTGTGGAAATGCACGGGCACTTAGGATATTTGTATTTCATACGGCAATGTGGCAAACTGATGTTTGTGGTGATTAATTTACTACACTACTACATAGACAATATTCGGCAACGTCTTCAACGTCAAACTTTCCCGCATCTCTCTCCCCCCTCCCCCCCTCCCTTGATCTCCCTATCTCTTTTTGTCTATAATTTATAACTTCATCATCCAGCAACTATCCCTACCCCTCTTCACCGATTTCCGCCTTTTCCAACCACATCCACCTCAGCTTTTTTATGGAAAAAAATCTAACAGCAAAATAAAAAAAAAAATTTAAAAAAAAAAAATGCGTTCAATTCTTCTCGATCATTCACGGAGTCGAAGGATTGTGATATTTCACAGCTCAGCTCGCGGGGCCGACACGAGAGAGGGCGAAAGCTTGCCCCAGCGTTCCCAGCCTCCCTGAGGTATCAAGCTAGCGGTATTTAATCAGGGCGACCAATTCCCAAGACTTCAAAGCGGCGTAGCCCGCGGTGACAGCCAGTTCTGAAAAGATCAAAGCTTGTCTCACAACGACAGGCTCTAGATCTAGTTCAAAACACTGCCTACTCGCTTCCACTTGATGTGTGGGAAAAAAAGAAACAACACAAAGCAAAAATAATAAAGCCACTAAGGGGGTGAAGCCCATTTCTGGCCATACCGAGCTGTTTTGATTGTGATTGCAGCATGCACACACATATATCTCTATTTATTATGTACCACATCTATAAGTGTTTGTGTCAATACGCCCGTCACCTTGATTTTTCAGCCAAGTCACTCACTCACTTTGCAACATGTTTCAGTTTTGTAAGACGAACTTTTCCAACATCAAAGCGGCTGACCAACATTCCTGATATATTTGCTTTACACTCGGAGAATTTTAGTGTAGATGACAAGAGAAGACGAGTTAGTTCCCCTGCTACTGCCCAACGTCAGACCTCTGTCGCATCATCATTGGATGTGCAATCTGTGATGCTGAACCTCAGATCCGTGATGATGAGAATTATTATTATTATTATTATTATTATTATTATTATTATTATCATTATTATTATTATTATTATTATTATTATTATTATTATTATTATTATTAGTATTAGTATTAGTATCATCATCATTATCATCACCATCAGTATTACTATTTTTAATGTTGTTGGTGGTGGTGGTGTTGTGCGTACTGATGACGAGGATTGTGAGAAATTGATGTAAAACATGAAGCAGGGTGAATTAAAATCACAATGTAGTTAGGAATAAGACAATACCTTCAATGCTCTGGTGCGCCCACATATCTGTCACACTTTATTATTGTCTTCAATATCATTAGCAATTCACTCTTCTCTGCCCTTGCTCCAACACCTCCCTCCCCCTTTTTCCCCTCCTCTTTTTTTCAACTTTCAAACCCGTGCCTTAAAAATTAATAAGATTTATTTTCCAGTGGTTATAATCAACCCTTCTTTTTTAAATGATGATTCTTGCGGAAAAGAAGTGGGAGCACTTTGAACATCAGGAATTGAGGAGAAAACAAAATGTTTAACAAAAGAAAATAACAAAAGCTGTTGTAGGCGCAATACAGAGTTGTATCACCCGACCCCAGACTAACGTCCAGTGATCTTGAGGCTCGAGCCGCTAGACGCTGCCAGAACAACCCGAGACATAATGGAAGAGGAAACCATAACTATGGAGCTGTACTGGACTGACAGGGGTATCGTACTCTTTTATACAAGCCAATCATTACCATGGAGCTCGATTAGACAGAGATAACATAATTAAACAAGCCAACCATTACCATGGAGCTCCACTAGACAGAGATACCATACTCAATTAAACAAGCCAACCATTACCATGGAGCTCCACTAGACAGATATACTACACTCAATTAAACAAGCCAACCATTAACATGGAGCTCCACTAGACAGAGATACCATACTCAATTTAACAAGTCGACCATTACCACGGAGCTCCACTAGACAGAGATACCACGCTCAATTTAACAAGTCGACCATTACCATGGAGATCCACTAGACAGAGATACCATACTCTATAAAACAAGCCGACCATTACCATGGAGTTCCACTAGACTGGCAGAGATACCATTCTCCAATAAACAAGCCGACATTAACTAAGCTGGGTCATATCCAAGGAGTAGGGAACTGCTGACTTGCTCCATTCTCACCAGGACAGAATGGATGACACCAGCCTCTCTCTCTCTCTCTCTCTCTCTCTCTCTCTCTCTCTCTCTCTCTCTCTCTCTCTCTCTCTCTCTCTCTCTCTCCCTCTCTCTCCCTTCCTCTCAAGTCTCAAAGGTTTCACATGTTGAAGGAAACATTCGTGCTCTCTAGAAAATAAGTTGTCTTTCTTCCTTTCTCTTCAGGACTCGTAGTCTTCCTCCAAGGTTCTGTCTGCATGGAAGTAAATTTTTTGCATCGCATTCCGTGTGAGAAAGCTGCGTTTCAAATTAGGAACCTTGCACTTTCACAGTCTTGCCCTAAGTGAAAACAAGACTAAACAGGCAGTATACCCTAAATATCTATCAAGCATCGTGGCTGGTACCCCACATCGTCACCGACAGCTGTCTTACAAAAATCTTTTTGATCACTTGCTAGAGACGGTTTGCCCAGGGTGAGAGCTTCAATGGCGACAAAGAAACTTACTGAGTTCAAACATTGTCGGGCAAACAAAGCCATACGTATAGCAATACAAACTGCTAAGAGGATTTTACTTGTTTTGCATAATTTGATAAAGAAACATGCATGATTCAAAACTCGACGCGGTACTGGGGCGCTGTCCCTTTGAAGTTTGCCAATCAGAGTACCCGGTCACACCTGAGAAAGTATCCGGTTACACCTGAGAAAGTATCCGGTTACACCTGAGAAAGTATTCGTGTAACCTGAGAAAGTGCTAGTCTATCAATTATTTTGGGAGACAAGTTCAGTCTCTACATTTTATTATTAAGGATTTACTAATTTAACATATAAATTTTACATTTTTGTTCCTTACTTTCGAAATAATGGAACCCCATTCAAAAAAAAAAAAAAAAGATTTAAAACGGAAAGTAAAAACCCATGAAACATACTCCAAGTAGTAATAACAATGTTGCGTTTCTGTATTTCCCTTTTTTAACATAGCTCATTAAATTTAAAGAGCTTCATGCTTTTAGTTTCCGTTTCCAGTAAGAAAGGTGGTCCACCTCTTCCTCTCAGTTGTGAAGCATTTTAGGCAAAAGTAATCATCAAAGACAACAGCGAAAAATAAAAAAAAAGCAAAAAAGCAAAATTCAGCTCATAAAGATAGCAAGGAAAAAGAACAATGCGGGACCCGTACAAACAGAAAACACTGATAGGGTAAAAATCAACATTGATCCATGCATGTAACAATCAAAGCGACAACGCAAATAACAACCACGCCCAAACGCTTGAAATCTATTATAGTGCTTTGGAAGGAGTGAGTGAGTGAGCGAGAGATTGTGAATGAGAGGGAAGAGAGAGAGAGAGAGAGAGAGAGAGAGAGAGAGAGGGAGAGATGAGAGACAGAGACGAGAGAGTGATAAAGAGAGGGAGAGACGAGAGAGAGAGAGAGAGAGAGAGAGAGAGAGAGAGAGAGAGAGAGAGGAAGAGACGACACCGAGAGAGAACATGAAAGAGGGGAACAAACGAGAGAGATAAAAGAGAGAAGGAGACGAGAGAGAGAGAGAGAGAGATAGAGAGAGAGAGAGGGAGGGAGATATGAGAGAGAGAGAGAGAGGGAGGGAGAGATGAGAGACAGAGACGAGAGAGACGAGAGAGTGATATATATATATATATATAGAGAGAGAGAGAGATAGATAGATTGAGAGAGAGAGAGAGAGAGAGAGAGAGAGAGAGAGAGAGAGAGAGAGAGAGAGAGAGAGAGAGAGAGAGAGAGAGAGAGAGAGAGAGAGAGAGAGAGAGAGAGGTTAACTAACCCAGCATATGATCCATCGTTGCAAGTAACGTCCGATTTGCGCAGCAGCTTTCTGCGCATGCTCGCCATATCTCCGACACCGCAGGTGTGTGTCATCAGAGCTATGTGACGTAACAGCCACTGACCCCGACTGCCCAGCTCGTCCAGCCGGTTTGGACTGAACGTGACGTCACGGTGGACAAGTAGCTGGGACGGCGACGCCCTGGAAGGTGAGAATGATGATGATGATATGGATGACGATGAGGAGGGCGACTCTAAGTGTGGTTGTGCTGCAGATGTGGGTGTGTACGCCAGAGTTAGCCAGGATGTTGCCATCAGGAGGAGGAGCACTTCCATTATCGTTCTGGGGAAACAACAACGAAAATAGAAGATATATAGGCCTATAGAGTATATTACACAGTCTGAAAACAGGTATAATATTGTTACAATATATTTACCAACAGGCTCTGTTCTTCTGTTCTCTAATAATGCGTAAGTGTGCGAGGGAGAGGGAGAGAGAGAGTGTCGGGGTGGGGACAAAAACAATCAGAAAAACGAAGTTCGGTAAAATTGTTTCAAGCTGTACAGGGCAAGCAGTTTTCTTTGACCCATCTTCGAGCCTTTTACCCTCTCCCGCGGACAAGTTTTGGGAGAGGACCACAGCCGTTAATACTACCAGACTCCCCTCCTCCCCCAGCACACCCTGGTTGGTTGGTTGTTTTACCCTCTCCCGCGGACAAGTTTTGGGAGAGGACCACAGCCGTTAATACTACCAGACTCCCCTCCTCCCCCAGCACACCCTGGTTGGTTGGTTGTTTTACCCTCTCCCGCGGACAAGTTTTGGGAGAGGACCACAGCCGTTAATACTACCAGACTCCCCTCCTCCCCCAGCACACCCTGGTTGGTTGGTTGTTTTACCCTCTCCCGCGGAAAAGTTTTGGGAGAGGACCACAGCCGTTAATACTACCAGACTCCCCTCCTCCCCCAGCACACCCTGGTTGGTTGGTTGTTTTTTTAGTGTTTTAGATTAATGAAACACTACATAATTATACAGATGTCCCAATTGAAGCTCATAACACAGCTCATTGTTGACCCGACTGGGTCTGGGCTAGAGAGCTCAAGATCTTCTGATGTGGCTCCTGAGTTTACCAGTTTCTGTCCCACACAAACGGACAGATATCACTTGAGTAACCTATCATTTCATAGCCACGCCACTCACACACACACACACACACAGATATCACCTAAGTAACCTATCATCTTATAGCGGCACCAGTCACACACACGGAGAGATATCACCTTTGTAACCTATCATCTTATGTAGACGCCAGTCACACACACACACACGGAGATATATCACATAAGTAACCTATCATCTTATAGCCACACCTCTCTCTCACACACACACGGAGAGATGTCACCTAAGTAACCTATCATCTTTGGCCACGCCACACACACCCACACACACGGAGAGATATCACCTTAGTAACCTATCATCTTATGTCGACGCCAGTCACACACACGGAGAGATATCACATAAGTAAACTATCATCTTATGTAGACGCCAGTCACACACACACACACGGAGAGATATCACATAAGTAAACTATCATCTTATAGCCACGCCTCTCTCACACACACACGGAGAGATATCACCTAAGTAACCTATCATCTCTAGCGACGCCACACACACTCACACACACGGAGAGATATCACCTAAGGAACCTATCATCTCTAGCGACGCCATTCACACACACGGAGAGATATCACCTAGGTAACCTATCATCTCTAGCGACGTCATTCACACACACGGAGAGATATCACCTAAGTAACCTATCATCTCTAGCGACGCCACACACACCCACACACACGGAGAGATATCACCTAAGTAACCTATCATCTCTAGCGACGCCACACACACCCACACACACGGAGAGATATCACCTAAGGAACCTATCATCTCTAGCGACGCCACACACACTCACACACACGGAGAGATATCACCTAAGGAACCTATCATCTCTAGCGACGCCATTCACACACACGGAGAGATATCACCTAGGTAACCTATCATCTCTAGCGACGTCATTCACACACACGGAGAGATATCACCTAAGTAACCTATCATCTCTAGCGACGCCACACACACCCACACACACGGAGAGATATCACCTAAGGAACCTATCATCTCTAGCGAAGCCATTCACACACGGAGAGATATCACCTATGGAACCTATCATCTCTAGTCACGCCACACACACACACACGGAGAGATATCACCTAAGTAACCTATCATCTCTAGCGACGCCATTCACATACACGGAGAGATATCACCTAAGTAACCTATCATCTCTAGCGACGCCACACACACCCACACACACGGAGAGATATCACCTAAGTAACCTATCATCTCTAGCGACGCCACACACACCCACACACACGGAGAGATATCACCTAAGGAACCTATCATCTCTAGCGACGCCACACACACCCACACACACGGAGAGATATCACCTAAGGAACCTATCATCTCTAGCGACGCCACACACACCCACACACACGGAGAGATATCACCTAAGTAACCTATCATCTCTAGCGACGCCACACACACCCACACACACGGAGAGATATCACCTAAGTAACCTATCATCTCTAGCGACGCCACACACACCCACACACACGGAGAGATATCACCTAAGTAACCTATCATCTCTAGCGACGCCACACACACCCACACACACGGAGAGATATCACCTAAGTAACCTATCATCTCTAGCGACGCCACACACACCCACACACACGGAGAGATATCACCTAAGGAACCTATCATCTCTAGCGACGCCACACACACCCACACACACGGAGAGATATCACCTAAGTAACCTATCATCTTATGTCGACGCCAGTCACACACACACACACACGGAGAGATATCACATAAGTAACCTATCATCTTATAGCCACGCCTCTCTCACACACACACGGAGAGATATCACCTAAGGAACCTATCATCTCTAGCGACGCCACACATACCCACACACACGGAGAGATATCACCTAAGAACCTATCATCTCTAGCGACGCCATTCATACACACGGAGAGATATCACCTAAGGAACCTATCATCTTCTAATGACACCACCTAGCTCAGTTGGTAGAGCGCTAGTCTGGCCCTTGGAGTCTGGCTAGGGTGATTTTGAATCCCGACTGAGTGGCTGTATTCTTGGCTTGAAGTTAAGCTGCACGCTCCGTCCAAAACGCCCGTGAAACTTAATAATTATACCACCGGTATTCCTTTTCTATAATTTATTTCATTGAACTATCAAGGACAGACCCAAGTCTAGGATTCCTTTGCTTCCTAAACAAAAGCCCGTGGCTGTGGGGTTAAAGTGTTCGATCTAGTATCTGCGTGGATCTTCGTCTTGGATCATTCCAGTCAACGCCATCAGTAGGTGAGTTAAGCGCCCCACATTGCCATTTCCAATTTACCTCACAAGGTGTTCAGACTTCAGAGTGATAGGTAACAAAGGCCTGAGATCGCAGTTACGTGGTCTGGCTGTATCAAGCAGACAAATTATTGATGATGTCTACCAATAAATCCCTGGCTGCAGATCTATGTAGCGAGTTGCCTCTATCTTGTGATGTCTGTGCTCTAGTTGTGCGGTATCTATCGAAAGTTTAGAGGTGTTGAATATCTCTTGCCATCAAAGAATACAGATTTTCAAACCCCGAGAGGCATCATTTTTCATATAACAGGCGAAACTTTGCTTTGATCTTGCAAATCTTTAAACTTTTCTCAAGGGATAAAACTCATCTCTCCATTTCTTTCTATCTTTCAACATAATTATACTTCCAGGTCTCACCTTTTTTTTCTTTAAACCTTGTTAATCCCCAATTTAGTCACATAGGACGGGAGGTCAATCTTTAATTGATTTATCTCCCCCCAAAAAATGATGTTTCTGCAGTCCGAGACAGCGAAGATGTTTTCTATCTTCATTTTGTGAAAGTGTGTTTTCAAGAAAACATAGTATTATGACCTTTCGCTTTATAGACGATCGAGATTGATACAGTATTACCTGTTGTTTTATGAAGGGTCGAGATTGATATAGTATATTACCTGTTGTTTTATGGACGATCGAGATTGATACAGTATTACCTGTTGTTTTATGGACGATCGAGATTGATACAGTATTACCTGTTGTTTTATGGAGGGTCGAGGTTGATACAGTATATTACCTGTTGTTTTATGGAGGGTCGAGATTGATACAGTATTACCTGTTGTTTTATGGAGGGTCGAGATTGATACAGTATATTACATATTGTTTTATGGAGGGTCGAGATTGATACAGTATATTACCTGTTGTTTTATGGAGGTTCGAGATTGATACAGTATATTACCTGTTGTTTTATGGAGGTTCGAGATTGATATAGTATATTACCTGTTGTTTTATGGACGATCGAGATTGATACAGTATTACCTGTTGTTTTATGGACGATCGAGATTGATACAGTATTACCTGTTGTTTTATGGAGGGTCGAGGTTGATACAGTATATTACCTGTTGTTTTATGGAGGGTCGAGATTGATACAGTATATTACCTGTTGTTTTACGGAGGATCGAGATTGATACAGTATATTACATATTGTTTTATGGAGGTTCGAGATTGATATAGTATATTACCTGTTGTTTTATGGAGGGTCGAGATTGATATAGTATATTACCTGTTGTTTTATGGAGGATCGAGACTGATCCAGTATATTACCTGTTTTTTATGGAGGTAAGAGACTGATACAGTATATTACCTGTTGTTTTATGAAGGGTCGAAATAGTTGATTCAATATATTACCAGTTGTTTTATGAAGGGTCGGGATTGCCAAAGTATATTACCTGTTGCTTTCTGGAGGGTCGAGATTGATGAAGTATATTATCGGTTGTTTTATGGAGTTTTGCATTGTTCGATAAGATCAATATGCGATTTATACTTCTCTCCTATTGGTACTTTACTTCTATAAGAGTGCGAATGTTTGAGAGAGAGAGGAGGTGAGAGTGGGGTGCGCTGTATGGTATGAGGGTCGATCTTACTATCGTACTCGCCTCGTCCCTCCCCAGGACCTGCGTTGTTTACAGGACAGTAACGCGGGTCTCTAATGAGTGATTAAGTCCTCAGGCATCAAACGATCAACAGGACCAGGTCTTGGGTGGGATTTTCCATTCAATTTGCCATTCGCGGTCTTATCCAAGAGTGCACATTCCAATCAGCGAGTTTCCCTGGAAGAACACTCCTCCTCCCCCCCCCCCCCCTCTCGGCCTCGTTATCTGTAATTAATAACAGGGGTGCGTTTGGATAGATAATATATTCCTATTATTTACTTTATTGATTTGACAAAAACTTTCACAAACGTGATAATATTACAATATATTTCCCAAGTCCACTGACGGTCATAGAACATCTACAACCTTATTTTGGTACTTAACAAAAGAAACAAAATACAATGTCATGTCATGTAAGTTAGTACCTGAAAGTTCTTGGCCAGTACTGGAGCAGGCAATCAACATCTTGCCCTGACCGTACAAACATCATTCAGTCAGGACTTTGTGAGGTGTGAAACCATTATATAGGAAGGAGTGCGAGGTATTTTGAAGTAAGAGTTTTTGAAAGTACTTTCTCTGTATTTAAGGATGTACTTTAGGTAAGGATTTAATTCGATCATGACAAGCTAAACATGGTGCAAAGGTGAAAGGTCAGTTTGAGTTGCCTAACGGGAGCCGCTGGGAAGGTGGGAGGGGGAAGTAGGATCAAAACAAGACGTAATGAAATGCACAGAATTGTAACCTAGATAAGCCGGTGACGTAGTCGGGGTTACCCCGCCAGCACTGACAAATGAAGTGAGAGAAACGGGCGAGTGTTGAAATGGCGAAGATTAACGTGGTAGCAGAGATCAAAGTGATGCGGCTAGTCAAAGTGATGCGGCTAGTCAAAGTGATGTATGAACTGATGCCATGCCCAGGTATTCAAGTGAACCAGACTCTGGGGTGAGAAATGCTGCTTAACACAAACAGGAAGTACATGGAAAGAGGTTCAATGTATATTCTATTAGAAAAGAGAGAATAGAAGGAGGTACAATATATATTCATTCGATTAGAAAGGAGAGAATAGAACGAGGTACAGTGTATAACTCTATTAGAAAGGAGAGAATAGAAAAAGGTACAAAGTATAACTCTATTAGAAAGGAGAGAATAGAAAAAGGTACAAAGTATAACTCTATTAGAAAGGAGAGAATAGAAAAAGGTACAAAGTATAACTCTATTAGAAAGGAGAGAATAGAAAAAGGTACAAAGTATAACTCTATTAGAAAGGAGAGAATAGAAAAAGGTACAAAGTATAACTCTATTAGAAAGGAGAGAATAGAAAAAGGTACAAAGTATAACTCTATTAGAAAGGAGAGAATAGAAAAAGGTACAGTGTATACTCCATTCGATTAGAAAGGAGAGAATAGAACGAGGTACAATGTATACTCCAATCGATTAGAAAGGAGAGAATAGAAAAAGGTACAATGTATACTCCATTCGATTAGAAAGGAGAGAATAGAACGAGGTACAATGTATAACTCTATTAGAAAGGAGAGAATAGAAAAAGGTACAAAGTATAACTCTATTAGAAAGGAGAGAATAGAAAAAGGTACAAAGTATAACTCTATTAGAAAGGAGAGAATAGAAAAAGGTACAATGTATAACTCTATTAGAAAGGAGAGAATAGAAAAAGGTACAATGTATAACTCTATTAGAAAGGAGAGAATAGAACGAGGTACAATGTATAACTCTATTAGAAAGGAGAGAATAGAAAAAGGTACAAAGTATAACTCTATTAGAAAGGAGAGAATAGAACGAGGTACAATGTATAACTCTATTAGAAAGGAGAGAATAGAAAAAGGTACAAAGTATAACTCTATTAGAAAGGAGAGAATAGAACGAGGTACAATGTATAACTCTATTAGAAAGGAGAGAATAGAAAAAGGTACAAAGTATAACTCTATTAGAAAGGAGAGAATAGAACGAGGTACAATGTATAACTCTATTAGAAAGGAGAGAATAGAACGAGGTACAGTGTATACTCCATTCGATTAGAAAGGAGAGAATAGAACGAGGTACAGTGTATACTCCATTCGATTAGAAAGGAGAGAATAGAACGAGGTACAGTGTATACTCCATTCGATTAGAAAGGAGAGAATAGAAAAAGGTACAAAGTATAACTCTATTAGAAAGGAGAGAATAGAAAAAGGTACAATGTATAACTCTATTAGAAAGGAGAGAATAGCACGAGGTACAGTATATACTCCATTCGATTAGAAAGTTAGGAATAGAACGAGGTACAATGTATAACTCTATTAGAAAGGAGAGAATAGAACGAGGTACAATGTATAACTCTATTAGAAAGGAGAGAATAGAAGGAGGTACAGTATATACTCCATTCGATTAGAAAGGAGAGAATAGAACGAGGTACAATGTATAACTCTATTAGAAAGGAGAGAATAGAACGAGGTACAATGTATAACTCTATTAGAAAGGAGAGAATAGAACGAGGTACAATGTATAACTCTATTAGAAAGGAGAGAATAGAACGAGGTACAGTGTATACTCCATTCGATTAGAAAGGAGAGAATAGAACGAGGTACAATGTATAACTCTATTAGAAAGGAGAGAATAGAACGAGGTACAATGTATAACTCTATTAGAAAGGAGAGAATAGAACGAGGTACAATGTATAACTCTATTAGAAAGGAGAGAATAGAACGAGGTACAATGTATAACTCTATTAGAAAGGAGAGAATAGAAAAAGGTACAAAGTATAACTCTATTAGAAAGGAGAGAATAGAAAAAGGTACAATGTATAACTCTATTAGAAAGGAGAGAATAGAACGAGGTACAATGTATACTCCATTCGATTAGAAAGGAGAGAATAGAACGAGGTACAGTGTATACTCCATTCGATTAGAAAGGAGAGAATAGAACGAGGTACAGTGTATACTCCATTCGATTAGAAAGGAGAGAATAGAACGAGGTACAGTGTATACTCCATTCGATTAGAAAGGAGAGAATAGAACGAGGTACAATGTATAACTCTATTAGAAAGGAGAGAATAGAACGAGGTACAGTATATACTCCATTCGATTAGAAAGGAGAGAATAGAACGAGGTACAATGTATAACTCTATTAGAAAGGAGAGAATAGAACGAGGTACAGTGTATACTCCATTCGATTAGAAAGGAGAGAATAGAACGAGGTACAATGTATAACTCTATTAGAAAGGAGAGAATAGAACGAGGTACAGTGTATACTCCATTCGATTAGAAAGGAGAGAATAGAACGAGGTACAATGTATAACTCTATTAGAAAGGAGAGAATAGAACGAGGTACAGTATATACTCCATTCGATTAGAAAGGAGAGAATAGAACGAGGTACAATGTATAACTCTATTAGAAAGGAGAGAATAGAACGAGGTACAATGTATAACTCTATTAGAAAGGAGAGAATAGAACGAGGTACAGTATATACTCCATTCGATTAGAAAGGAGAGAATAGAACGAGGTACAGTGTATAACTCTATTAGAAAGGAGAGAATAGAACGAGGTACAATGTATAACTCTATTAGAAAGGAGAGAATAGAAAAAGGTACAATGTATAACTCTATTAGAAAGGAGAGAATAGAACGAGGTACAATGTATAACTCTATTAGAAAGGAGAGAATAGAAAAAGGTACAATGTATAACTCTATTAGAAAGGAGAGAATAGAAAAAGGTACAAAGTATAACTCTATTAGAAAGGAGAGAATAGGAGGTACAATGTATAACTCTATTAGAAAGGAGAGAATGGAATTCAAGACTTGAGAGAAAAATGTGAAGCAAAGAATTTAATGGACGATACTTTCGGATTTAACAAGATTGAGGAGAGAGTAAAAGAAATATGAGTTTGTACATAACAGTCAGATGCATACCACATGTATTGAGTGTGAGCAATCTTTTCGGCCAGTTGCACAGATTTATAAAAAAATTGTGAGATACATAGAATGAGCGAGAAAGCGAAAGACACAATGGAAGGTGATATAGATAGAAAGAGAGGGGAAAGATGAGGATAAAAGAAGTAAACGAAAGACGCATGGATATTCAGCGATATGTTTCCATGTAACTAACAAAATACTAAAAGTGACAATTAGTTCAGCTCGGACAGGGTGTGTGTGTGGGTGGGTGTGAGAGAGAGAAAGAATCAGATTTATAAATAAAGAGGGAGAGTGAAAAAGAGAGAAAGAGAGAGAGACAGAGAGAGAGAGAGAGAGAGAGAGAGAGAAAGAGAGACGAAGAAGAAGAAGGGGTATGAGGAGGGAAAAGTGCCCCCGCATTTCTAGGATGAATTGGTTAACTGGTCTAAGCACAGCCTAATCATGTCCATTTCTCACCTTCACAGCCTCTCTGGACATTTCCTTTGAAGTTGGCAGGTCGAAATTTGTTGTGGCTCATTCAAAGGAATTGTGTGGAGAGTCGAGAGTGGGGAAGCCGGTGGCGGAATGTTCTGATATCCTGATATTGAAGGAGTGAGAGAGAGAGAAAGAGAGAGAGAGAGAGAGAGAGAGAGAGAGAGAGAGAGAGAGAGAGAGAGAGAAAGAGAGGAAGGAAGAAGGAAACGAATGGATACCAGATAACGAGGTCATGGGAAGATGAATTTTCTAGACGCGATAAGACTATTGTGCGTACAGTTGACCAAGTTCAATATTGAGAATTAAAAATTGAATAGAAATAGAGAGTTAGAAAGCTTAGTTTCTCGACTTCCAGGAGAAAACATCATTTAGGAAGTTTGATCCTCCTTTTTGGTCGCCTTTTCTGTCTAACTCTGGCTGACTTAAAACACTTTCAATAGAGCGACCTCAAAATGACTTTTAGCTCTTTTCCTTCTCCTGCCCTTAATGAAAAGTTAATTGGTTTCTTTTATACAATGCGAATTCTTTGTGTCTTTTTCTACCATGCCCTTCTAATAATTTTAACAGCCCTTTTCTTTTTAAGCCTATTTTGTGAATGGTTTTTCATTTTCTCTTCTAGGGATCCAGCAGGAAAGTGTAAAAGAAACAAAATCAAAACCAAAAGTTTTTCCAAGGGAAAAGAGTCAATATAAAATGATCCTTGAGGTGCTTGTCACTCTGCAGCATTTATTTCATTTCTTATTTTAACTGCCATCTAGTTTAAATTATAAAAAAAAATCACAGAAAATAGAGAGAAAAGCAAAGAAAAAAATAGTCGGTGAGGACGCCAGATAGCTCAGTCAGTAGAAATCCTAGATCTAGGCTGGGACTTTACCAGCACCGTTATTGAACGCCGTGTCCGTTTAAGAATCTGAGGGGAACTTATGAGACAAAAACTAAGAAAGTTGTAAGGAAATCGGCTGGCGACGGTATAAATTGTACTAATAGGTGATTCTGCTGAATGATTTCCTTGCTCCAACCCAATCTTACCTAGACAGTATATCCAGATCTACTAATAAGTGAATCTACTGGATGATTTCCTTGCTCCAACCCGATCTTACCTAGACAGTATATCCCGATCTAGTTATCAGCCTCTACAAGCAGAAGAACAAATTATTATTACGCCTTTGCGGGTAGCTTACGCAGCTTCCAGTTTTGTTTCATCCCATCCGACCCCGGTAATTGCATGTGATTGGTTGATGATTGCCACCAGCTAAAAATAGCGCAGGTTGATAGAGCTGATTGATCTATTTTGGGACATTCCTCGGGTCCCAGGGGCAGAGAACTGCGTAAAGCTGGGTACTGACGGAGGGGGAGAGATTGATATCAGTGGAGGAGGAAAAAAGGAGAGGGCAGCTGGGGTTTGAAAGTATGAAGCCAAGAAATTGAGGGAACCGAGAGGGAAAAAATTTCAAATACAGAGGGCGAGAGGGAAAGATGATTTAAAAAAAGAACAAAAATAACAACAGGCATTTAAAAGAAAAGAACCATAGAAGAATGGTAAAAGAAGAATTATGAATAAGTGGAGAGAGAGAAAGAGAGAGAATTATGAATAAGTGGAGAGAGAGAAAGAGAGAGAATTATGAATAAGTGGAGAGAGAGAAAGAGAGAGAATTATGAATAAGTGGAGAGAGAGAAAGAGAGAGAATTATGAATAAGTGGAGAGAGAGAAAGAGAGAGAATTATGAATAAGTGGAGAGAGAGAAAGAGAGAGAATTATGAATAAGTGGAGAGAGAGAAAGAGAGAGAATTATGAATAAGTGGAGAGAGAGAAAGAGAGAGAATTATGAATAAGTGGAGAGAGAAAGAGAGAGAGGAAAAAGTTGGGAAGAGGTCGAGGAATGACAGGAAAAGATTTTCTTTAAAGGGGGGGGGGGGGGGGGAACCAAGAGAGAATGATCGGGAAAAGAAAGAGATAAAGAGATGGGAAAGATAGAGCAATGAAGGCACCGAGAGAGATACAATATACGATCTCCATTTTGTTTTAAAATATATGTGTGTGTGTATATATATATATATATGTGTGTGTGTGTGGTCGCAATACTAACAACAGAGGTAATTATAGATAACGCACTTTTTCCAGCTCCTCTCCTTTACTTTTTTTAAATTCGTTCTCTATTGTGTTCCCTTTCTCTCTATCCCTACACCCCCCCCCTTTTTCCTCTTATTTCTCCTATTTACCTCTTATTTCTCTATTAAACCCTTGTCTTGCTAGGTGCCACCCTCTTTCTTTCCCTACTGGTTCATATATTTCAATGTAGCTATTCCACTTTTTCAATCTCTACATCCTATTATCTTGAATAACACCCTCTCCCCCGACCAACCCTCTATTTCAACCCTCATGTAGATTTTCTCTTCCGTCGACAAAAACCGAGAAGAATGTTTCCAAGTAAGCGTGTGTTAGGAGGGCAAGAAGTACACACTAAAAGTTATCACAGTTAAAACAACACATGGAGCTCCATCTTCGCCTCAGCCTAAATAACAACCTGTGGGGAACACCCGCACCCACCCACTAGGGGCTGGGTAGCTCCTGGTAACATATTTCATACTCCAACATACTTGGTGCTGGGTAGCTTCTGGTAACATATTTCAAACTCCAACATACTAGGTGCTAGGTAGCTCCTAGTAACATATTTCATACTCCAACATACTTGGTGCTAGGTAGCTCCTGGTAACATATTTCATACTCCAACATACTTGGTGCTGGGTAGCTCCTGGTAACATATTTAATACTTCATCATACTAGGTGCTAGGTAGCTCGTGGTAACATATTTAATACTTCAACATACTAGGTGCTAGGTAGCTCCTGGTAACATATTTAATACTTCAACATACTAGGTGCTAGGTAGCTCCGGGTAACATAGTTAATACTCCAGCATACTAGGTGCTAGGTAGCTCCTGGTAACATTTTGTATACCCCCTAATACTAGGTCCTAGGTAGCTCCTGGTAACATTTTATATATCCCCACATACTAGGTGCTAGGTAGCTCTTGGAACCATATTTAATACCCTCATATACTAGGTGCCAGGTAGCTCTTGGTAACATATTTAATACTCCCACATACTAGGTGCTAGGTAGCTCCTGGTAACATATTTAATACTCCCACATACCAGGTGCTAGGTAGCTCCTGGTAACATATTTAATACTCCCACATACTAGGTGCTAGGTAGCTCCTAGTAACATATTCAATACCCCCACATAATAGGTGTTAATTAGCTCCTGCTAACATATCTAATACTCCCACATATTAGGTAGCTCCTGGTAACAACTTCAATACCTCCACATAATAGGTGCTAGGTAGCTCCTGGTAAAATATTTAATATTGCCACACTAGGTGCTAGGTAGCTCCTGGTAACATTTTGTATACCCCCTAATACTAGGTCCTAGGTAGCTCCTGGTAACATTTTATATATCCCCACATACTAGGTGCTAGGTAGCTCTTGGAACCATATTTAATACCTTCATATACTAGGTGCTAGGTAGCTCCTGGTAACATATTTAATACCCCAATATACTAGGTGCTAGGTAGCTCCTGGATATATATTTAATACCTCCACATACTAGGTGCTAGGTAGCTCCTATTTGCATATTTAATATTGACACACTAGGTGCTAGGTAGCCCCTGGTAAAATTTAATACCCTCATATACTAGGTGCTTGGTAGCTCCTGGTAACATTTAATACCCCCACATACTAGGTACTAGGTAGCTCCTGGTAATATATTTAATACCCTCATATACTAGGTGCTTGGTAGCTCCTGGTAACATATTTAATACCCTCATATACTAGGTACTAGGTAGCTCCTGGCAACATGTTTAATACCCCAATATACTAGATGCTAGATAGCTCCTAGTAAACATATTTCATGCCCTAACATAATAGGAGCTAGTTATTCCTGGTAACATATTTAATACCCCCAACATACTAAGTGCTTGGTAGCCCCTGTTAACATATTTAATACCCCAAGATACTAGGTGCTAGGTAGCTCCTAGTAACATGTTAATTGTTTCCACACACTAGGTACTAGGTAGCTGCTGGTAATATATTTAATACCCCAACATACAAGGTGCTAGGTAGCTCCTAATAACATTAATTACCCCCACACACTATGTATCAGGTAGCTACTAGTATAAACCATTACCCCCACACACTATGTACTGGGTAGCTACTAGTTATAAACCATTACCCCCACACACTATGTACTGGGTAGCTACTAGTTATAAATCATTACCCCCAACCTAAGTACTTGGTGGCTACTAGTTATAAACCACTACCCCCACACAATGTACTAGGTAGCTTTTAGATAGATATCCACTTACTTACGCATCCTTTCTCGCATATCCTCATAGATTTTTCAACATCCTTTGATATCATAATATATGTAATCAATAAAGACATTTCATCAACCAATAGAAGAAAGTTATTCATTCTTAACTATGATGGAGACCTGTTGAACTGTTTTGACTTCTTTAGCATCCTTTTTACTTACCAGCCCAGCGTTTTACAGAAAACAATTAGTAACAGCTACCACTAATCAATTGACCCCCCCCCCCCCCCCTTTTCTGACCATGCCAAAGTTGATGCCTGAGACTGGCAATCACAGGATTTGGATGCAGCATTTGCAGAAGCCCTGACAACAGCACTTGAAAATGCATGACAAAACAGCACACAAAGGAAAAGGTGCCTCGAAAGTAAAGCTGGACTCGCCACAAACAGGAGCTACTTGTGACCCAGACCACGGGTCCGTTTTTTCAAGACAGCGGGCAATGTATAAGGCAGGCATGTTTATATCTGATAGTTTGGCCCCTACAGCCTTGTTCTACAGCTGCAGCCCAGATTTGCGAACTGACATCACGCGTGATTAGCAAGATGGCGTATCGGCAATGAAAGAGGAAGACGTGCTGGCGGCCATTAGAAGGTTGGCAGCGAAAGATGAGAGGACTCTCGTCCACCTTATCAGGCTGAGCAAGGCCGGTTGCACAATGTAGCATCTGACCCAGCTCGCACAGCGCAAACATACAGGCTTGATTCTGTATACCTGCGTAGCGTCGTTCTCTTGCCCAGTCTGCTCCAGACCTGTCAGACGGCCTATTCAACAGTGCCGAAAAACACGCCAAGCATGTCAGGTGCGAGCTAGGCCAGGTGCTATAGAACTACGCTGGGACCGACCTAAGATGATACAAGATGACAGGACGGGAATACGTACCTTCTTAGCCAGATTGAGAGGTCAGGCTTCTCTATGTCAGTACACAGCCAAATGCAAGAAACCAAACTGCATTCGCACACATTTGATTATAGTGTTGAGATCATCAAGGTCAATCTGATCAGATGCATTGCAGACCCAGAGATCCTCTCTGACCTCCTGCGTGACCCGAAGACTGATAGAACCTTAGGGGGAAAAGCTGCCTTTATTGCACAGAAAGAACAGAATAAAGCCTCCAAGACTGCAGTGGGTGACAGCTCTGGAGCCATGGGCCACCTACCCACATCAAAGACCTACCACCCTCCAAAGCTGAAGCCCCAAGCGACACCAGGCAGAAAATGCTGGACATGTGGTGGACCCAGCCATGGCCAGAAGAACGGTAGAGCAGCCTGATCAAGGTTCTGTGAAGCATGGTCACATACATGTGCTATATGTTCAGTGAAAGGTCACTTCACAACATGATGTTCCAAATGCTCCTCCTGTGGGGAATGGGGTCATGGAGATGAAACCTCTCGATTCTGCGGCCTAAGCAACGGGTGTGGCTTCAACCCTAAAGGCACACCAGATAGGAGCAGAGAACTTCATACAGAAGATGACACGCATGAAGACGATTCAGTTGGACACATCTATGATCAGCTGTGTACGACGAATATGCGGAACGATACAACCTGCACTGGCAGAGTGAAGTCTCTCGAGCATCACATATTTGACGGGACATGGATAGCTCGCCCATCCAAACCCCACCCAACCATGTCAGTTCAATTAACATTTCTGCCCGAAGACATTGCGGCATTAGGCTTTCACATAAAAGACAGGTCGACTCACAACAATCACTATGGTGGCTGTTCAAGTTGTCAAAGTTTCATCATCCCACTTTGCTTGGCACTTGCCATGGGTATAACGCAGACATACCAGTCAAGCTCACTATGTGCCGCACAATTAAAGAAGATCTTGATGAGGAGGATGGCATCGTTGCTAGAACCAGTACATCGAATGCCGTTGGAGCCAACAGGTCAACTAAACTCATGATATGTTTTAGCCAAGATAGAAAAGCCTTTGCAAAGAGGCCCTCATCACCTTGGGAGCAATTCATGCCAATTTTCCTGAAATACCAGCGCCATGGCCCAAGACCTTACAACTTCCATAGAATCCTCTGAACCACCAACCTGCCATTGTCCCAGGCGTGAAAAAGAACCACGCCTGCCCCCCCCCCCCCCTTCCCTCCGCCATACCCATAAGCTTGCCACCTGATTTCCAGCCACAAATGAGAACGTACCGGCTCTGAAGGCTGTTGGACTACTATGGTGGCACAACCTTCAATGTATGTGAGCACCAACCTCTGCCTTTGATGAAATGTGTGGCTGTTGGACTACTATGGTGGAACGACCTTCAATGTATGTGAGATTCAATCTCTGCCTATGATGAAATGTGAGCCACTCCAACTATATGTAAACCTGAATGCTGAAACGGTTGCACTCCACAAACCTGCCTTAGTCCCTATCCACTGGTAAGAAAAAGTTTTGAAAGACTTAGAATGAGATGTTCAAATTGATGTCCTGGAAAAGGTCAGCCCTAACACTCCCTTCAAGAGTGGTCATCATCGCAAAGGCTGATGGTACTCCAAGACGGACAGTTGACCTACATCCACTAAACCACCAGCCCGTATGATAAACACATCATGGTTCCAGTCTTTTTCAACTCGCTGGAAGAATCTCACAGTATACAAAAATAAACAGTGACCAATGCATGGAATGGTTACCACTCCAATGCCTGGACCTCCCTTCAGAACTACCACCCTGTCACAGATATGCTGCCAGCCTTTTTGTATAGATGGTGTCATATTAATGGGACACAGGATTGTCATTCCTGCAGCACTCCAAACCAAGTATTTTGAATGCACTTCATGCCGCACACCAAGGTGTAGGAGCGATGTGTGCCAGAGCAGCAGATTCGGTGTTTTGGCCTAACATGACAACCGATATTACTGACACCAGTAACCAATGTGCCCAGTGCAACAGCAGCAAAGTCAAACGCCATGCAACCAACAACCGATATAATCCCTCCTAGCCACCCATTCCAACAGTTGTTCTGCGACTAAGTTGATGTATTGTTCATGGCCAGTGGTCTTCAGATCAGAGGCAGGTGCAGAGGGCCTCGTGAGATGTCTGCGTAATACATTTGTTACATTTGGTGTTCCAGAAGTCCTGACATCTGATGGTGGACCCCAGTTTACAGCAAGGAAAAGCCAAGTATTCTTTAAGCCCTGGGGTGTATACCATAGGCTTCCATCTGTGGCACCCACACAACTGCAGGGCCGAAGTTGCAGCCCAAACAGTGAAACGGATGCTGATGGACAACACAGGCCCATCAGGGTCGTGGGATGTCGACAGGTTTTAGCGGACAATGTTTATGTATAGGAACGCAATTGATCCGGACACCAAACCATAACCCCAGCCCTCATATTATTTGGCACGCCCATCAGAGATGCAATCCCCAATCCAAATGGGCCGTTACTGTCCTCAGAGTACCTGGCAAGAAACACTAACCTTCAGAGAAAAGGCCCTTGCTAGGAAACATTCCGAAGAACATGAAAAGTGGTCGGATCCCACTTCCCCTTAACAAGTCTGGGAAGCAAAACAACCGGTCCTGAGACTACGTTCACTCAAACAAACTGATAAACTTAACTTGTCATAACAATATGAACTTTACAACACCACTAAGGTTGATCAAATATCTATTACCATTTTTGTTTCCATCGCCAGCGTTTGATTATAGCGGTCACTTTGCTTCTCATTGTCATCACTTCGCTGTCTCACTTATATTGAGTCACTCAGTCCATCATTCTTTTACTTTTCTTCATTAGTTGATTCGTTTCTTTTACTTTCACTTTACCTCCCACTTTTGGTTGTCAATTAAAAACTTACTCCCGGGGGAGGGAGATATATAGATACCCACTTACTTACTCATTCTTTCTCTCTCATATCCTCATAGATTCTCCATCATCTTTTCCACTTCATTCCATCATCCACATGTCACACAGAAGAACTAAGGGTAGAGGGGATGCACACTCTTCTATTATTCTCCTTTTTATTTTCTTCACATTTTCATATGCATGCAATATTGTTTATCCTTTTTGCTGTTTCATAATTTATCTGTAATCACCTGTCTCATTGTTTTAGTTCAATTTGCCATGTTGTTCTTCTCATGATTGTGGAAAAGGATTACTCCCTTTGATATCATATACATATAATCAATAAAAACATTTCATCAACCAATTTAAAGAAGTAATTCATTTTCAACTAGCTCCTACTTACAAACCATTACCGCCAAACACTAAGTAATAGATAGCTCCTAATTATAAAACCATTACCCCCACAATATATGTACTAGGTAGCCTAGTAACAAACCATTACCCCTACACATTATGTAATAGGTAGCTCCTAGTTATAAACCATTACACTCACACACTATGTACTAGGTAGCTCTTGCTATAAACCATTACCCCCACACACTAAATAAATGGTAGCTCCGAGTAGCAAACCATTACCCCCACACACTATGTAATAGTGTTAAGTTCCTAGTTATAAACCGTTACCCCTACGCACTATGCAATTAGGTAGCTCCGAGTAACAAACCGTTACCCCCACATACTATGTATTAAGTAGCTCCGAGTAACAAACCAATACGTCTACACCCTGTGTAATAGGTCGCTCCTAGTTATAAACCATCAGCGAATAATGTCGTCACAGGCACGCGTGGACATTAGCTTCAGAGGTAAACTGCTTGTTTGCAGCATCTTTCTTCTGACCAAAAGATGACCATACCTATGGATGTAAACTGTTAGTTTACAGTGACTCGCTATTAACATGAGCGGACAGTATCGATACAAGAAAACTTTTACTAGTGTTACCTTACAATATCTATCTTATGATAATACGCGGATGTTTTCGATAGATGTAACGGTGCAGTAGCAGTATCTGGATCCTGACCATCAGTGGCGATGAACGATCAAAGAGGTAACAGCTTAATAGCATCTGGCGACTAAATATGAGCGGGTTGTACCGATAATGATAGCGTCATGAATAGGCTTATCGATAGAGGCTACTGACTGTGCCCGAACATTATCGACAAAGGGTACTGACTAAGCGGGGATTATCGATAGAGGCAACTGACTCTACCCGAACATTATCTATAGAGGGTCCTGACTCTACGTGAAGATTATCGATAGAGGCAAATGGCTCTACCCGAACATTATCTATAGAGCGTCCTGACTCTACGTGAAGATTATCGATAGAGGCAAATGGCTCTACCCGAACATTATCTATAGAGCGTCCTGACTCTACGTGAAGATTATCGATAGAGGCAACTGACTCTACACAGACATTATCCATAGAGGCTACTGAATCTACGGGAACATTATCGATAGAAGAAACTGATTCTATAAGAACATTATCGATCGACGGTACTGACTGTACGGGTATATTATCGATAGAGACAACTGACTCTATGGGAACATTATCAAAAGAGGCTACAGCCTGTGCGCGAACATTATTGATAGTGGGTACTGACTCTACGGCAACATTATCGATAGAATATGCTGACTATACGGGAACATTATCGATAAAGGCAACGAAATCAACGGGAATTTTATCGATAGAGGCAACTAATTTAACGGGAACATTATCGCTGAAGGCAACTGACTCTACTGGAACAATATCAATAGAGGCTACTGACTCTACGCGAACATTATCGAAAGAGGGTACCGACTCTACGAGAACATTACCTATAGAGGCAACTAACTCTACGGGAACATTACCTATAAAGGCAACTAACTCTACGGGAACATTACCTATAGAGGCAACTAACTCTACGGGAACATTACCTGTAGAGGCAACTAACTCTACGGGAACATTACCTATAGAGGCAGCTAACTCTACGGGAACATAATGGATAAAGGCAACTGATTCAACGGGAACATTATCGATAGAGGCAACTAATTCAACGGGAACATTATCGATAGAGGCAACTGACTGCGCGAACATTATCGATAGAGGCAATGTAATCAACTGGAATTTTATCGATAGAGGCAACTGATTCAACGGGAACATTATCAATAAAGGCAACTGACTCTACGAGAACATTATCGATAGAGGGTACAGACTCTACGGGAATATCATCTATAGAGGCAACTGACACTACGAGAACATCATCGATAGAGGCACCTGACTCTGCGCAAACATTATCGATAGAGGCAAATGACTGCGCGAACATTATCGATAAAGGCATCTGACTCACCAGCATTATCGATACTGGCAACCGACTTTGCGCCAACATTATCGATAGAGGCACCTGACTCTGCGCAAACATTATCGATAGAGGCAAATGACTGCGCGAACATTATCGATAAAGGCATCTGACTCACCAGCATTATCGATACTGGCAACCGACTTTGCGCCAACATTATCGATAGAGGCACCTGACTCTGCGCAAACATTATCGATAGAGGCAAATGACTGCGCGAACATTATCGATAAAGGCTTCTGACTCACCAGCATTATCGATACTCAACAGACTTTTCGCCAACATTATCGATAGAGGCTGCTGTCTCTGCGCCAACATTGTCGATAGAGGCAACTGACTGTACGGAAAGATTATCGATAGAGGCAACTGACTGTACGGGAAGATTATCGATAGAGGCAACTGACTGTACAGGAACATTTTCGATAGAGGCAACTGACTTTGCGCCAACATTATCGATTGAGGCAACTGACTCTCGCCAGCATTATCGATACAGGTAACCGACTTTGCCCCAACATTATCGATAGAGTCTGCTGTCTGCGCCAACATAATCGATAGAGGCAACTGATTCTACGAGAAGATTATCGATAGAGGCTACTGACTCAAAGGGAACATTATCGATAGAGGCTACTGACTCAAAGGGAACATTATCGATAGAGGCTACTGACTCTACGCGGATATCATCGACTGAGGTTACCGAATGTGCGCGGACATCAGCAGACGCTTTTGGCTACACACCAGGGAAAGGACATTATCGATAGAGGTAAAGGCCTGATGATAGCATCTTGCCACTGACAATCATGAAACATTCTCAGAGGTAAAGGCCTGATGATAGCATCTTGCCACTGACAATCATGAAACATTCTCAATACTGACCATGAGCAGACATGATTGACAAATGATGGTGGAGTAACACAATCCTTTTTATACTCGTATAAGCCGTCATAAGTTTGAGCCTGGAAACTTTCGTAAACAAATGAACTTGATTTAAATTTTTCACATGTGTACAAAATGTAGAAACTTAAATCAAATTCATTTGTTTACGAATGTGAGAAGGTTTATTAAAAAGGCCTCAAGAGTTAAGGACATCTGCCATGGGCGGACAATATCGATACACGTTAGAGGCTTGACCATTGATCAAATGCGTGTAAAAAATTATTTCAGCTGAGAGGGGCTAGCTATAGGCGAGTGCTGCTGAATATAAGTTAAAATACATTGTACTGATACGGGAAATGTGTGGCTAGAGGTTTACACCCGAGCGCCGAGTACTGTCAGAGATTTCTCGAGTATTGATGCAGGAACCTAGCTGGTTCCATGTGATAGATCGGGTTACTTACAAAGAGGTTAGGACGAGGTGGCTGGACTTCTTCATACGTTGAGAAAAGGCCGTAGATTGATGATATCTATCGTCGGGGAGGGGGGGGGGGAGGGGTCCAACCATGAACCGAGGAGAGTGGAGAGAAGTTTTCTCCAGGACTTAGGATGGACCCGATGGTTCTTCACCCATTGTTTATATCTCTGTAGCATAGAACAGAACCGATGGGACTGCTACAATCGAGGTGCAAAACTCGACAAATTAAAATATTAAAATTAAAAAAAAAAAATAAACATGTGCAGTTAAAGGAAGTTTCAATTAAAGAGCATAAGTGGTTTGGGAATCATTTCGTCACTGGCTCCTCACATCAGCTGCCGCATGTCACATATCCGAGACCACGAAACATTCGGAATCTGGGAGCTCAAGTGAAGTTAACTTGCGGCAAGGTTTGAGTATCAGCATATCTTGGGGCTCAAGTGAAGTTATCTAGCAGCAAGGTTCTCTGAGCATATTTGTGAGCTCAAATGAAGTTAACTAGCGCCAAGGTTTGAGTCTCAGCATATCTGGGAGCTCAAGTGAAGTTAACTAGCGCCAAGGTTTGAGTCTCAGCATATCTGGGAGCTCAAGTGAAGTTAACTAGCGCCAAGGTTTGAGTCTCAGCATATCTGGGAGCTCAAGTGAAGTTATCTAGCGCCAAGGTTTGAGTCTCAGCATATCTGGGAGCTCAAGTGAAGTTATCTAGCGCCAAGGTTTGAATCTTTGCATATTTGGGAGCTCAGGTGAAGTTGTCTAATGGCAAGGTTTGAGTATCAGCATATCTTGGGGTTCAAGTGAAGTTATCTAGCAGCAAGGTTCTCTGAGCATATTTGTGAGCTCAAATGAAGTTAACTAGCGCCAAGGTTTGAGTCTCAGTATATCTGGGAGCTCAAGTGAAGTTAACTAGCGCCAAGGTTTGAGTCTCGGCATATCTGGGAGCTCAAGTGAAGTTATCTAGCAGCAAGGTTCTCTGAGCATATTTGGGAGCTCAAATGAAGTAGTCTAGAGGCAAGGTTTGAGTCTCAGCATATTTGGGAGCTCAAGTGAAGTTATCTAGCGGCAAGGTTTGAGACTCAGCATATTTGGGAGCTCAAGTGAAGTTTTCTTGCGGCAAGGTTTGACTTAGCATATCTGGGAGCTCAAGTGATGTTATCTAGCGCCAAGGTTTGAGACTCAGTACATCCACAATTTGTTTTTCCTCACCCACTTTGAAACACAGGCAGGCCTATTACTTATATCATTCCACCCATGTAGCACTCTCAACCACTAAATGGACCATTTAACATTTAGATAGTACTAGTCCTCTCACCCACGCCAGTCAGATCAATCACACGACGAGTGGTCCTTACAATCACCCACACATCCACACGACAATTGGCCCACTCACCCACACGATGATTTGGAAAACGGGCTGATCATCTCAATACACTGGCCTTCATAGTCCCTGGACTTGTTCTCTTAAAGTTCGACTCCATTTCCCGTGAGGCAGGGAGTCCTGGGTGGTCCTGTTCCTTTAATAACCAGGAAAATCCTACGACCACACTCTCTACATCCGCTATGATGGAGGGTTCTGGATAGCAACAGGACAAGCTACAATAAATTTGTTGAAAATTTAAAATCTCTTATCTTTGATTCTGTTGTGAAGATCAAGGAGTAATTATCTGGATTGAAATGAAAGAACTGCAAGTTTTAGAATCGTGACAAAGTATCAAAATGAAACGGACAAGGAAGAGTACTTTCAAATATTAAAATCCAGAATCGTCCACATGCTACTTGAAAGTACACCGGGTAAACGTTGAGAGCCGTTTAGATGTTGTACCGGTACCATTCAATTTCAAGTAAGATAGATTTTTCGGAATAAGAATTATATCTACCTACTCTTGTTAATCAATTGGCTAAGTGACCACGGAGACATTTGAACTAGTCTAAGATAGCCGAGAGAAGTGAGAGAGAGAGAGAGAGAGAGAGAGAGAGAGAGAGAGAGAGAGAGAGAGAGAGAGAGAGAGAGAGAGAGAGAGATGGTAATGGTCCTCTGATTGAACATGACGGTTAGGCTAATAAATAGACCGCTCTTACCTGAGACAGAGAGAGAGAGAGAGAGAGAGAGAGAGAGAGAGAGAGAGAGAGAGAGAGAGAGAGAGAGAGAGAGAGAGAGAGAGAGAGAGAGAGAGAGAGAGAGAGATGGTAATGGTCCTCTGATTGAACATGACGGTTAGGCTAATAAATAGACCGCTCTTACCTGAGACAGAGAGAGAGAGAGAGAGAGAGAGAGAGAGAGAGAGAGAGAGAGAGAGAGAGAGAGAGAGAGATGGTAATGGTCCTCTGATTGAACATGACGGTTAGGCTAATAAATAGACCGGTCTTACCTGCGCGAGGTGCTATAGTCCAGTCACTGCCAGTCTTTTATCTCCACTGGACCAACAACTCATCTCATGGCTGACTCCAGCTCTACACATTGATCTCAGAAATGTATCTCCCTGGCAGAGATTCTCACAAATCGCGATTGAATGAGAATATTTTAGATATTACCATTTGCCAATATTTGTTTTCGTTTAGCGACCTCAGTTTTCTTGATTATTATTTTTTTTCCCAATTTCAGTCGAAATTTAGAATGGAGATTTAAAATTGCCAATGAGTCAATTTTTCTTGAAAAGAACAATTCTGTGTTTACGTGGGAAATAAATTACCATGAGTTTGCTTCAGGTTAATTTTTTACGGTTTATTTTTTTCAATTATTGTTTGACAATCCGTATAAATAGTTGTGATGTAAAACCCAATCCACTAGGCTAGTTATGTAAGCAGTAGTTGACTGGCCAGATCTCAGCTGATGGAAGTCTCTCGCTGCTTGCAGTCAGGGCGAACTGAAATAATTCTAACCTGTTCGGTACTGCCAGGATCGCAGGCTCAACCAGCCCCCCCCTCCCCCTCTCTCTCTCTCTCTCTCTCTCTCTCTCTCTCTCTCTGTGGCTTATCTGGAGGATGGTAACACGGGCTGAGTGGCTTCAGTCGGCACACAACAAGCCCGCGACTATCACGTGAGATCAACAGGTCCTCTGATCTTTGCTAAAGCCGCCAACTTCAAAGTGACTTCGCCGTCCCTGCGCTCGCACACCTTGATAGAGCGAGGCGAATGTGGGGGAGAGAAGTAAGGGGGGGGGGGGAGGGGGTTGGGAAGCGGGAAGGAAGGGGGAAGAGGGTGAGACGGGAGGAAAGGAAGAGAGGGGGGAGACGGGGTATCAAACAGGCTAGGCCTACCCGACAGAGTTGAACTCAATGTAGGTTTTTTTTGACAAAGGTGGGGGGAGGAAACGAAGTACTTAACAGTTTTGTTCGAATTATGCATATGAAAATCTCTGATTCAATATTTTGTTTTGAGTAAGGCCAGGCGGCCGTGACAGTGCGCAAGTCCATCTGTGGCGAAGGGTGTTTGCCACATCCTCACCTCTAATTCCAAACATGACCAAATGCATTTTGTCTACACTATGACTGCGTTTCCTTGCTTTATTTGAAATATTTATTTATCTATCGATTTATTTTATTTCAATGCTTTTCAACGAGTCATCGACCAATTTGCTCTATTGTCTAGGTTTGTAGATTGAATCAATTTTAAGAGAAGTAGTAGTAGTAGTAGTAGTAGTAGTAGTAGTAGTAGTAGTAGTAGTAGTAGTAGTAGTAGTAGTAGTAGTAGTAGTAGTAGTAGTAGTAGTAGTAGTAGTAGTAGTAGTAGTAGTAGTAGTAGTAGTAGTAGTAAAAGTTGTAGTAGAAGTAGTAGTAGTAGTAGTAGTAGTAGTAGTAGTAGTAGTAGTAGTAGTAGTAGTAGTAGTAGTAGTAGTAGTAGTAGTAATGTCGCAACAGCATTAGTAGAGAAAAATATCTGTACAAAGAGTATCCTGTTGATTTGCGACAGGGGTGTGTCTCCTACTCTCCTTCTCTCCACTTTCTCTTATATTGCCTTTATCCGTGCTGGTGTATTTAAAAAGTCTCTCTCTGTCTCTCTCTCTCTCTCTGTCTCTCTCTGTCTCTCTCTCTCTCTCTCTCTCTCTCTCTCTCTCTCTCTCTCTCTCTGTCTCTCTCTCTCTCCCTCTCTCTCT
>JAWDGP010007584.1:410000-595000 GCA_033675545.1 Elysia crispata
CGTGTAAACGCCATAATATGCACCCAGCTCTGGGTTTCAGTGAAGAGACGAATGTCGCCCTATGAGTGTCTCTTACGTGTAAACGCCATAATATGCACCCAGTTATGGGTTTCAGGGAAGAGACGAATGTCGCCCTATGAGTATCTCTTACGTGTAAACGCCATAATATGCACCCAGTTATGGGTTTCAGTGAAGAGACGAATGTCGCCCTATGAGTATCTCTTACGTGTAAAAGCCATAATATGCACCCAGCTCTGGGTTTCAGTGAAGAGACGAACGTATGAAAGTTACGGGAATAATACGCGTGAACAATCAAAAACAAAGACAAAATACTTAAGCATGCATATATTTGCTCACTACATTTTCAGACGCCCTTTGATTCTCCAAGTTGATTCACGAAAATGAGTACAAACGTTTGTAGACACCGTGCAATTTTGTTCTATCGCGTCATAATTTCACACAGCTTTCAGATCTAATCTGCATCTAAAGAATCTGGATTTAGATTTGGATCTAGAGCTATGGTTAGTTGCTGTTCTTATCAAGATTTAGATCTCTAGTTAGAAAACAAGACAAAGATAAATGAGATATGTACAATTAATGTGTCTTCTGACAAAGCCACCCCACTGAACTCTATTCAAGACACCTCAATATTATGTAAAATAATGCATTACTAAAGCATATATATTTGTCGATCTAGCGAGAGCACTAGCCTAATAAAAATGTATGAATGTATAATCAAGTTTATTTCATCCTGATGTAAAACCAGTCATCTTAAAGTGTTAGTTTCAACATCTGATATGTAAAAATGCAATAGTAAAATTGCTGATAAAAATCAATGTATTGTTGTAAAACACCGTTTTGCACATTAAATCAAAATGAAAAAAGACCTCCAAATATCTTTGTAAGATATTAATATTAAGTTATTAATTCAACGTTATTGCATATTAAATCAAAATGACAAAAGACCTCCAAATATCTTTATAAGATATTAATATTAAGTTATCAATTCAACGTTAAATCAAAATGACAAAAGACCTCCAAATATCTTTATAAGATATTAATATGAAGTTATCAATTCAACGTAAAATCAAAATGACAAAAGACCTCCAAATATCTTTATAAAATATTAATATGAAGTTATCAATTCAGTTTCATTTGTGAATAACAATGCATGAGCATTTCCCTTATCGTCTCAAAATTTTGCACCTTTTTTAATTTTTGACAAATTGTGAACAATGATCTTCTTTTTACTTTTCACAATTTATTCATATAACTATGGCCTTGCCCTTATGTCTTACTCTTAAATCATCTTTTGATGTAAGAGCAGAGATACATTTCAAGACGCCTTGGTTTGGAGTCATTCCCTTGCCCTTATGTCTTACTCTTAAATCATCTTTTGATGTAAGAGTAGAGATACAGTTCAAGACGCCTTGGTTTGGGGTCATTTCCCTTGCCCTTATGTCTTACTCTTAAATCATCTTTTGATGTAAGAGCAGAGATACAGTTCAAGACGCCTTGGTTTGGGGTCATTCCCTTGCCCTTATGTCTTACTCTTAAATCATCTTTTGATGTAAGAGCATAGATACAGTTCAAGACGCCTTGGTTTGGGGTCATTCACATTTAGGTATGCTTTGTAAAGTTTTCTTTTCCTTCATTTACTATATAAACCAATTTTCCTATTTTTTTCTTTATTTTTTGAAAGGTAAATTTTATGTTTTTACTTCAGACTAACTTAACGGTTGGACTTTACGGAAAAATAATTCTTTAAAGTGTATTTTAGCTAAAGTTAAACTCTCCTTTTTTTGTGTGTAAGCAATCAGTTTTTGTACAAAGTTTTACATGACTTTACATGGTTATAACCACTTGTTATCATGAAAACCTTTGATATCATTTAATTTTGTTGCTTAGGGTAAAAACTAAACTTTTAAAATTCTTTGTGAATTTCTCACTAAATTTGGAAATTTCTTTGCAAAATTTGCTAACTGTTTATTATTAAGGAATATAGACAGATCCACGGACACAAAAATCTCAAGGCGCATTTTTATTCATTTTTTTAATTTTTTTTTTATATATATATATATATATATATATATATATATATATATATAAACAAAACAAAAGACATATATATATATATATATATATATATATATATATATATATGTTTTTTGTTTTTTTTGGGGGAGGGCAATTTTTATGAATTATTATTATACTTTTAATGTTGCTGTAAAACGGTCGGTCTCTCTCTCTCTCTCTCTCTCTCTCTCTCTCTCTCTCTCTCTCTCTCTCTCTCTCTCTCTCTCTCTCTCTCTCTCTCTCTCTCTCTCTCTCTCTCTCTCTTCAACACTATCTATCTGTTTCTAGCTCTCCCACATACACACATTCTCACTATTTTTTTTCCTCATTTCTTTATGTAATTTATATTTTTTTCCTTTTAATAAGTATAATTATTATGGTTTAAGATTATAAACCCAGAGGAGTGTATTAGCATTACACTATCAAGACGCATGTACGTTGTGTAAAAGACATTTTATCGTACAGCTTTTTGTTAAAAATGGACACTCTTGGTGCAACCATTTGTCTTATACCGTGCACTTTTGGCGCAGTCTCATGTTAAAAATGGACACTACTAGCGGAGCTTCTTATTTAAAAATGAACACAATTGGCACAGCTGTTAGTTGACAACCGGCACTACTGACGCAGTTGTTTGTTTTACACTGGGCACTATTGGAGCAGCTGTTTAGTCAACGTTGCGCACTATTGGCGCAGTTGTTTAGTCAACGTTGCGCACTATTGACGCAGCTGTTTGTTTTACACTGGGCCCTATTGGCGCAGTTGTTTGTTTTACACTGGGCACTATTGACGCAGTTGTTTGTTTTAAACTGGGCACTATTGACGCAGTTGTTTAGTTAACATTGGGTACTATTGGCGCAGTTGTTTGTTTTACTCTGGGCACTATTGGCGAGGTTGTTTAGTCAACGTTGCGCACTATTGGCGCAGTTGTTTGTTTTACACTGGGCATTATTGGAGCAGCTGTTTAGTTCACGTTGGGCACTATTGGCGCAGCTGTTTGGTCAACGTTGCGCACTATTGGCGCGCAGTTGTTTGTTTAACACTGGAATTTGTTAAAATATGGACACTATTTATTTAGCGCAGCTTCTTGTTCAAAAATGGACGCTAATGGGACAGCTGCCAAGTTAACGTTGGACAATATTGACCGCAGCTGTTTGTTGAGTATTGTGCACTACTAGCGCAGCTGGTTAGCTTACTCGGCACTTGTGCTATGGCTGTTCCTTTAACTGGGCACTATTGATGTAGCTATTTATTTAGTACTGTGCACAATTGGCGCCACAATTTATTTAATACTGTGCACAACTGGTATAGCTGTTCATTTAACGCTGTGCACTAAAAATGTAGCTATTTGTTTAGTACTATTCGCAATTGGCGCACCTATTTGTTTAATACTGTGCACAATCGGCGCAGCTATTCGTTTAACACTGGGCACTTTTGGTATAGCTGTTCTGTTAACGGCTCTATTAGAATAGATGCATAATTATTCCTGAGCGTTAATCACGCAGATGATTGGTTAGCGGCTGCGTTTTTTAAATTCGTGTTTAAATCTCGTATGCAGCTTACTTTATTTATAATTCTAGTTTTCACCTCGCCTGCAGTCTACCACAAATTAACATTGTGTTTTGTTTTTGTTTTTTTTCGATACTGTTTAGTAACCTAGAATGGTAGGGGTTTGTTTGCCGAGTGTCTAATGATCGCCATTTTAAATCTAGTTCTTATCGTCTTTTTTTTCCCCCTGTTTTTAATTACTTTGAGGATCAGTCAAGGATACAGCCATTCTCTCGGTATATTTTTTGTTACCACTCTAGCTTTATGGGAAAAACTTCTAGCAGATGTTTAAACTAGATAGACCGACGTCGAGAAAACAAAATGTTACCCTAAAGTCTTTATCATTAGAGCACATTGTGCTACTAAATTGACAGCCTCTAGGTTTGCCCTGTGAAAGAATTGATCAAAACAGTCTGAGATGACTTCAGTCCCCGTCAGGTAAATGGCTGGTCAGCAAAGCATAGTTCAAACACGTGAAAAACAGAATGGAGTATGGGCAGAGACACATCAGACTACTCGTACAGGTAAGTTCTTGGCGTAAAGGTATAAACAAGGATTTTTTCAGTCTTTGATGATCACAAACCCAATTATTATCAATAGAAGATGTCATGCCCGGTGGACTTCTTCAACATTGAATAAACTGCTGCTGTCACAATTCTTCATTTTGAGTTTCATTTTGCATAGCAAGAGCAAATCCAGACACACTGTAAAGTTAAAAAAGTGTAGAGGCTAATTTTAAATGGCTCAATATTACATGTTTGTTACTCGGTTTAAGAAAGATGAATTCCACCAAAGTTGTGATTTAATATAGAGTGGAAACAAGTGGAACAATATATCCGTGTGAAGATAAAGGATTTGAATTCCTGTTTTGTTCACATGAGTTTCAAAGAGCAGAACTAGAGACCTGTAACGGACATGAGTTTTTCCCTTTCTCTCTCAATCTCCTTCTGAAAGGTCTTTATTGTCAGTCCTGGATACACATTTAGTTTTGAAACTCATGCTTGAAACCCTTGCTTCCCTTCACCCTCCCCCTCTCTCTCTATCTTTCTAAGATTGACGCGTTTTTGAGGGCGTCAAAAATTGTAAACGATCCAATGTGGAAAGCTGGTTGTTGCTTTGATGTTAAGGGGCAGGCAACTCTTTGATGTTAGATTACGAACCAGCGGACTCTTTGTCTTTGAGAGCGTGTGTTCTCTAGGGCGCTCCTTTGATTTGCCGTGTCCTGAGGGGAGTACAGCACTGTTGGTAGAAATAATAGAGGGGGCGTGTCGGCCCTGGTCCCAGCACCTGGAGAAGCTAGAGATGTGAGGTCTTCTGGGGACACGACCAAACCCAGCTAGCAGATTCCTGGACCAGTTAGACACCAGGCGGGGATGATGGTTTATGGAAAATAGAACGTTCATTACTTCCCCCGCTCCTGTCAAGGACAAGGACATCTGAAAATTTGCAACTTCTGCTAGACGGCCTGTCAAAAACCCAACCCAATTCAATCCCACGCGGAACACGAAGTTAACAGAAGCATGCGGTCCTGGTAAGATGTAAACTTTGAAAAAACAAAAACAAAAACAAAACAAAACAAGAGTGATACATGTTGCAATGACATGTTTCGGTTGTCCTTTCTTTATTGTCCAGTTTGGTGACGGTTGTGACTTTCTGCATCGGGGTATAATGATTTTATTGAAGATTACAGAAATTACGATACAGAACTCCTCTACAATATGACCAGCAGTGTCCTTTGATTATAACATGAACTAAACTTGGAACTACAAGATACCCTTGATTATTACATGTATTAAACTTGGAGCTACAAGATACCCTTGATTATTACATGTGTTAAACGTGGAACTACAAGATACCCTTGATTATTACATGTATTAAACTTGGAGCTACAAGATATCCTTGATTATTGCATGTATTAAACCTGGAACTATAAGATACCCTTGATTATTGCATGTGTTAAACTTAGAACTACAAGATACCCTTGATAATTGCATGTATTAAACCTGGAACTATAAGATACCCTTGATTATTGCATGTGTTAAACTTAGAACTACAAGATACCCTTGATTATTGCATGTATTAAACCTGGAACTACAAGATACCCTTGATTATTACATGTATTAAATCTGGAACTACAAGATACCCTTGATTATTATATGTATTAAACCTGGAACTACAAGATACCCTTGGTTATTGCATGTATTAAACTTGGAACTACAAGATACCCTTGGTTATTGCATGTATTAAACCTGGAACTACAAGATACCCTTGATTATTACATGTGTTAAACCCGGAACTACAAGATACCCTTGGTTATTGCATGTATTAAACTTGGAACTACAAGATACCCTTGATTATTACATGTATTAAACCTGGAACTACAAGATACCCTTGATTATTATATGTATTAAACCTGGAACTACAAGATACCCTTGGTTATTGCATGTATTAAACTTGGAACTACAAGATACCCTGGCGGAAAGAATAAAAATGTACCGATTACTTGTAGGAAATGGCAACATTTTGAGTCTCACTCGACAAGATGATAGTTTGCAAACAATGTGACATACCACATTTAATAGGTTATGATATGTTGTAAAAAAACGCAGGAGAGTTTGTTTTTTTTTAATTGATTTTTTATTGCACCTCATATAAACAAACAAACGAGATAGTTTTTTTCCTCTTTTTAAGTTCTTGATCATAGTCAGAAAAACAATAGTTTTGAATGACTACTTTAGAGCTATACATGTATGTATTTGTAAAATTGTAACAGTGCTGAGTGAATGTCTTTACTAGCTAATAAATACATTATGTCTAACAATATCTTGGGCGAGTTAAGATGTCTGCCGGCAACAGAAACAACTATGTACCTGTAACTTAGTAACTATGTCTATTAAAAAACAGTGACAATAGCAAGGATCTGCCAGCAAGCCAGTGTACAGGTCTCTAGGCCAAAAATGTCGGATGCATGTTGCTTTCGATACCACAGGAAATACATGAGGCTACAAGATGGTGTCTGTTGGTGATGCGGGAGGGTAGAGGTGTCATTCGATCCGACTATGGCACAGGTGTCATTCGATAATATAGGACTAGGGTACAGGTATCATTCGATAATAAAGGACTAATGTACATGTGCCATTCGATAATATAAAACTAGGGTACAGGAGTCATTCGATAATATAGGACTAGGGCCTGTGTCATTCGATAATATAGGACTAGGGTACAGGTGTCATTCAATAATATAGGACTAGGTACAGGTGTCATTCGATAATATAGGAGTAATTCACAGGTGTCATTCGGTAATATAGGCACAAATGTGTCATTCGACAATATAAGAATAAAGTACAGGTTTTATTCGATTATATAGGACTAGAGCACACATGTGTCATTCGATAATATAAGAATAAGGTACAGGTGTCATTCGATTATATAGGAATAGGGCACACAGGTGTCATTCGATAATATAAGAATGGGGCACAGGCGTTATTCTATAATATAGGACAAGGGTATACAGGTGTCATTCGATAATTTAAGACTAGGGTAGAGGTGTCATTCTATAATATAGAACTAGGGTACAGGTGTCATTCAATAATATAGGACTAGGGTACAGGTGTCATTCAATAATAAAGGACTAGTGTACATGTGCCATTCGATAATATAGGACTAGAATGCAGTTGTCTTTCGGCAACACAAGAAATACGGGAGTTCTACATGTCTGTCGATACTACAGGAGAGTACAGGTGTCATTCGGTAATGCAGGAGGGTAAAGGTACCATTTGATAATATAGGAGGGTTCAGGGTCATTCGGTAATATATGAGGGTAACATTTTTGCTCGGTCCTAATATAGGTGACTTTACGTGTCATTCGGTAATATAAGAGGATGCAGGTGTTATTTGATCATATAGGAGGGTGTAGCTGACATTTGGTAAAATAGGAGGCGCAGGTGTTATCTGGTAAAATAGGAGGGTACATATGGCATTTGATAAAATAGGCGGATACAAGTGTCATGACACGAACTTCTGACTGAACCATGATCACCAAGACGAACTTCTACATGCGACCAAAGAGAAGATCAAAGGATCAGAAAGTGACAAAGAGACTAAACATCTCCTGACTCAAGTACTAGATGACGGCATCGAGATAAACGAGCCAGCAGCGAAAAGCTCTGAGCCTCTTAGGGTCGCGGCCACTCTGTAGTCCTTGAAACTTCTGGGGCGGCCACAAGAGCCCACTGGGACTTGTTAGAAGAAAATCACCACGAAATTCAGAAGCTCCTGACGAGAATCACCTTGTCCTGCAGGCGCATCATAATGGTCTTAGCAGCGTTGTGAAAGAGTCTGTCTCCAGCCACAGTGGCCACACGGTTCAGGCAGAACTGCAGAGTGTCACGTCCACAGGGTCTACCAAGCACAGCCTCTGGATCATCACGTCCACAGGGTCTACCAAGCACAGCCTCTGGATCATCACGTCCACAGGGTCTACCAAGCACAGCCTCTGGATCATCGCCTCCCCGCCCTCTCCGACTACCAGCAAAGCTTCCGGCTGTGGGCCATTCCCTCAGAACTGAACTTTCCCTCAGAACTGAACATTCCCTCAGAACTGAACATTCCCTCAGAACTGAACAATGTAAAGTGATGGCACTATAACCAGTCAGCTCACCCGCCTGTTTCACTTGATGCTGGACAAGAAACATCTCCTTGTGGAGTTTTGAGATGCAACGATTCTCCCCACATAAAAACAGAATGTAAATCTCCAAAAGACCTCGTGTTCTCCTGCACTGAGCCCAGCCCTCGATATTTCCGAGGTCTGTGACTGAAAACGGGTTTTTCCCAGTCTGGATTGAAATAAAACTTGAAAAGCAAAAGCTAGCGCATGCGCCGAATGCGCACTGGTTAGTTATAGATCTAGATCTAGTTACTGTCAGAGTGGGATGAGACGAATCAGTCTGCTTCGAACCTTAGAGCCCCGACGGTAAAAAATGTACTAGGTCTAGAGTTAGCAGTGAGATCTATAGCCGTCGCTGAAACCACATCTGGGTTTCCTAGTCCAGCCCTCGCCCGCTACTAATCTGGGCCTTTTAGATTAAAACCAGAGTTGGCGATTAGCGTCCGAGATCAAAGAAAGTCCTGACCGACAGCTGATAGGCTGGGGGATCAGATAACTAGTAAGGGCGATACGCCAATAGGGGGGGGGGGGGGGAGGGGGCACTGAGACTGACAGCCGGGTTGTAGACAAAGTTTAGTCAGCGGGCGGGAATCAACGAGACGGGTGGCGAGGGTGAGAGAAACAATCGTCTCTGGTTACGATTTTCTCAAAAAATTTCTTGGGAAGAGTTTCTACTGTACAGAATGAACTGAGATAAAAAAAAAAAATAGTCAAGAGAAGCTGTAAGTCAGAATAGATCTAGATGTATTGACTGACGTTTACCCTTCAGGATTCAATGCAATCAAACTCGGGCGCTCAGAGACGATGATAGCAAGAGAGATAGAGATAGGGGGAGGCAAGGCGGGAGGAGGAGGATGAGGATGAGGAGTAGGAGAGAGAGAGAGAGAGAGAGAGAGAGAGAGAGAGAGAGAGAGAGAGAGAGAGAGAGAGAGAAGGGGGGGGGGATAAAATAGAAAAAAACCTCAGAGATATAAAAAATGTGGAAGAATGAGACAAGAGAGGAAGGCATTTAGCGAGATCATCAGATAAATGACCAGACAGACAGAGATTAGAAGACTATCTGAACAAGGAGCGGGAGAAAGATCTGGAGAGAACGATTTGAAATTTATGTGAATATTCTCACAATGGAAAGCGATAGGAAGGTCCGTGGTTCTCTAGGTGTTTCCACCAGTACCATCAGAGTATCTACACCGTCCATCTAAATCTAAACTGAAAGTACTGGTTTCTGTGCACGAGAGACCTTAGAGAAGCGACTCAGAGTCAGGCATCGACTACCTCACTGGTTTGTGTTGTGTTTTGCCCCGGGGTGTCCATACCTTCCAAGCCCCCAACTGGCGGTGACCTCTTGACAACTAAACTGACTCGCCCTCATCCCGCTCCATCTTCCTAGATCCACAAGGCGGCTGGGACAACTGGCCGTTCACTCCGCACTCCAAGCAGCGACCGGCCTCTGACGGAGATCAAAAGCTTCCAGCAAAATACACAGTAAACAGTCGGGAGGGAACCTTACTGTACACAGCAGCATTTGTTCCAATTATTCTAACATTAAGTCCTGTTATCGGAACAAAACCCCCACCTGCCGCCCTTTGACGCACCCGCCCGCCGGAGAGAGAAGAGTAAACAAAAGCCTCACCTGGAGGGGGGGAGCGGGAAGAGCAGAAGCTCCCCCCCACGCCTATCGTGTAAAAATAGCGCGGATCGCTCAGGTTTGGAACTCAATTCCTCAGATGTCGAGCCAGGAGCTGCCAGACTCGGAGATGGAGTGGAACTGTTGCCTGTCAGGAGATAGATTGTCCTCAGGTAATGGACAAGTTACTCGTGGTTCACACCGATACCGTATCGTTCACAGCTCTCCAGTGGTTTGTTCTCGCGATTTGTAACTTGCTTAATGTTTATATGTTTATCGGGTCTTCTATACACACACGCTGTAACATCTGTTTGACAAAGTCTGATTTAGGAAACTCAATTGATTTCTAAAATATCCGCGTTGTATTGGGTAAGATGGCGGCGAAATATATATATTTTTAGAGATGAGGAAAAAGAGCTGTGTATGTGTGTGTGTGTGGGAAAAGGGGGGGGGGGGGGGTGGATTTTGTAACAAAAGTCTGTGAAGAGCATAAATACAGAATAATGATTTTGAAGTCTTCAGCCTATGCACTTACAAGAGCCCGAGCTAAGCAGGTTGAAGTGCAGCGCATAAACAACGAGGTCTCAGTTAAACATAAATTGTGTTACTTTAATGTTTTTTTTACAAATAGAACACTTTGACTCGTTGTGGATCTATACGTTACGTGTTTCTTCTCTCTTTCTTTTTATTGGATGTGAAACCTATCACCTGCTAGCGGTGGCTGCTACAAGGATCGTTATAGTGCCGGGCAGATGTCGATTCAAGAACGTCCAGACGCAGGATAACCGAGTGGCCGCATGATTCTAGCTATAGCCTGCATAGAGGGATTTGTTTCAAGTCCAGAAAGGTTCGAGGATCAGTTGCTGTGTGCCGACTAATTATAAGCCAACACCAAGTCGACGGATACTTAGGAAACCAAAGACTTCATCATTCCTAGTCAGTTTTTAAACTCGCTACATGACTATTGGATATGTTGATGAACCCATAATCTGGTTAGTGGTATTAGTTGATGAACACGATGTCACACGTCGGAAGTCACCTAACTTTAAGAATACTTTTGGAACACACAACGTGCAACAAAGGGATTTGGACAACCTTCAACTAAGCAGAAAGCACTGAACTCAACGTCAGGTTTCAATGATAATAAAGAAAGAGATGAAGTTTATTATGATTATATAAGTTCTGATGTATTAAAACACTAAGAAAGTTCCTTTTTACAGTAAAGTAATCAAGTATTTAAACTAAAGTACAAATCATTTTATAATGGCGTGCGTTACAATGTTAGGCTGGTTTAATATTTCTTGTCTGCAATTAATGCACATGAAACAATCATGCAATAAGTAATGACACCAATGGTTATCTAATTAAAAGCAACTATCATACTTAACAGATTTCAATAAAGTTATGAAAGGCAATTATCAATCAATATAACTTAAGTAGTTTCAACTACGACAATGTTGTTACAATCCTGCGGACAAGCCCTTCATCCAATTAACCAGGCGGTTCTTGTAGTAACCACTAGATGCTGGCCCCAGTGATGATACAACTCAGCTGTCCAGACCACACCTCCTGATAACACGTTAATCTAGGATGATGTTGATGACGACGACAACGACAGTTATTGTAGTTTAGACAACAAGGCAACCACGACGGTGAAGAAGTACACGACGAAGAAGAAGATGTCGCAGAAGGTAGTCTGCTCAACTGAAAAGATATTATTTAAAGCAATGCATTTACTCTAAAGATAATTATAGTCCCTGTGTTTGGACTGTATACTTACCTCTCATAAGTCGGCAGACATCAAACGTTTAGAGAACTAACTTTGTTTAATGCTAGTCTAAATGAAGAAGATAAAGTTACATTTCTCGTCTACATATAGATTCGTTACGCTAGAGTAACATTTTAGCAATGATTTGATATAAAGTACCAACTGTGAACTTTTCCATTTATGAATGACGAGTCGGCTGACTGAAGACGATATTATCATTATTGGTATCTAAAAAACAAAGTCTTTAATTATTGCTTTGTTGAACTTTAAGAATGTATTCAACTATAAACTCTACAGTATACTCACCTGAGACAGAAAGTTCAAGGAGTTGTCTTGAAGAGCTTTCAGATGCTGATTATTTATCTCAGCCAGGACTCCTAGTCCAAGTAGATGCAAATAACTTGCACTCTAACAGAAAACGTTCAACTTGAAGTTTCTTCTTAAAACTTACGACGATTTGCTACGAGTCAAACGCCGGAGACCTCACTCTGCAATTCTTCAGCGCACTTTGAGAGATTTCTGCTGAGTCTGTTCTAGCATCGAACTGTCCCCAAATATAATTATACAAATTGATCAGGAAGCAGAGAACATGCAGCCATAGATTAGAGAACATAAACAGAACAAGATCTTATATAGGGTGATTAATGACAGACCTTTAAATAACATGTATGGTGGAAAAATAAATCTAAGGTAACCTAAAATTCAACATTTTATTAAAGGAGTTAAACTGCTCTAGGCAAAAAAGAATTTCGGTACCGCTCAAGTCTACATTTTATAACCAGGGGTTTACCAGAGCGTTCAGAGAAACCGACTAGGCTGCTGACCTTTGGATCAGCATAGATGAACTCTAAACATGGCTTTTAATCAGCATTGATAAACTCGTAACATGACCTTTGTATAAGCATAGATCAATTCGTAACACGACCTCTGGATTCACGATGCCAGTTTACTTAGACTTGTCCAGCATAGTTCAGAGAAATCAGCCTTCAACGCCATATGTAAAGATTTCTGTATTACTTTTTTGTTGAGGGCAACTTTTTTCTCCATCCTTTTTCCGGACTTAACTTTGCCACCTTGAGTCGCTGAGCCAGCATCCTAGTGGACGGCGTAACTTCCTCTGACAAACCCTAGTGCTTCAGTTGATAGCCTCTCATACATGATTACATTCATATTATTTATTTACCAAAGAAAATCAACATGAAATGGTTTGGCGCAGATGGAACTTGAGTTGAAACGGTTAACTAAACTATTTTTATTCAGTTGATAGCCTCTCATACATGATTACATTCATATTATTTATTTACCAAAGAAAATCAACCTGAAATGGTTTGGCGCAGATGGAACTTGAGTTGAAACGGTTAACTAAACTATTTTTATTCAGTTGATAGCCTCTTATACATGATTACATTCATATTATTTATTTACCAAAGAAAATCAACCTGAAATGGTTTGGCGCAGATGGAACTTGAGTTGAAACGGTTAACTAAACTATTTTTATTCAATTGATAGCCTCTCATACATGATTACATTCATATTATTTATTTACCAAACAAAATCAACCTGAAATGTTTTGGCACAGATGGAACTTGAGTTGAAACGGTTAACTAAACTATATTTACCAATATGATTGTCTCGACATCTCTCAGCATCAACATTGTTAGAGAGAAAGTAAATCTACTTGGAGGACAGTTTTCTTAAAATCCTATTCTAAAAGTTTGAAATTCATGCGATAAATGATAACAAAGGAGCTGAAAATTAAGCCATCAATATTTTGCTTATGTTTTAAAAGAAAGGCAAAATTTTCATGTTTACAGCGGCTTCAAAGAATGCTAGCTGGATCCACAAATACTGCACACCCGGTCGTTCTTCACGTTGCTGGAGTCAGTGGGTGCCCAGATCTCTGCGCCCATGGTCCCTGTGCTCCGTGTTTTGATCTACAAGATAACATGCCATTAACTGTCCTCGCACCTCCTGATGTAGAAGCTTTAGACCAGCCGAGCTTTTCTGGAGAATGAAAGTTACCGGCGCCAACTCATTAAGATAGTAGATTGCTAAGAAAAGTGATACCAATGAGTTTCCACTAGATCCTGATCTCTCTCTCTCTCTCTCTCTCTCTCTCTCTCTCTCTCTCTCTCTCTCTTTCTATCCATCTCTCTCTCCTCTCCTTCTCTGTTAATGTTTTGTATATCTCCCCCCCCCCCCCCCCATTTTCCTTCCTTCCATCCAGTTCCACCCACGCCCTGTTATCAGCCCCGAGAGCAGCAGTGCTCTGGTCCCAGAGTGGAGGCTTGTCTTTGATGTGACCAGTAACAGGTACGTCCAGTGGCCCAGGTGGCCGATACCAGGTGGAGAGGTTTGATAAGTCTCATGTACTAAGACTGGTGGTGTCTATGTGAGGATTTGAGGCCGAGGTCGAGAACCTACAGACTCGTGCTTCATTGAGGCGCCACGCTCAACTCAATACTTTTATTTAAAGAAATTATAGTAAGATGGTAAGCATGATAATTCCATGGATCCACTAACTTGATAACAGCCATATACAGGACGTCCTTGATCTAATACGTCACTCTTCCCCAGCTGGCGAGGCGGCAAAAAAGCCGAGAGGTCAGGCGTGGTCGAGGTGGCAGGACTGGAGTCTGTGGGTGTGAGAGGATCAGGATCCAGCTTTACCCTAAACACTACAGTGGTCATTGGCAACATGTTAGCTAGGTCAGTAGGGGTGTCTGAGTTAGAATGAGAGTTACCAATAATACCATACCTACTCCATACGCTACATCTACGGTGCAAGTCGTTAGAAAATAATTCGTGGGAACGCAAGAGATAGAAAGCGATGGAGTAAAGATGGAGAAATGAATAGAGGAGAAGTTTGGGTGAATGTTTGGTCTTCAACAGGGAGACGACGGTCTTGGTAGAGTGGACCAAGTTCAGCTGTTTCTCAGTGCTTTATCATACAACATTACTCGAATCTTGAACCTCGTAGAGAGCAAGCAGCTAACAGATAAAATCACTGCTCAGCAGGTCCGACTCTGTCTGTTTGCATGTGTGTCTGTCTGTCTCTTTCTCTTCAGCTGGCCTCAGCTATAACGTGGAGCTTACTACCAGTCGTTCCTTTTCTTTCCTCGCAGTTGTTAATACTGCGACATTGTTCAGCATTTGTTCTGCATATGTTTGTCATGACACCACCCAACACGGAAATGGGTGGGGGTTGAATCTCGACCCTATCTTGGTTACTTTCTCGAGCACAAGTGCCAGAGCATGCGTTCTAGCAACTGAACCCCTGCGCCATATAAGATTCTGATAATTTTTGCAATTACCTGCGAGGCACCTGAGCCAAACTATCAATTGTTTCATCAAAAGGTTGCGTGCAGCACTGCCATCGAGAGGAACATAAAGCTCAAGAGATCAGGTAATGAACTGGCGATTGAAACCAACCAGCAATACCGAGAAGACAGCAAGATCGCCAAGTTCATACCTTGTTATTGTTAACATTTAATTTTGACCCAGACATACATACTGCAATCTACCCCATTACTATCGCTTCTGAAAAGGGAGATAAACATTGTCTAGAGATGGTTTAAACTCCGCGATACTTCTCGCTTCAGTTCGTCAGAGATCATGTATGAGGCAAGATATAACACTGTCTCGCCACCCGTCTTTAGTGAACCAAGGAAGGATCAGGTCGCCATGAGTGGCCTACAATGGCCATAGAAATCCAAGACATGATATACAGCCTCACGGCACGTCGCTAGGGAAAACTTCACCTTGTGAATTGATCTCAGTTGGTCAGAAAAAAAAAATCTTGGAAGTTTTTATGACGGAGACAAGAAGCCGATTTAAAGTCTTTGTGGCGGATCTGACTCTACAGCATCATTGCTACATGGTTGGTCTAACTGTGTAAGGCAAAAATCTGCAATCATTTCATCCTTTTATCGAGCTGCACACCACAGTCAACACTATCTGAATCTGCAATCATTTCATCCTTTTATCGAGCTGCACACCACAGTCAACGCTATCTGAATCTGCAATCATTTCATCCTTTTATCGAGCTGCACACCACAGTCAACACTATCTGAATCTGCAATCATTTCATCCTTTTATCGAGCTGCACACCACAGTCAACGCTATCTGAATCTGCAATCATTTCATCCTTTTATCGAGCTGCACACCACAGTCAATGCTATCTGAATCTGCAATCATTTCATCCTTTTATCGAGCTGCACACCACAGTCAACACTATCTGAATCTGCAATCATTTCATCCTTTTATCGAGCTGCACACCACAGTCAACACTATCTGAATCTGCAATCATTTCATCCTTTTATCGAGCTGCACACCACAGTCAATGCTATCTGAATCTGCAATCATTTCATCCTTTTATCGAGCTGCACACCACAGTCAATGCTATCTGAATCTGCAATCATTTCATCCTTTTATCGAGCTGCACACCACAGTCAATGCTATCTGAATCTGCAATCATTTCATCCTTTTATCGAGCTGCACACCACAGTCAACACTATCTGAATCTGCAATCATTTCATCCTTTTATCGAGCTGCACACCACAGTCAATGCTATCTGAATCTGCAATCATTTCATCCTTTTATCGAGCTGCACACCACAGTCAACGCTATCTGAATCTGCAATCATTTCATCCTTTTATCGAGCTGCACACCACAGTCAACGCTATCTGAATCTGCAATCATTTCATCCTTTTATCGAGCTGCACATTGCAGTCAACGCTATCTGAATCTGCAACGAGTTCATCCTTCTATCGAGCTGCACACTACAGTCAATGCTAACTGAATCTGCAATGATTTCATCCTTTTATCGAGCTGCACACCACAGTCAATGCTAACTGAATCAACTCAAAATCTTGTTTAGATCACAAGAGAACCTTGGATCACTTCTTCACTCTGTCCTATTGACCTTGAGACCCGAACGCTACAATTGAGCACGTTTACAAATATTCTGAGATATATATATATATATATATGTGTGTGTGTGTGTGTGTAAACTTTGCCATATGGCCATGGAGGATGCCGCTGGCTCTTTATGTTTTCCTTCCAGTGGTGCATTAGAGAAATAAAAGGCTTTGATATTATTGAGAGTGTACCCTCTCACTCCCTCCCTCTCTCTCTATCTCTCTCCCTCTGGCTCTCTCTGTCTCTCTATCTTCCTCTCTTTTTCTCTCTATATCTCTCTCTCTTTCTATCTCTCCCTCCCTCTCTCTCTTCCTCTCTTTATCTCTATCTTCCATGTACCTTTACTTACCTCTCACTATCTCCCTTTCTCCTTCTTGCCTCATATCTTTCTCTTTTTCTCATTCGGACTCGTGCGACGCATGCACTATGCCAGTACCATATCTCTCTGTTGTAATCATCTCCGCCATGCCCTGCGGTGCAAGCCGCCAGTCGACTTCTCCTTCTATCAGTTTATCCTTCTTGCCACCTCGTTTCTTTGAAGATAACGTTTGAAGTAAACCGAGTTTAGAATAATTATTTGCTCTCAGCCTAATGGGGGAAATGCCAGCATTTTCGCGCAAATAATGGCGTGTTTGTTTGCGTCTGGCTAGCGCGCCTTTGATCTCCGCTCCCATAGTTTTCGTTCCTTACACCTAAATGTAGATCTATATTATTGTGTTTCGAGATAATACCTTTCCCGTTAGTAGTTTCTTCACTAATTTTTCGTTCCTGCTTCCTACCAAAAAAAAAAAAAGGAAAACAAAAACAAAACAAAACAAAAACAGGCACGCATTCATTTGTTTTTGTTATCGCTACACCCTGTGCGGATGACTTAGAACGATATACAAACAGGTGTTTTCTTAGCCCCTGTAATTCAAGCTGCCCCCGCCCCCCCCCCCCCTCCCCCTTCCCTCCCTCCTCTCCTCATCCAGCTGAGCTTCTCCCCGCGTCTAGTAGACTTACTGATGAAAAAAAAAAGTTGAGTTTGTCCTGCGACAAATTACATCAAGATTCCAGCGATTCCTGCCATTCCTGTCCCTCCAACAGTGTCGCACTTGAGAATGGCTCGCATTCCCAGCGCTGAGAGTCATGGTCGGTTCTAGAGAAAACTGAGTGGAGGTACAGCTAGATCTTGATTCTCATTTATTGCATGCACAGGTGTCCACGGGTTTGTGGTCACTCCAGTGTTTCATCATCCTAGTCGCCTCTCTCTCTCTCTCTCTCTCTCTCTCTCTCTATCTATCTATCTATATATATATATATATATATATATATATATATATATATATATATTCTCATCTACCTATTTCTTCTTGTCAATTTCAAGTGGTTTCAGGGATTGCCTTCATCAACAACTGGTCATATTGGAAAGTCAGTATTTTCCAAGGTGCATCTGTTCCGCCATATTTCTGGCGTCCTGGGTGAACTTTGAGGGGACGCCAGTTCCTCAGCTCAAACCTTACCTTGATCAGCGGGCTCTGCTGCTCGTTCCCATTACCTCTTCGATCTGATAGAACTCACTCAGATCCTCTCTCTCTCTCTCCCTCCCTCTCGTCCTGAAGATTTGTTGTTACCCATTTCCTCTGTCATCCTCTCTTCCTATTTTCTTCAACCTTCATGCTGCCTCTCTCTTTATCTCTGTCTGTCTCTCTCTCTCAATTCGATTTCTCACTTCTTACACACACATACACACACACACACACACACTCTCTCTCTCTCGCTCTCGCTCTACCCCTTCTTACCCTCTCTCTCACTCCTTTTCTCCAGCTCATTCTCTTGTCTATTCCAGTCTTTGAACTGCTTTGAACTGACAGGAAGATCAAAGGAAACCGACGGAAACCTAAGCCTGCCTGGTATCGCTCTCCCAGCTAGAAGGGGGAAGGGAGAGGGGGGGGGGAGGGGGTAGGAGGGAGACGGAGGTAGCACAGGCCACTTATAATAAAGAACGTCGCAAAAAAACAGCCGCCACTGGCTTGGCGCTTATACCAATGTTGGAAGGAAAGACAAGGATGAAATGAAAGCAAGGAAGAAAAAGTAAATGACAACCCCTTTCTTCAACAAGTTTCTTTGAAATGAGGGAATGGATAGTTTACACCCAGATTCTAAGTTTAAGGAGAAAATGCGAAAATGTTCAGAATTTTTATGAAAAAAAAAAAACGGAAAAAAAAATGAGACGACGAAATATTGAGTGTACTAGTTTAGTTCAGGTGAAACGGCAGATCAAATGTAACCGTTGGAGGAAGTATTTTAATTAAGCGCGAAAGAACAAAGGGTTCAAAGATCCAGGGTTAGTAGTGTATGTGTGTGTGTGTGCACGGTGCAGAGCGAAACATCAAAGCGACCCATCCTCAGCAGGCGACTGACATGGGAACTCAGTTCATTAGTCACAGGCCACGCAGGACCTCAGTGCTCCAGGTCGGTCAGGATCTCCCGCGCCTCTCTCAGCCTACCTGAATCGACCCCGACAAGGCATGGTTCACGGGAAGACACCTCAGGCTAATTACACCAGCCTTCAACTCGGTCTTTTTATCTTAAAACAACTTTTCTGGAACCCGGCATTTAGTATTGAGCAAGATTTATCCCGATCCTGTTTGTTTGACAGGTCCAGTAAATGTCGGGCAGTGCAGGGAACTGGCAATCATCGGGGAGGCGTGGATTGCAGGCTTGGATGCAGGCCACAGTTTATAGTAGGCTGTAATTTGTCAGCATATCTCAGATAAACCAAGCACTAATACTGGTGAGACCAATTTGATCAGTGAAAACTGCCCGATATTTTCGGAGCGGAACGACGAAAGAAGCGTTTCATGATCATACTGTGTCAAACTTTCGACGAAAATTGGCTTATATTGGTCATGGGATATGTTTACGCAACCCAACATTAGTGAATAACTGATGTAATGTACCTGATTTTTTTCTTTACAATGATTAATCTACAACAATTTACGAGAGGTGTAACCCATCTGAATGGGAGTTCGACTTTCCTGGTCGAATCTGAACTCTTGAAGCTGTAAAACGCGTTTCTTCCAGCCAGAGTCTCACTTTGTCGTGTTGGTGAACAGTTCACCCTTCACCAAAAATTCTTGTTTTATCGGATTTGTTTAACTGATTTCTTGCAGATCCTGCAGAGTTCTTTTGATTGATTTGATTGATTGATTGATTGTTGGGTTTAGCACATCCATAACAAAGTGAACTTCGGCATATTCTGCATATCAAACTCGCCCTCGTCAGGCAGTTCAGAGGTTCTTATCCTCGACAGGGATCCAACCCGTGAAACTCACAGCCATCGGGCACGAAGGCATAAGAAAGTATTCAAATCGCAGCCAGATAGAGAAAGGTAAAAAATAATAATATAGAGATAGATTGTGGAATACTCAGATATACATACTTACAAGCAATGAAATAAGAGTGACAGAGAAAATGATACAGGCACTAAAGTCAGGAGAGTGAAGGATTATCTCCTCCATACCACCCTCTCCTCTCATCCGTCTCTCTTTCTCTTTATTATCGTCCTCGAAACCAACAAATAATGTCATGATTTTATTTGGAAGATGATGTGTGTGACAAAGACAAATGTTGTTGTTGATAATGATGATTTTGATGATGACGACGATGTTGAGGATATTGATGAGGATGATAATGATGGAATTACAGAAGAACAACGAAAAAAAATGAGAACTAGATACATGAAGAATGAAGCAACCATAGGTACCATGATAGAGAGAAAGATATAGGGCGAGGCCAGGGGAGGGGGGGGGTGTGCGAGAGAGAAAACGGTGGGTGGGAGGGGGATGAAAGGGGTGTTTTTCCGGGATTAAACCTCTCAAGGGGAGATCACGCATGAAATATAACAAGTATGTTTTAATTAATTTGCATTATCTCTCTTGCTTGACGTTATAACTTGCCCAAGATAAAGTTATAGACGGATTCTTTTTAACCAGTGCTTGAAAATTTTTTGAGTGTATGGCTCGAACATGCTTGTTAGGGGTGGGGGCTCCGTAGGTTTACAAAATTTTAAACACTTCGATATAATATAAAATGTCTTGTGAATCATAGGTTAATTAATTATTTGTCCTCTCCAACACGCCGAGTCTACCAGATATCTCGATCTCTGCCACTCTATGCTCTATACAAGAGGGCAGTGGGTTGTCCAGTTTCCCCAGCTAGTCGTGGAGTGACCATCCCAGCGTGACACATTGTCTAACAAGCGTGAAATGTTGGCTCGACTCCCTCAATCTCCCCATCTTTGATGGAGAGAGAGAGAGAGAGAGAGAGAGAGAGAGAGAGAGAGAGAGAGAGAGAGAGAGAGAGAGAGAGAGAGAGAGAGAGAGAGAGAGAGAGAGAGAGAGAGAGAGTTGATTGTCACTGTTTTAATCTTTCTCAAATTAAATATCACTTGTATAATTTTTTTTTTTTGCTGGGGTGGTCATTCTCCAAATTCAAAAGGTTGGCAGCAATCTTTAAAGCTGTTAAGAAACAAATGATTTTGTTTCGCTGCAGCTTCTTCCTTCCTCAAGTCTCAAATCTTTAACTCAGATATTGTGCAAGTTTTCTGCTGAGTGGCTACAACTGACGACTCAATAAGCATGCCAAAGAGAGAGAAAGAGGGAGAAAGAGAGAGAGAGAGAGAGAGAGAGAGAGAGAGAGAGAGAGAGAGAGAGAGAAGTAGAATAGAGAGAGAGTGTGTGTGTGTGTGAGAGAGAGAGAGATAGAGAGAGTGTGTGTGTTAGAGGCAAGTGTCAAGATTTAGAATGTTGTATTTGAGAGAACATGAACGGCATGAAAAGGGATGAGGGAGACAGAAAGAGATAGGGGGGCGGGGGTCATAGAAACACAGATGGGCAGAATTAGAGATATATAGACTATATATATATACACACTAGTTACGTGCTGAGTGTTCAATACCACCTGTCAGGTGATTAGCATTCTGTCATTGTAGAGCGGAGTGGTTTATGGTTATCTTCCTGTTAAGATCTGTCCTACATTTTATCCTTGTAGAGCGGAGTGGTTTATGGTTATCTTCCTGTTAAGATCTGTCCTACATTCTGTCATTGTAGAGCGGAGTGGTTTATGGTTATCTTCCTGTTAAGATCTGTCCTACATTTTATTCTTGTAGAGCGGAGTGGTTTATGATTATCTTCCAGTTAAGATCTGTTCTACATTCTATCCTTGTAGAGCGGAGTGGTTTATGGTTATCTTCCAGTTAAGATCTGTTCTACATTCTATCCTTGTAGAGCGGAGTGATATATGATTATCTTCCTGTTAAGATCTGTCCTACATTCTATCCTTGTAGAGCGGAGTGATATATGATTATCTTCCTGTTAAGATCTATTCTACATTCTATCCTTGTAGAGCGGAGTGGTTTATGATTATCTTCCTGTTAAGATCTGTCCTACATTCTATCCTTGTAGAGCGGAGTGGTTTATGATTATCTTCCTGTTAAGATCTGTTCTACATTCTATCCTTGTAGAGCGGAGTGGTTTATGATTATCTTCCTGTTAAGATCTGTTCTACATTCTATCCTTGTAGAGCGGAGTGGTTTATGATTATCTTCCAGTTAAGATCTGTCCTACATTCTATCCTTGTAGAGCGGAGTGATATATGATTATCTTCCAGTTAAGATCTGTCCTACATTCTATCCTTGTAGAGCGGAGTGGTTTATGGTTATCTTCCTGTTAAGATCTGTTCTACATTTTATCCTTGTAGAGCGGAGTGGTTTATGGTTATCTTCCAGTTAAGATCTGTCCTACATTCTATCCTTGTAGAGCGGAGTGATATATGATTATCTTCCAGTTAAGATCTGTCCTACATTCTATCCTTGTAGAGCGGAGTGGTTTATGATTATCTTCCTGTTAAGATCTGTCCTACATTCTATCCTTGTAGAGCGGAGTGATATATGATTATCTTCCTGTTAAGATCTGTTCTACATTCTATCCTTGTAGAGCGGAGTGGTTTATGGTTATCTTCCAGTTAAGATCTGTCCTACATTCTATCCTTGTAGAGCGGAGTGATATATGATTATCTTCCTGTTAAGATCTGTCCTACATTCTATCCTTGTAGAGCGGAGTGATATATGATTATCTTCCTGTTAAGATCTGTCCTACATTCTATCCTTGTAGAGCGGAGTGGTTTATGACCATCTTCCTCTTAAGATCTATCCTGGGAGTTAAGAAAGGACGGCAGTAAAACTTGCTCTTTCCACCACCCTTCCATCTAGATCTATCTTCTCCATTGAGGCATTGAAATCTTGAATTGCCTCAAGATCAGCTGAACGTTTCATCGTGACATCACGTTATTGACTGAAGAAAGTTAAGTGCGGCCTCCCCCCAGCCTTGTCAGACTCGAGACTGTAAGTTTGACGATTTGCTCTTATTCTTAGCCTAAACCTGGTGACGCAACCACCGTTACCATCTTGGGGCGCTGGACATTTTGTTTGCTGTGGCGAAAACTGCCGCTGGTGTCTACCCGTCGAGTGTCAGGTCACGTGGCTCAGGGTGCGGCGGGCACGGCACAAACCGATCCGTGGGGCGGTAAGCTCCGATCTGAGGGCCAAAAGTTAAATCTAGGAACTCCGCACTGAATACAGGCGACGGCTCTCGAGTCATCAAGTAGCAACAGAAAGGGCGCACCCCTAACTAACACTTCCCGGCACCTTTGTAAACACACACACACACACACACAGACATACCCACATACCGTCCGTCCACAGTCTACAGTATCACACACACACACACACAGAGACATACCCACATACCGCCCGTCCACAGTCTACAGTATCACACACACACACACACACAGAGACATACCCACATACCGTCCGTCCACAGTCTACAGTATCACACACACACACACACAGAGACATACCCACATACCGCCCGTCCACAGTCTACAGTATCACACACACACACACACAGAGACATACCCACATACCGTCCGTCCACAGTCTACAGTATCACACACACACACACACAGAGACATACCCACATACCGTCCGTCCACAGTCTACAGTATCACACACACACACACACACAGACATACCCACATACCGTCCGTCCACAGTCTACAGCATCACACACACACACACACAGAGACATACCCACATACCATCCGTCCACAGTCTACAGTATCACACACACACACACACAGAGAAACATACCCACATACCACCCGTCCACAGTCTACAGTATCACACACACACACAGAGAAACATACCCACATACCGCCCGTCCACAGTCTACAGTATCACACACACACACAGAGAAACATACCCACATACCACCCGTCCACAGTCTACAGTATCACACACACACACAGAGAAACATACCCACATACCAACCGTCCACAGTCTACAGTATCACACACACACACACAGAGAAACATACCCACATACCACCCGTCCACAGTCTACAGTATCACACACACACACACAGAGAAACATACCCACATACCACTCGTCCACAGTCTACAGTATCACACACACACACACAGAGAAACATACCCACATACCATCCGTGCACAGTCTACAGTATCACACACACACACAGAGAAACATACCCACATACCACCCGTCCACAGCCTACAGTATCACACACACACACACACACAGAAACATACTCACATACCGCCCGTCCACAGTCCACAGTATCACACACACACACAGACATACCTACATACCGCCCGTCTACAGTCTACAGTATCACACACACACACAGAAACATACCCACATACCGCCCGTCCACAGTTCACAGTATAACACACACACACACACACAGAGAAACATACTCACATACCGCCCGTCCACAGTTCACAGTATAACACACACACACACAGAGACATACCCATATACCGCCCGTCCACAGTCCACAGTATCACACACAAACAGAGAGAGAAACATACCCACATACCGCCCGTCCACAGTCTACAGTATCACACACACACACACACAGAGAAACATACTCACATACCGCCCGTCCACAGTCCACAGTATCACACACACATACACAGACATACCCACATACCGCCCGTCCACAGTCTACAGTATCACACACATCCTCTAGCTTAGTGTTAGTCATATCTAAAAATATAGATTAGACATCGGCTGCATAATGTAGAGGATAAAAAAAAGATGGCCTGTGGCTTCATGAGCGGGGTTTGGGCTAGATAAAAGCGGTAACAAAAGAACTTAAAAAAATTAAAATCCAATTTAAAAATAAACTGACTGAAGTAAAAACTCTATAATTTAAAGAATTAAATCAGAAACACGTAAGCAGAGCTGATGCAAAACAATAGGTTATGCATTTACGAATAATACATAATTATAACATGAATCTGTTATTTTTTTAATTACAATAATAAAAATTATAACCTGAGCATGCTGTTGCAACTAAAATTTGTAATAAAAATTTAAAGAACAATATTATTAAAGAGCAGCAACAACTAGATTTTGCTCATTAAACAAAAATGCAAACAAAAGGAAAAATGATTATTTAATTAACAGAAAGTGATTATATTGAAATAATATGAACTCGTTATTTTAATAAAGTACAATAAGCCTAAGGGGCAGCAATCTAATAAGTAAATACAAAACAAAAAGAGAGGATGGTTCTAATCCGAGAGAGCAGAGAAGAATGAAGAGTGAAGATGTAGTGTGCTTAAAACAAGCCTCGCATTGACTGCGGTCTAAATACTGTTAGGACTGTCTATTTTCACCTGTTGATGTTTTTTTTTTTTTTTTTTTATATCATTTCATTACTGCATCCTGCTACTTCCTCTCCCTTGCTCAGGGCTGATTCTCACCGTCAGAGATTCGTGCTGACTGTTGAGTGCTCAGGGCTGACCCTCACCGTCAGAGATTCGTGCTGAGTGTTGAGTGCTCAGGGCTGACCCTCACCGTCAGAGATTCGTGCTGAGTGTTGAGTGCTCAGGGCTGACCCTCACCGTCAGAGATTCGTGCTGAGTGTTGAGTGCTCAGGGCTGACCCTCACCGTCAGAGATTCGTGCTGAGTGTTGAGTGCTCAGGGCTGACCCTCACCGTCAGAGATTCGTGCTGAGTGTTGAGTGCTCAGGGCTGACCCTCACCGTCAGAGATTCGTGCTGAGTGTTGAGTGCTCAGGGCTGACCCTCACCGTCAGAGATTCGTGCTGAGTGTTGAGTGCTCAGGGCTGACCCTCACCGTCAGAGATTCGTGCTGAGTGTTGAGTGCTCAGGGCTGACCCTCACCGTCAGAGATTCGTGCTGAGTGTTGAGTGCTCAGGGCTGACCCTCACCGTCAGAGATTCGTGCTGAGTGTTGAGTGCTCAGGGCTGACCCTCACCGTCAGAGATTCGTGCTGAGTGTTGAGTGCTCAGGGCTGACCCTCACCGTCAGAGATTCGTGCTGAGTGTTGAGTGCTCAGGGCTGACCCTCACCGTCAGAGATTCGTGCTGAGTGTTGAGTGCTCAGGGCTGACCCTCACCGTCAGAGATTCGTGCTGAGTGTTGAGTGCTCAGGGCTGACCCTCACCGTCAGAGATTCGTGCTGAGTGTTGAGTGCTCAGGGCTGACCCTCACCGTCAGAGATTCGTGCTGAGTGTTGAGTGCTCAGGGCTGACCCTCACCGTCAGAGATTCGTGCTGAGTGTTGAGTGCTCAGGGCTGACCCTCACCGTCAGAGATTCGTGCTGAGTGTTGAGTGCTCAGGGCTGACCCTCACCGTCAGAGATTCATGCTGACTGATGTCTGGCGGGAAGGTTTATAACAAACAAAAAATTGTCTGCACGCTGCTCACGATATTATTTTCTGCTCATAGAATCAGTTTGAAGTCGACGGTACGCATGAGTCGTTGAGAAGCTAGCACGGGTCCCACGGCACGGCACAGTACCGCGTACCGTGAATCTACTCGATGTGCCGCCAGTGTTGCTGCGTGCCGCGGGTAGGGTACCGATCCGTGCTGATAGCCCCAGCACTAGCCTCACCCCTTCCATTTATAGCTCTCATGCTGCTATTAGTGCCAACCTGCCTAGTCGAAATTTAAAAATTCTGAGCAATGGCAGAAGAAAACGTACATCTAGTGCAACCTGCGAATGATGTTTTCGGGACAGAACAATTGACATTAATTGTGCATTTAAAGTTTCTCTCTCTCTCTCTCTCTCTCTCTCTCTCTCTCTCTCTCTCTCTCTCTCTCTCTCTCTCTCTCTCTCTCTCTCTCTCTCTCTCTCTCTCTCTCTCTCTCTCTTCCATGACAAAATTCAAGATAATTATAAAGAATTCCCCCTAACCGTCAATGACTTGGGATTGAGGGATGAAAAGTTCGCTGGAATTATCCAGTATCTGGCATGTTTGGTGAAAGAAAATCAGCAGTAGTAGTAGCAGTGGCAGCATCAGCAGCATCAGCAGCAGCAGCAGCAGCAGTAGTAGTAGTAGTAGTAGTAGTAGTAGTAGTAGTAGTAGTAGTAGTAGTAGTAGTAGTAGCAACAACAGTAGCAGCAGCAGCCGCAGTAGAAGTATAGGAAGAACGAAAACAAAGGCGAACAGTAAAATCCATAATGCGACAGCAATATCCTCAATATTATTGCATGCTATCCTCCACATTTTTTTTAAAATCACAAACGACCTGATCTCCCCCCTCCTTCTCCTCATCCTCATGACAGTTCTAATTTTATCCTATATAGGCCTAGACATTGGCTGCACTGCGATTCTGTGGAATATTGCATGTTACAATCAGAACGAACTCAGTAAGATTGTCACTAGAGAAATGTGGGCTGAGGCGTCCTCTCATGATAATACTTGTCGTTTCCCGCTATCTATCTGTACAAGACACTGTAGCCGGTGAGGGTAAGTCACGCCGTGTTTCCAGTTTTATCACAGCTAGACCAGCTGGGCCTCAGTCCGACTGGTGTAGATCAAGGATCTCGAGAGTCGAGACTGGAGAGAGTTTAGGTGTGGCGGTGTCTCTACTCCACTGGGTTCCCTGGGTCCTGTTCTGGTGCGGCACTGTGTGGAGTGTGGAGTGTGGAGATCAGACCTGCCTGACGAGCCAAGCTGGCCTGGTTGCGCCGCCTTCACCTCGATCAACATCTACTAGCCGAGATTTATGAGAATAGGCACCTCTTGTCCCCTGCTGTGGGCCGGCTGTGTCGCCCCAGCTATGTCATAAATACCTTGCTACACGCAACACCGGCCCCTGCGCTAACCCCTGGATTACCTTGCTGAGATTACGGCAATACATCGTTCTTTATGAGATCTGTGCTGTCGCTTCTTGTGATTGTACAGACGGTATTGTTGTGTGAATAACGAGAAAACTAATTAATGTAATTAGGATCTTGTGAAATTCCACACCAATCCATATTCATAAGATTATGAAGTGAAAATCATTCTCTGAAGTGGCTATCTCGAGTGAACAATTGTGCTGAAGGTGATTTGATAAGTTCTTTCCGAGCTGATAAAAATTAAAACAGTGATCCGAATGTCAAGTCTCAAATTCTGGTAAATATCACTATTGAAAATAAAAACAAATAAACAAAAACAATAGATAGCTTGGTCTATTGGGTGATAATTGATACGGTAAATAATAGCACCGTGTGTAGATCTAGTAGACAGACTTAGCGATTCTTAATCAAAACTACTGTCATCAAACTTTGCCGAGTTGTGGTTGGAACTGACGCATGTCTCCGCACACAATTTACGGACGTGATTTGCATATAGCTAGAAAATCTAGGTTAGATAGATCCCAATATTCTAAATTCCCAGTTCGATGGGTACTCACTAGCTTAGGTTTTTACTTTAAAAATAACAAGCTCCACGAAGGTGAATGTAATGAAATAGATCTAGTAGGATTCAACACAGATACCATAAAATTTAGTGTTAAGGTTATGTAGTTAAATCTAAATCTAGATGCCGTAGTTTAGAAAAACACATAAAATAGCACCTAAATGAGTTGGTATATGAACAGTATCCACAGATAAACAGTAGTTTGACCTTTAACCTTGTTTTAGTATTTTTCGATTCACAACCTTCTTGTAGAAATATGCCAAAGATCTTAGTGGAGACGGAATGATGTTGTCATGCAGGCTTTAATCTCCAGCTGAAACTGCAGGCAACCCATCTCAGGTTGAAAGCTGTGGGCTACCCATCTCAACCTCGGGTCAAAAACTGTAGGCTACCCATCTCAGGTCGAAAACTGTAGGCTATCCATCTCAGGCAGAAAGCTGCAGGCTACCCATCCTAATCTGGGGGCGTAAGCGACAGGCTACCCATCCTAATCTGGGGTCGAAAGCTACAGGCTACCCATCCTAACCTGGGGTCGAAAGCTGTGGGCTACCCACCCTAACCTAGAGTCGAAAGTTGTAGGTACCCATCTCAGGTCGAAAGCTGTGGGCTAGCCATCCTAACCTGGGGTCGAAATCGACAGGCTAACCTTACTAACCTGGGGTCGAAAGTTGTAGGCTACCCATCTCAGGTCGAAAGCTGTGGGTTACCCATCATAACCTGGCGTCGAAAGCGAGAGGCTACCCATCCTAATCTCGGCACGAGAATTGCAGGCTACTCATCTCAACCTCAGCACGAGAGCTGCATGCTACCCATCTCAAACTCGGCAAGAGAGCTGCATGCTACCCATCTCAACCTCGATACGATAATTCATTTCAAATATTTTTTTGTTAAAAAAAAAAATACAATATAAGGTGACGCATAAGTAGCCTCAGGATTCGAACTCGCACCTTAACTAAGTAAATATTTTAAACTATTAGTCTCCAGAATTCAGACCAGTTGTTCCTGTTTCGATTTACGTACGCACAACTAATCAAAACATCAAAGATGAGGTTAGTTGAAGGTGACGACAACAACAACCGCTGTCTTTTATCTGAAGCTTGTCACTCCCTCTCTAAAATGTCAATCTCCCCCACTGGACCTCTGCAGTGTTATAAGGTTTTCACCGGACTTCCCATGACTGGGAATTGTTGATGCGTCAATCATTGAATCATACCAGCCGTCCAGCAGCTGTGTCCACTGTCCACTCTCGAGTCGTGACGATTGTAATTTGTATGGTTCCAGAGATCTAGACAAGGCGGTAGTGAATCATACCAGGCGTCCAGCAGCTGTGTCCACTGTCCACACTCGAGCCGTGACCATTGTAATTTGTATAGTTCCAGAGATCTAGACAAGGCGGTAGTGAATCATACCAGGCGTCCAGCAGCTGTGTCCACTGTCCACACTCGAGCCGTGACCATTGTAATTTGTATGGTTCCAGAGATCTAGACAAGGCGGTAGTGAATCATGCCAGGCGTCCAGCAGCTGTGTCCACTGTCCACACTCGAGCCGTGGCCATTGTAATTTGTATGGTTCCAGAGATCTAGACAAGGCGGTAGTGAATCATGCCAGGCGTCCAGCAGCTGTGTCCACTGTCCACACTCGAGCCGTGACCATTGTAATTTGTATGGTTCCAGAGATCTAGACAAGGCGGTAGTGAATCATGAAACAAGACCTTATTCTATCATGGCGGCTAGACTATTATTACTACTTCCCTTAGTTAGCACCTCCACTCACAACTCTCAAGTACTCTGTGAATGACGCTTTTAACAAATTGTAAAAAAAAATCTAAACAAAAAGCAAACAAATAAAACAAAGAAACAAAAAAAAACAACAACAACAACAACAAAATCCTGGCATAGCACAGCCCCAGAAACTCCTGAGTTTCAACGTTCCTGGGGGCGCGATGGGTTTGCTTGCAGATCTTGTAATCCAAGATTTCTTCATTTCATTCTTGCCCTAGGTTTGTTCTGTACCGACATGTCCTTTGTAAAATCCCGTAATACTGCACTGTAAAGGACCCCCGTCTCTCTCCACCTATCAATCAATTCAGAGGGAATAATATTGATACAGAATGTAAGCCTGAATAATGGTACTGAAATGGAGTGGAGACAAAACATGAACTGTATGGTCCTTTCTTCTAATAAGGGTCAATGAAGAACCTAGGAGACTTCAATAGTTGAGTCTGTGCAGAGAGGATTGGTCCAGGCCTGGAGAAGGTTTTAATAGTTGAGTCTGTGCAGAGAGGATTGGTCCAGGCTTGGAGAAGGTTTTAATAGTTGAGTCTGTGCAGAGAGGATTGGTCCAGGCCTGGAGAAAATGAGCCGAGCTCTGACTAGCTAATCATGGAGGAGAAATTAAGCTCTCGCCAGAAAGATAAGGTCTGGTCGCAGGTGCAAGAACTCTCGCAATTATATTGATACATAGGAAATTTAAACAAAATTCTTAACCAAAAATCTAGAGGTTCTGGGTGCGCCGGGCTTGCTTGTGATTATCTTAAGTCGGCAGCTAATAACAGTTCTGTTTGCTACCGAAAGGTGACCGTCCTCAATCAGAATCTGTATAAACTCCACCGAGTATACCATTTGTAATGCTCAAAGCGCCCCCAGCCTCTGCACTCCATAACAAACGGCCGGCGCCCTTGGAAACATGAACATTAAGTTAGAGAGGTCGAACCGCGAACTGTTCATAAAAACACCAGTGTGCGGCAGAGATCAAATTTCGCTTATCTGAGATATAAAATAATTACAGGCTTTTGCTACTGGGCAATCCTCTCGCCCGGCTTGGGTTTCTGTGTTGATTTGACCAGTGGGTGAGTCAGGCCCATCATCCCCCCAGTCCTCTGGACACTGACCCCCATCATCCCCCAAGACCTCTGGACACTGACCCCCTCGTCCCCCCAGACCTCTGGACACTGACCCCCATCATCCCCCCAGACCTCTGGACACTGACCCCCATCATCCCCCCAGACCTCTGGACACTGACCCCCATCATCCCCCCAGACCTCTGGACACTGACCCCCATCGTCCCCCCAGACCTCTGGACACTGACCCCCATCATCCCCCCACACCTCTGGACACTGACCCCCATCATCCCCCCAGACCTCTGGACACTGACCCCCTCGTCCCCCCCAGACCTCTGGACACTGACCCCCATCATCCCCCCAGACCTCTGGACACTGACCCCCTCGTCCCCCAGACCTCTGGACACTGACCCCCATCATCCCCCCAGACCTCTGGACACTGACCCCCTCGTCCCCCCAGACCTCTGGACACTGACCCCCATCATCCCCCCAGACCTCTGGACACTGACCCCCATCATCCCCCCAGACCTCTGGACACTGACCCCCATCATCCCCCCAGACCTCTGGACACTGACCCCCATCATCCCCCCAGACCTCTGGACACTGACCCCCATCATCCCCCCAGACCTCTGGACACTGACCCCCATCATCCCCCAGACCTCTGGACACTGACCCCCATCATCCCCCCAGACCTCTGGACACTGACCCCCATCATCCCCCCAGACCTCTGGACACTGACCCCCATCATCCCCCCAGACCTCTGGACACTGACCCCCATCATCCCCCCAGACCTCTGGACACTGACCCCCATCATCCCCCCAGACCTCTGGACACTGACCCCCTCGTCCCTCTGGACACTGACCCCCTCGTCCCAGCGCGCGGTGACAGCTGCCGCTACAGACAGCAGAGCTCATGTCCATGTAGCTCAGTCCGAAGACACCGTTAGAATAATATCACTATCAGGTGCATAGTGAAGATCTCAATCTGCCTGTCTAGCGAGACAACACAAGATATTAGTAAATACTGTTTCAAAGCAAAGGACATTAAAAAAAATCACCAAAAATGTTCTGTTTGATCTGAACAAAAGTTGATAACCAAATTTGTTTTTTTTTCCAAACCAAGCCACGAGTAAAACTGAAGTTATGATTCTACCAGTAAAAGCGAAGTTATGCTCTATCTTCTAGTCCTACTCGGTTCTTTGGCTTTAAGTGACGCTTTTGTGATGGAGCAGAAATAAAAATTTTCTGTCAAAGCCGCATGGCTCTTAAATATAACACAAAATTCACAACCATAAAGGACTCTGAGTCTGAACTATCGTGGATGTTTAGTGCTAGATTTAGATGAATGTCCATATACTAACGTGGATGTTTAGTGCTAGATTTAGATGAATGTCCATATACTATCGTGGATGTTTAGTGCTAGATTTAGATGAATGTCCATATACTGTCGTGGATGTTTAGTGCTAGATTTAGATGAATGTCCATATACTGTCGTGGATGTTAAGTGATAGATTTAGATGAATGTCCATATACTATCGTGGATGTTAAGTGATAGATTTAGATGAATGTCCATATACTGTCGTGGATGTTAAGTGATAGATTTAGATGAATGCCCATATACTGTTGTGGATGTTAAGGGCTAGATTTAGATGAATGTCCATATACTATCGTGGATGTTAAGTGATAGATTTAGATGAATGTCCATATACTATCGTGGATGTTAAGTGATAGATTTAGATGAATGTCCATATACTGTCGTGGATGTTAAGTGATAGATTTAGATGAATGTCCATATACTATCGTGGATGTTTAGTGCTAGATTTAGATGAATGTCCATATACTGTTGTGGATGTTTAGTGCTAGATTTAAATCTAGATGAATGTCCATATACTGTCGTGGATGTTAAGTGATAGATTTAGATGAATGTCCATATACTATCGTGGATGTTAAGTGATAGATTTAGATGAATGTCCATATACTGTCGTGGATGTTAAGTGATAGATTTAGATGAATGCCCATATACTGTTGTGGATGTTAAGGGCTAGATTTAGATGAATGTCCATATACTATCGTGGATGTTAAGTGATAGATTTAGATGAATGTCCATATACTATCGTGGATGTTAAGTGATAGATTTAGATGAATGTCCATATACTGTCGTGGATGTTAAGTGATAGATTTAGATGAATGTCCATATACTATCGTGGATGTTTAGTGCTAGATTTAGATGAATGTCCATATACTGTTGTGGATGTTTAGTGCTAGATTTAAATCTAGATGAATGTCCATATACTGTCGTGGATGTTAAGTGATAGATTTAGATGAATGTCCATATACTATCGTGGATGTTAAGTGATAGATTTAGATGAATGTCCATATACTGTCGTGGATGTTAAGTGATAGATTTAGATGAATGCCCATATACTGTTGTGGATGTTAAGGGCTAGATTTAGATGAATGTCCATATACTATCGTGGATGTTAAGTGATAGATTTAGATGAATGTCCATATACTATCGTGGATGTTAAGTGATAGATTTAGATGAATGTCCATATACTGTCGTGGATGTTAAGTGATAGATTTAGATGAATGTCCATATACTATCGTGGATGTTTAGTGCTAGATTTAGATGAATGTCCATATACTGTCGTGGATGTTCAGTGCTAGATTTAGATGGATGTCCATATACTGTCGTGGATGTTCAGTGCTAGATTTAGATGGATGTCCATATACTGTCGTGGATGTTAAGTGCTAGATTTAGATGGATGTCCATATACTGTCGTGGATATAAAGTGCTAGATCTAGGTGAATGTTCATGTATTATCGCTGAAGTTAAGTGCTACATCTAGGTGATATATTCATGTTCTATTGTAGATGTAAAGTGCTACATCCCTGAACATCCATATATATTATCGCTAGATCTTGTTGAAGATCCATACATTATCGTAGATGACCTGAAGGTCAATGTAATATATTGGGAATAGAGTGCTAGATCCGTGAAGGTCAATTTAATATACTGGGTGTAAAGTACTAGACCCCTGAAGGTCAATGTAATATATTGGGTATAGAGTGCTAGACCCGTGAAGGTCAATTTAATTTTTTGGCTGTAAAGTACTAGATCCCTGAAGGTTCATGTATTAATTACAGTAGATGTACAATGCTAGATCTAAGCTCACTTATTATTTCAACCGCCATTAACTTATAAAGAAAGAAATTGGCCATAGATCTTAGGTGAAAAACAAATAAACCCGCTTTGATCATCACTGCATAGAGCACCCGGAGAATTATGATAAATGCATTGTTTATTTTTTGTGATTTTCGCCTTTTCATAAACATGATTTGACGAAGGCTGTGCATAGTTTAAGCAAAGCTGGGATGCTACAGGTATAGCTTCTTCAATCTGTGGTTCACCCGTTAACCACAGAGACAAACTTTGGTAAATTAGAATTATTTTTAAGGCGGTTCACACATATTTGTATTGCATCGATTTCAAAAGAGAATTTTATGTGGTCTCTCCTTATTTGTCACAATACATGTAGTTCAAAGTTCCTGAGTTAAATGTTCAGAAAAGTGATTATCAAAGATCTTTCTAAATTTCCATTCGGGGATTTAGAGCTTCCAAAGTGTGTGAGTGTTTGTGGAAAATTAGAGGACAAAACAAATGTCTTCCAAGACAAAAAGTGACGAGACTGTCACAAGTTCTTCTGGAGAGCGAGCAGACGCCACAAGAGAGGAGGAGAGCACTTTGGATGATAGCAGCTACTTCCGGCAGAAGATACAGGAAGCGGCAGGTAAGTCTTGTCGAAGCATCTCTTCTTCCTGTCGCCCTTGTATTGTATAAAATCTAGAGAAAAAGCGGGGGGAGGTAGGGAGAGAGGGAGACACACAGAGAGAGAGAGAGAGAGAGAGAGAGAGAGAGAGAGAGAGAGAGAGAGAGAGAGAGAGAGAGAGAGGTTCTGAATGATTCTTTGTGTCTATCATTCCAAGCCATTGTTCCGAGCTGCAACTTGTCATTCATCTCACAGATCGATCCTCTATGCTATTTTTTTTTTTTTTTTTGCTCACGGCTGCCTCGGTAAGCACAACTTGACATTGACCTCTATGGTGACCATAAGTGACCAATCTACGCCCAGCCAGGCAGACACCAGTCCTATCACTCCGGAAACGGGTGTTCAGACGTTTAGGCTTGAGTTAGATTTTTAGACAAATTTTAGTTCATCCTGAGCATTTTCAAATCTGAAGTAATGCTCACCAACTAGATAGATGACTGATCACATACGCGAATGCTGGTCATTATTTGGTTCGTAAATGCCTTGTTGCACACTGCACAGTCGAGTCAAGTGGTAAGGTTTTTTTTTTAGTTATCAAGGTTTATCAGGTTTATTCTTTCCAAACTGAAAGTTAAAGTTGGTGAGAGTTAAATCCCAAAACCCACTGCTGCATAACTGCTCCCTTGTCGAGGAACAACTTTCGTTCTATTTTAGTAAGTTGGGGTTACAGAAATATAATAGCCCAATGTGAAGAAAGTTTAGTTTTTTTTAAGACCCTTAAAGAAAGGCCACAAAAACTAACGCAAGTTCTACACAGCAACTGCTACTGTGCAAGAACTGACACACATTCTGTGGGTTTTTACTACCGTCGAACCTCTCGCATCACATATTCAGCAGGAAAAGTTAGGGGCTCTACGGTTAAAGTACACTAGCAATGGGTCAGAAAATGTTATGAGAGGACTATGAAAAGATGACCATTCACAAGTCAGTGGTCAGAAAAGGTTAACAGAGGATTGTGAGAAGATGACCATTCACAAGTCAGTGGTCAGAAAAGGTTAACAGAGGATTGTGAGAAGAAGACCATTCACAAGTCAGTGGTCAGAAAAATTAACAGACGACCGTGAGAAGATGACCATCGATTAGACGGCCTCATTCCAAACTATGTAGCGATAGTAACTTCCTACATTCTATCAAAGAATCAAAACCAGTTCTTCCGGATATCAAAGAGAATAGCTCGTTTCTAAAGAAGTTTGGATTGATATTTCATACTAACAGCTCACAGACCCTTCTGCCCTTCCCTCTCTCTACACTTCTGTCTGTCTGTCTGTCTGTCTGTCTGTCTGTCTGTCTCTCTGTCTCTGTCTCTGTCTCTCTCTGTCTCTGTCTCTCTCTCTCTCTCTCTCTCTCTCTCTCTCTCTCTCTCTCTCTCTCTCTCTCTCTCTCTCTCTCTCTGTGCCATGGCTTCTGATATTTTCTATTAAACTTTGTTTTGTTGTTTCCTACTATGCCTAGTCCTATGGAAACCGTGTAGAATAGTCATGTGTAAACCGCATGTACCAGCAACAACCTACTGGCTGCAACATTTCTCCTTCGCTCTGCAGCTCCAAATAAAATCCCGATTTGAACATCGATTTATCAGTCTCAGTATTTCGATATGAGAAAAAGGAGATTTAAAATAAAGAATCGCCTTGCTCTGCGAATACCACATTAAAAACATATAATTATATATCATAGAAACAAAAGATGTTTGTGCCGATGCCACTGTTGGATCTTTGACAGGTGTTTGTACCCATGCCACTGTAGTATCTCTGATAAGTGTTTGTACCCTTGCCACTGTAGTATCTCTGATAAGTGTTTGTACCCTTGCCACTGTAGTATCTCTGATAAGTGTTTGTACCCTTGCCACTGTAGTATCTCTGATAAGTGTTTGTACCCATGCCACTGTAGTATCTCTGATAAGTGTTTGTACCCATGCCACTGTAGTATCTCTGATAAGTGTTTGTACCCTTGCCACTGTAGTATCTCTGATAAGTGTTTGTACCCTTGCCACTGTAGTATCTCTGATAAGTGTTTGTACCCTTGCCACTGTAGTATCTCTGATAAGTGTTTGTACCCATGTCACTGTAGTATCTCTGATAAGTGTTTGTACCCATGCCACTGTAGTATCTCTGATAAATGTTTGTACCCATGCCACTGCAGTATCTCTGACAGGTCTTTGTACCGATGCCACTGTAGTATCTCTGGCAGGTCTTTGTACCGACACCTCTGTAGTATCTCTGACAGGTCTTTGTACCCATGACACTGTAGTATCTCTGACAGGTCTTTGTACCCATGCCACTGTAGTATCTCTGATAAGTGTTTGTATCCATGCCACTGTAGTATCTCTGATAAGTGTTTGCACCGATGCCACTGTAGTATCTCTGATAAGTGTTTGTACCGATGCCACTGTAGAATCTCTGATAAGTGTTTGTACCGACGCCTCTGTAGTATCTCTGATAAGTGTTTATACCGATGCCACTGTAGTATCTCTGGCAGGTTTTTGTACCGACGCCTCTGTTGTATCTCTGACAGGTCTTTGTACCGATGCCACTGTAGTATCTCTGACAGGTCTTTGTACCCATGCCACTGTAGTATCTCTGGCAGGTCTTTGTACCCATGCCACTGTAGTATCTCTGATAAGTGTTTGTACCCATGCCACTGTAGTATCTCTTGCAGGTCTTTGTATCGACACCTCTGTAGTATCTCTGATAAGTGTTTGTACCGATGCCACTGTAGTATCTCTGATAAGTGTTTGCACCTACGCCACTGTAGTATCTTTGATAAGTGTTTGTACCGACGCCACTGTAGTATCTCTGGCAGGTCTTTGTACCGATGCCACTGTAGTATCTCTGGCAGGTCTTTGTACCGACGCCTCTGTAGTATCTCTGATAAGTGTTTGTACCGACGCCACTGTAGTATCTTTGATAAGTGTTTGTACCGACGCCACTGTAGTATCTCTGGCAGGTCTTTGTACCGATGCCACTGTAGTATCTCTGGGAGATCTTTGTACCGACGCCTCTGTAGTATCTCTGATAAGTGTTTGTACCGACGCCACTGTAGTATCTCTGGCAGGTCTTTGTACTGATGCCACTGTAGTATCTCTGGCAGGTCTTTGTACGGACGCCTCTGTAGTATTTCTGATAAGTGTTTGTACCGATGCCACTGTAGTATCTCTGATAAGTGTTTGTATCGACACCTCTGTAGTATCTCTGATAAGTGTTTGTACCGATGCCACTGTAGTATCTCTGATAAGTGTTTGCACCTACGCCACTGTAGTATCTTTGATAAGTGTTTGTACCGACGCCACTGTAGTATCTCTGGCAGGTCTTTGTACCGATGCCACTGTAGTATCTCTGGCAGGTCTTTGTACCGACGCCTCTGTAGTATCTCTGATAAGTGTTTGTACCGACGCCACTGTAGTATCTTTGATAAGTGTTTGTACCGACGCCACTGTAGTATCTCTGGCAGGTCTTTGTACCGATGCCACTGTAGTATCTCTGGGAGATCTTTGTACCGACGCCACTGTAGTATCTCTGATAAGTGTTTGTACCGATGCCACTGCAGTATCTCTGATAAGTGTTTGTACCGATGCCTCTGTAGTATCTCTGATAAGTGTTTGTACCGATGCCACTGTAGTATCTCTGATAAGTGTTTGTACCCATGCCACTGTAGTATCTCTGATAAGTGTTTGTACCGATGCCACTGTAGTATCTCTGATAAGTGTTTGTACCGATGCCACTGTAGTATCTCTGATAAGTGTTTGTACCAATGCCACTGTAGTATCTCTGATAAGTGTTTGTACCCATGCCACTGTAGTATCTGTTATAAGTGTTTGTACCGATGCCACTGTAGTATCTCTGATAAGTGTTTGTATCCATGCCACTGTAGTATCTCTGATAAGTGTTTGTACCCATGCCACTGTAGTATCTCTGATAAGTGTTTGTACCTACGCCACTGTAGTATCTCTGATAAGTGTTTGTACTGATGCCACTGTAGTATCTCTGATAAGTGTTTGTACCCATGCCACTGTAGTATCTCTGATAAGTGTTTGTACCTACGCCACTGTAGTATCTCTGATAAGTGTTTGTACCAATGCCACTGTAGTATCTCTGATAAGTGTTTGTACCCATGCCACTGTAGTATCTGTTATAAGTGTTTGTACCGATGCCACTGTAGTATCTCTGATAAGTGTTTGTATCCATGCCACTGTAGTATCTCTGATAAGTGTTTGTATCCATGCCACTGTAGTATCTCTGATAAGTGTTTGTACCTACGCCACTGTAGTATCTCTGATAAGTGTTTGTACTGATGCCACTGTAGTATCTCTGACATGTCTTTGTACCGATGCCACTATAGATCTCTGACAGGTGTTTGTACCGATGGCACTGTAGTATCTGTTACAGGTGTTTGTACCGTTGCCACTTTAGTATCTCTAACAGGTGTTTGTACCGATGCCACTTTAGTATCTCTGACAGGTGTTTGTACCGATGCCACTGTAGTATCTCTGACAGGTTGCCACTGTAGTATCTCTGACAGGTCTTGGTACCGATGCCACTGTAGTATCTCTGACAGGTCTTTGTACCTATGCCACTTTAGTATCTCTGACAGGTCTTTGTACCTATGCCATTTTAGTATCTCTGACATGTCTTTGTACCTATGCCACTTTTAGTATCTCTGACTGGTCTTTATACCGATGCCACTGTAGTATCTCTAATAAGTGTTTGTACTCATGCCAGTGTAGTATATTTGACAGGTGTTTGTACCGATACCACTGAATTATCTCTGACACAAGTGACAGATATTTGAACTAATATCTCTAGTAATTCTATGTTATTTGAAGTATTACTCATCTCTACTCGTCTTAAGTAATATATATTTCGTACTAGCTTTTCTTTTATTTCTCTGAAAGATTTCTGTAGCAGTTCTCTTTTTAAATATATTTTTCTCGTTTTTGACTACTCTTAAATCATCTTCCTGCATCCACCATTGCTTCTCTCTTGAAGGTCTAAATGGATTGAAAGAAGTTTGAGTTACAATTTGACACTCCAATCTGGATGAGGTGGAGCACTGTATACCAGCGAGTTGTGAGAGTGAAGAAAGTAATCGTGTCAGTATCCTTGCTATTAGCACACTCAGATGAAAGCATGAAAGAGACCTAAGGAAGGATGGAGAAAAAAAAAAGGGGGGGGGGGTTGTTCAGACGATTTACAGCTATGACTCCTTGATTTGTCTCATCCTACAGCGGTATGGTGTGTAATACGAGTTGGATCCGTTGCTACTGTGCTTTTAGGAGAGTCTGACAAACTACTGCCAACTTGCTGCTCTAAATCCAAAGATTGCAGATTTTGTCGAGAGTTTTAATAATCTCATTTGCTGCTCCAACTCCATAGATTCCAGATTTTGTCCAGACTTTATTAATCTCACTTGTGGTTCAAACTCCATAGATCACAGACTTTGTCCAGGTTTTAATCTTAATCTCATTTGTTGCTCCAACTCCATAGATTGCAGAGTTTGCCCAGGTTTTAATCTTAATCTCATTTGTTGCTCCAACTCCATAGATTGCAGAGTTTGTCCAGGTTTTAATCTTAATCTCACTTGTTGCTCCAAATACATAGATTGCAGATTTTGTCCCGAATTTTTTTATCCAAATCATGAGTTTGTCCTCCCGTTCTTTGGTCGCTCACAACACTCTGGCGTGGCTAACTCTCTCACCGTCTAAGATTTACTGGTCAGGCTTGAGGTTCCAGCTTTCAGGATAAGAGAATGTTAAGTGCCTTCTTCTCCACCCCCTCCCATCAAAAACCAGAATATAAAACTCTATGTTAAACCAGCTCGTGTTTATGCATCATTACACCCGGAATGCCTGTCCGGTTGTGTCCATCTACCGGCAGCTTGTGACTTGAGATCAGGAGATCGGGTACCCCCCCCCCACCCCAGAGCACCTGAGCCAACCATGCGCGGACTGGGGTGCTTACAGAACTGGTATTGCACTAGTTTTTGATAAACTCCAGGGACATATGAAATGTTTCCTTTCACATGTCTGATCCTGGGTTTACCACCTGTTAAATGTGGGAGGGACAAACGACAGATCACGTGACCACAACCTTTGACTGGTGTATCACAGTGCCAGACACAAGATAAACGTATGGTGCGCATGCGCACAATAACTTGTCCCTGCCCGTCCCTGCATGGAGGGGATGAAGTTTCAGCCCAACATCACATATCAGTTTGCTTTACAATTCATCTCCATCTCTTCCATTCAAGAATGGGATATGGGATGGGCCAAACGAGATTTTCAAGGTCTTGTCTGTCACGAGTTACAAGGAAGTTCTATCCAAGTTATGCCGTCAACTGGCTAAAGTTGTTAGAGACCTGGAGCTAGGTGACAGGCGAGAAGCCCGAGGGAGGCTTTTGCTCTGTTTGAAGCCTCACCAACCTACTGCCCTCGAGCCAGCGGCAGTCCTGGATCACAGTAATAACACTGCTGACATGACCGTCTCCCTCCCCGGGTGACTTTTCTTCAGGAGCTCATAAGACTTTTGATCCATGTTATGTAAATATTTGGGGATGTTAATTCATATAACGACACGTTCCTTATATATACCACATGGCGGCTGAATATACGCGCTCCATTGCTGAATCCGTCGACTTCTCTAACTGCAGCAGAACGCGCTGCATGACTCAATATTTCGCTGATTGACTGCACGGAGTGGTACTTCTCAGCGAAACGACCAGGTGCAAGTAACAAGTTAGAGTTCCTTATAATGTAAAAAATGTATTACGTCTAACTTAAAATGGCATACCCGGCCACGACTAGTTATGCTACATAATCAGTTACGAGATGAGGTTTTTAACGAGGTGCTCCACAATTCTCTACGATTTACGATATCACCCAGCACTGTTTCTAATGGACATGGAAATCATTTCGAAAGCACAGGTTCCACCTTGTAATACGGAGTCCGCCTTGATCTTCTCGGATGAAGGCGAATCATACAGACATGTCTATATCATACGGTATCTCGACGTCTTATCGAAGTTGTATTGGACTGAGTTTAAAACGAAAATGAACAACTAGCTTTAGGGTAAGGGAAGGCGAGATAGTCAATAGTGAAACACAAGAAAGAAATGAGAAGAGCCCTAGGCCTTAAGGTTTTACAGACATAGAATAGAACTCTCCTCATTCGAAAACAAAACTAAAACTACGATTGAAATCCATTCTAGATAAATAAAAGAAAAATATAAAACATTCACCAACTTGAACTCAATGAAAACAATTGTATTTAACATAGAAATATTAAAGTCACAAAGCAGGGCTGCTTTATAACCTGGAAGACCAAGATGATGCACTGTTAGAAATCGTCTCCTGTACACAATTAACTTCAGTCTCACTGCAGAGACTCACCATAGCCTTTTCCTGTAGATAAAGCATGTGTGTAGAGATTATAAACCCGGACCATCTTTGCTGGAGATATACGTGGTCTGAGGCTAGCGCTGGCAAGTTCAGGTCGGGCTTGCTCTTGGACCAACTCTTCTCATCTCCTTCATCCATATGAGCAAACTTTATCTTTCAACCATCACAACTTTTGTTTGATCCATGGAAATGCAAACTGGTTTGCAGGTGAATACCTCATTGGGCTCGGATCTAAACTGATAAAAGTTCCTGACATATTTGTGTCAGTCTTATTTTCTGATCACACAACAACCGTTTTTGCCACGCTGGACGTTGAGTGGTTTATAGTGAAGTAAATCCTGAGAGTCCCACCATCAGCGCCGCAGCGCCGCAGCGCGCACAGCGAAGGGAGAGAAGCTGGCATAGAGAAACATCAAAACTTGGGTTGGGTTTACATTGTTACTGCCCTTAGATCTCTGGTTTTCTTGAAAGAGAGAGATTCGAGAGGTAGAAAGCAGCAACTAGAAAATTTTGTTAAGGTCTGTTAATCCGTCGATTAAGCGTATCATTTAATCTCCTATCCATGGATCAAGAGGTATCAATGAACTTTGATGTTACATTACAGGGAATTATTTAATAATTTTACATGGATCAAGAAGTATCATAAAACTTTAATGTTACATGACAGGGAATCATTTAATCTTCTATTCATGGATCAAGAGACATCATTGAACTTTGATGTTACATTACATTACAGGGTTTTATTCAATCATCTATCCATGGATCAAGAGGTATATATATCATTGAACTTGAATGTTACATTACAGGGTTTTATTCAATCATCTATCCATGGATCAAGAGGTATCATTGAACTTGAATGTTACATTACAGGGTTTTATTCAATCATCTATCCATGGATCAACTCTATCATCAAACATTTTGATGTTACATTACAGGGATTTATTCAATCATCTATCCATGGATCAACTCTATCATCAAACATTTTGATGTTACATTACAGGGATTTATTCAATCGTCTATCCATGGATCAACTCTATCATCAAACATTTTGATGTTACATTACAGGGAACTATCCAATCTCTCTCTCTCTCTCTCTCTCTCTCTCTCTCTCTCTCTCTCTCTCTCTCTCTCTTTCTCAGCTCTCTCGATAGTTCATTTATTCTCTTTGTTCCATCCCTCCCTGTGTGAGCCTCCCCCAATCCCTCCTGCTCTCGGTGTCCCTGCTAGGTTGAACTCATCACAGCGCGCTCACTGCTCCGATCTCCACTCACCTGTGCCAAATCTGTTACTCTCACCCTCCCCGGCTGCTCGTCTCTCACCAGTCCTCAGACCTGTACAGCTCTTCCAGGCTCAGTTCAGCTTTAGGAGTGCGAGGAGTGCGGCAACCCGGGCTCCGGGTACTGCCAGGTACTGGCAGGTACTGACAGGCAGGCACTGAGGCAGTGGGTCTGGTCCTCACTTACAGGACAAATACAGGGTTGGCCGAGGGATTTGAACAGAGACTTGAAGATTTTGAAATTCATTTCTCACTTTCTGATTCGCTTGTGGTAAATTTTGTTTGTGTGATGTTAATATTTCGATCAATCGGACGTAGTGTTACAGTTAGCTGTGTATTGTGATGATTTCCGCTTCACAATAGAATATATCGAATTTTGTTCATAGTGAATGGTTCCATCGCTCGATTGACTTGACTGATGATATACTGAACTTTGTGAATGGTTCTATCGCTCGCTTGACTTGACTGATGATGTACTGAACTTTGTGAATGGTTCTATCGCTCGCTTGACTGGACTGATGATGTACTGAACTTTGTGAATGGTTCTATCGCTCGCTTGACTGGACTGATGATATACTGAACTTTGTGAATGGTTCTATCGCTCGCTTGACTGGACTGATGATGTGCTGAACTTTGTGAATGGTTCCAACTTGAAGTCACCCGCTTCGACCTGAAATACACTTTACCATTTTAACCGAGACTGCGCTCGGTGACAGTCACATCTGAGGTGATTTGGGCGTTAACTTGAAACAAACATGTGTCGATCTGAGCAGCACCGTTAACACGAATCCGGAACAAAAACATGACTGACAGTTAACTTTTAAATATTTACTTTAGTTACATCGAGACTGGCACCAGATAGTTCTAACAAACCGTCATGTCATTGGCAATCCAGAGCGTTTCTCTTAATATAAGGTAATGGTAACCATAATAAACGTTGATGGTTCCGTGAAGTCGAAGTTCTGACCATCTGGTTGATGGATTAGCTCAAAACTGTTGGCGTTAAGTTACTTTTCTCACGTGCAGGATGGTCTCTCCTTTTCTCCGGTCAGTTTTCTCTTGTTTTCTCCTTATGTTTCGTGAGAAGGCAGATTTATTGGTATGGCTTAGTCTTTGAATTTAGTGGGGTGTCGAGAACTTTTGCTGTTGTATCGTGGTGAAACCTGCACTGTGTTTGATCTTTAGGTTTCGAGAGAAAATATTGGCAGATGGCAAATTCTATTCCAAATGACTGAATCATAGTTTAACTTTTAATTTGATGGTTATTTCTATAAACTTTATATTCTCAATAATCTTTAGCTAGAAGCAGAATACTTAAGTAGAACGTACCTTGGGTCTCCCTTACCTGTTGTGCGACTGACATTGATCATTAGAATCGCAAAGACCATAGAGCATGTGGAGAGTTGTCTCTTATAATCATCTCCCCTTGTCCACCAATGATGTTACGAAGTCCTCCCTCCCCCCCCCCCCCCTTCCTTTATCATCAATCTTTACTATTTCTTCTCCGTCCACACAATATAATCAGTTATTAGCCTTGATCTGGTGTACCCAACTTCCACCCTGGACGATCCAGTTACTAGTGTAAAACGTGTCTTCTTATCATCCCCAAAAGATCAAATCCTGAAAAACATCAATATTGAACAATGCCATGCCTTGAATTTCTCATCGTTTCAACATTTTCCAGAAATCTTCTTCCCCATCACCGCCAGACTCTCCTTCTCGAGTGACCTCAAGTCTCAAAGAGGAACTCCGCATTAAGTGTCAGATAAACAGACTCTCCTTCTCTAGTGACCTCAAGTCTCAGAGAGGAACTCCGCATTAAGTGTCAGATAAACAGACTCTCCTTCTCTAGTGACCTCAAGTCTCAGAGAGGAACTCCGCATTAAGTGTCAGATAAACAGACTCTCCTTCTATAGTGACTTCAAGTCTCAGAGAGGAACTCCGCATTAAGTGTCAGATAAACAGACTCTCCTTCTCTAGTGACCTCAAGTCTCAGAGAGGAACTCCGCATTAAGTGTCAGATAAACGCGCTACCCTAGAGTAACCACAGGATCACAGGCCGAGAAACATATAAAGAGGAACTCCGCATTGAGTGTCAGATAAACGCGCTACACTAGAGTAACCACAGGATCACAGGCCGAGAAACATATAAAGAGGAACTCCGCATTGAGTGTCAGATAAACGCGCTACACTAGAGTAACCACAGGATCACAGGCCAAGAAACATATAAAGAGGAACTCCGCATTGAGTGTCAGATAAACGCGCTACACTAGAGTAACCACAGGATCACAGGCCGAGAAACATATAAAGAGGAACTCCGCATTCAGTGTCAGATAAACGCGCTACACTAGAGTAACCACAGGATCACAGGCCGAGAAACATCCCCAGCATACTAGACGGTTTAAGAGCTGTTCTTGCTAGTTCCTGACCATGGTGCCTTAAGCATTCTGTTGCTAGAGAGGTGTACATGTACCGGATTTAGGCTAAAATAATGCATTGGAAAATTCATTATTTATTTATTGTAATTAGCTCATCAAAATTTGTTGCCAAATAACATTTAAAAGACTTTTCTTAGCCGTTTTCAATTTTCAAAGTGAGTGGGCGTTTTTTTGTAGCAAGTTATTATTATTTGAGAAATATCAATATGTAGAAACAAAAAACATACTACCAGGTATTAGAATCTAAAAGAATGTAAGACTAGAAAAATTGAAAAAAAAACCCAGCTTTTTCTTCCAGAGAGACGGTTGCAAATGTAAACACCACTTCTGCTTCTTTTACAAGCATTTCGCACTTCTATACTGTTTAATATCTCAGATATCGATCAGGCTCACTTATTGTCAACAAGGAGCAATAGAAACATTTCTTAACTTTCCGCTATATTTTGACTAGATCTAGAATAACTGTAAGCGTTAGTAATCCAGGGTAACTCAACATATTATTATAACAAAAAATCAGGGTCTTGAATTTTGTTTCTGTAATATTGTCAGTGCAGTTTCACGTTTTTACTTTGTTTTAGAAGGTACCTTTCCCCAAGGTCTGGTCGAGCCCTACATTGAGTTTCACGTTTTTACTTTGTTTTAGAAGGTACCTTTCCCCAAGATCTGGTCGAGCCCTACATTGAGTTTCACGTTTTTACTTTGTTTTAGAAGGTACCTTTCCCCAAGATCTGGTCGAGCCCTACATTGAGTTTCACGTTTTTACTTTGTTTTAGAAGGTACCTTTCCCCAAGATCTGGTCGAGCCCTACATTTGCCTGTAATGGGTTATCAACACCACATTGTGGTCTCGGTGGGTGGAGAAATAAACTGAAAAGAGGGCTGCTTAAAAGATTGAAAACAAATTTAATTTGCCTTTTTTTGCTAGAGATCTCTCCTTAATTTAAAGACTGTTTACCTGAAAACGTGAGAACAATTTCAATGTCTATGTTATATTTTAAAACTGTACTATGAGTGACTCTGGACGAGATATCTATCGACTGTCAGCGTTATTGTTGTGAGGTTGCTTTTCTTTTAACGTAGTTGTATGGCTGAGAGGAGATCTATAAATCTGATATTGTTGTAGAATTTGCTTTTCTCTTTGTTCATTGTTGTAAATTGTGGCTCTGGGGGATAATAGTCTATTATTTTTTGTGAAGTTTGCATTTCTTCAATACTATTGTCTCCCCTACCTGTTCATTTGAACGGGCGATCATGCTTGTCTAATACATAGCTGAGAAAATATTCAAAATTGTACTGTAAACTGAGCTTTTTCTTCCTCCACTCCATTTCCTTCTCCTCTTCCTCGTCCTCGTCCTCCTCGTCCTCCTCGTCCTCGTCCTCGTCCTCCTCGTCCTCGTCCTCCTTCTCCTCCTCCTCCTCCTCCTCCTCCTCCTCCTCCTCCTTCTTCTTCTTCTTCTTCTTCTTCTTCTTCTTCTTCTTCTTCTTCTTCTTCTTCTTCTTCTGTCTTCTTTTGCTTTCTTTCTATCTAGTAAACTGTTTTTCGGTGTTTCTATGTATCAACCTATTTTTCGATATAAAAGTCCAAATACTTATTTACTATTTTATCTTATGTTTTGCAGGGTCATTTATCTGTCTGTTTACTTACCTAACTATTTATCTATCTATCTATCTAAAGATCTATCATCCTGATTCGGAGAGAACTTGAAGCTCTCACCAGTTGTTCCTAAGAGTTTTGTCTAACCTCTAAAGTTCATTTCTTCTTTTTGTCTATGGAGCCTTTGTGGAAAACTACTAGTGTTCGGTTTTTTTATGAGTGAACATGTTTTTTTTTTGTCTTTACAACACAAGCAGGTTTATGTGTTTCTTCTGTGCACATTTGACTGTGTAACGCAAGACTGGAAGAAAAACAACATTCCTGAAATACCCAGGTGATGGAGTGGCTGAACTGGGAGCTTTTACTTCTGCCTGAAATTCTCTCCTATTTTTCTAGCAGAAACTTAAAGTTAGAGAGAAGGGTTGAAGAAGAGGAAAGATAAATAAATTAGATTGGGAAAGAGGAGAGACATTCAAAGGAAGGGAGGGGGGAGGGGGTAAGCTTGAGGAGTCAGAACAATAGAACATGAAGAGAAATGAAGGAACCAGAGGAAGAGAACATGAAGAGAAATGAAGGAACCAGAGGAAGAGAACATGAAGAGAAATGAAGGAACCAGAGGAAGAGAACATGAAGAGAAATGAAGGAACCAGAGGAAGAGAACATGAAGAGAAATGAAAGAGTCAGAACAACAGAACATGAAGAGAAATGAAGGAACCAGAACAATAGAACATGAAGAGAAATGAAGGAGTCAGAACAACAGAACATGAAGAGAAATGAAGGAGTCAGAACAACAGAACATGAAGAGAAATGAAGGAGTCAGAACAACAGAACATGAAGAGAAATGAAGGAGTCAGAACAATAGAACATGAAGAGAAATGAAGGAGTCAGAACAACAGAACATGAAGAGAAATGAAGGAGTCAGAACAATAGAACATGAAGAGAAATGAAGGAGTCAGAAAAATAGAACATGAAGAGAAATGAAGGAACCAGAACAACAGAACATGAAGAGAAATGAAGGAACCAGAACAACAGAACATGAAAAGAAATGAAGGAACCAGAACAACAGAACATGAAGAGAAATGAAGGAACCAGAACAATAGAACATGAAGAGAAATGAAGGAGTCAGAACAATAGAACATGAAGAGAAATGAAGGAGTCAGAACAATAGAACATGAAGAGAAATGAAGGAACCAGAACAACAGAACATGAAGAGAAATGAAGGAACCAGAACAACAGAACATGAAGAGAAATGAAGGAACCAGAACAACAGAACATGAAGAGAAATGAATGAACCAGAACAACAGAACATGAAGAGAAATGAAGGAACCAGAGGAAGAGAACATGAAGAGAAATGAAGGAACCAGAACAACAGAACATGAAGAGAACCAGAGGAAATAAAGAAGACAGAAAGGTGAAGCGAAAAAGTTTTTTAAAAAATCTGAGAACGATCGTTGCAGTTCTAATCTGTAACAGCGAGTTCTGTGTACTTGAAACCAGTTCAAAAATCTGAGAACGATCGGTGCAGTTCTAATCTGGAACAGCGAGTTCTGTGTACTTGAAACCAGTTCAAAAACTTCATCTTTCACCCCAGATACGGCCACTAGTCTCCAAGGTATCCAGTGTGTGCAATGATTGCTGTCAACGGCCACTAGTCTCCAAGGTATCCAGTGTGTGCAATGATTGCTGTCAACGGCCACTAGTCTCCAAGGTATCCAGTGTGTGCAATGATTGCTGTCAACGGGCACTAGTCTCCAAGGTATCCAGTGTGTGCAATGATTGCCGTCAACGGGCACTAGTCTCCAAGGTATCCAGTGTGTGCAATGGTTGCTGTCAACGGCCACTAGTCTCCAAGGTATCCAGTGTGTGCAATGATTGCTGTCAACGGGCACTAGTCTCCAAGGTATCCAGTGTGTGCAATGATTGCTGTCAACGGGCACTAGTCTCCAAGGTATCCAGTGTGTGCAATGATTGCTGTCAACGGGCACTAGTCTCCAAGGTATCCAGTGTGTGCAATGATTGCTGTCAACGGGCACTAGTCTCCAAGGTATCCAGTGTGTGCAATGATTGCTGTCAACGGCCACTAGTCTCCAAGGTATCCAGTGTGTGCGATGATTGCTGTCAACGGCCACTAGTCTCCAAGGTATCCAGTGTGTGCAATGATTGCTGTCAACGGCCACTAGTCTCCAAGGTATCCAGTGTGTGCAATGATTGCTGTCAACGGCCACTAGTCTCCAAGGTATCCAGTGTGTGCAATGATTGCTGTCAACGGCCACTAGTCTCCAAGGTATCCAGTGTGTGCAATGATTGCTGTCAACGGGCACTAGTCTCCAAGGTATCCAGTGTGTGCAATGATTGCTGTCAACGGCCACTAGTCTCCAAGGTATCCAGTGTGTGCAATGATTGCTGTCAATCCAGCTGAAGAAGTGTGGATAACATAATTGTTTTTTGGTTCAGTCAATGACGTAAGAAGCTTTATAATTCTCAAATTTAGACTTATCAATATCTGTTGTGAACAGAACCAATTACCTGTTGTTGATCAGTTGTTTTTCTAAAATTTTCTGTAAAAGGGTTTCCCTTGGTCGACGTTGGGTTGTTGAATCATGTGTAGATCTACTCGATAGGCTTCCTGAGGGTAACAGATATCAACTCGAAAGTGAGGTCGGTCCGTTCTAGGATTTGTTGTTCTTCAGGTGGTGCAGAGATAGACCGCTTCAAGCAATCTCAGAGGTCAGAGTGCCTATGCAGTTTAGTAATAAACTCTCTCTCTCTCTCTCTCTCTCTCTCTCTCTCTCTCTCTCTCTCTCTCTCTCTCTCTCTCTCTCTCTCCCCACCCCTCCCCCCCCCCCCCACCATACACCTCTAATAGTGCACACGTTTGTTGCTAGGCCGCACAACTCCATGTTATACATTTCTTGTGTACAGAAAGAGTCCAATGATAAATGCAGTGTATAAAATCAAAACTTAATTCTTGTTCCTGTGAGGCGAGGCGTCTAAAAGTTTCTATCGCCCAAGTTCTCCTTCAATGCTCACACCATCGCCCAAGATACGGGGTTTTTCCTCGAGCTGCCGCTATCAACAGCGGTAAATCACTTCTTGCGGATGATGCTAATATCTTCAGGTTATTCACTTATATGCAGGTAATGGAGCTTGGGTTTAGAGCTCAAGGCAGCAGCTGAAGGGGTGTCTGGAAAATCTATTGTTGCATTATCTTGGACATGCATCACAATGACTAGAATTTCCAAGCTATAGAATTGAGCTTAGGTTTATTAGTTGTTCTTGCTTGCATATGAAGGCGAGACGTTAATCATTGTTTGCTTTCGTTGTGTGTGCTTGAGCGAGCGAGAGAGAGAGAGAGAGAGAGAGAGAGAGAGAGAGAGAGAGAGAGAGAGAGAGAGAGAGAGAGAGAGAGAGAGAGAGAGAGAGAGTCTTTAGTTTTCTAGAAATCCCTACAAAATGCGCGCGGCCTGTTTATGTGACTTTGCCTCCACTCAGTGAGTAAACTCCACCACAGGGATTTTAATTAGTCCTCGCAGAGCGTGAGTGGAAATATTGGAGCGTGCAGCGTGTAGCTTATAGCGTGCAGCGTGCCGTGAGCAATTAGTGCCAAGTTGGCTCCCTTTCTCTTGTCTGGCCTGGGTATAGTCTCTGTTGATGTGAGCGGATCTCCAGATTTTTATGCAGAATTCATGTCGATTCAGTCTTTGATTAACTTTTCTCAGGTAATGAAACAAACTGTCAGGTACCAAACTTATCACCGGAATCTGTCATGTGCTAGGTAACCTTGTATTGTATAACAGGGACCTCATGACTGTCTCAGATATATAATTTTCTTTAGTAGTTGAGAGTAAACCACTTACAGGATAGGCTATTTTTAGATAGTCTCAGTCCACAGTACAACCACCCAACCATGGTTCAAGGCGAGGAGACCATCTGGACACTCGGAGATAATGCTCTTCGAATTCGTTACACGTAACCATCTCTCTCTCTCTCTCTTTCTCTCTCTCTCTCTCTCTCTCTCTCTCTCTCTCTCTCTCTCTCCTTCTCTCTCTCTCTCTCTCTCTCTCTCTCTCTCTCAGCACTCATCTCACAAGCCCACCACCAGTACCAACTTTACCTGGTCGTCACGCCATCAGTTACAGACTTTGTGCCTGGTGATGCGATTTCCTTGCCTTCCAACCGATAGCACAGAGTGATGTTCAATAAACACAACAGAAGATATTCTTCTGGCGTCAGTTGCTCCAGGCATGAAATCTAAGTGTACGCGCAAGACAGTGTTTAAACCATGTCTTCCCCTTACAACACAGTGTTTAAACCATGTCTTCCCCTCACAACACAGTGTTTAAACCATGTCTTCCCCTCACAACACAGTGTTTAAACCATGTCTTCCCCTCACAACACAGTGTTTAAACCATGTCTTCCCCTCACAACACAGTGTTTAAACCATGTCTTCCCCTCACAACACAGTGTTTAAACCATGTCTTCCCCTCACAACACAGTGTTTAAACCATGTCTTCCCCTCACAACACAGTGTTTAAACCATGTCTTCCCCTCACAACACAGTGTTTAAACCATGTCCCCAGTGTTGATCAGACCCACTGCCGCTAATGTTCCCACATTATCTAGAGCTTCTCTGTGGTAACCCGGAATGGATGCACAGTTGAAAACTTTTCAGATTCCATGCAAATTGAAGTCCAACTGTTTTCCGTGTTGTTCAGTTAAAGCAGCCGCTTATCAGTCCAGATATCAACTGCGTATAACTTCTGTCTTCGGTTTAAAACTCTTCATCCTTGAACTACATGGGAAATTTAATACAAAAACACGTGGGATCTTTCAGTGTATTAAAATAAATTTATTAAGAGAATTCTGTTTTTTTAGATTATAGCAGTAGCGGAGAACTAGACTTTCGAGTGTCCTGGTGACCTGCGTGTCTGTGACGGAGACTCAACTTTGAAGACGCCGTGTTTGAGGACAATGGAACCTACTGAGGAGCGCCCAGTCTCGGAGACACCAAGTGATTTCTCCCCAGAAGCTGGGCCCGATTCCCCTGTCACGCGATACTCACTGAGTGTCAGTGCAGAACTATCGCCTGGCCAGCACCAGCCCAGTGAGTTGAACGATTTCCTCAGCTCGGCTGTCCGCCACCAGGCTAGGCCTGGTCAAGCACCAGAGGAGGCTGTATATTCTTTACAAGATATCAAAATGGCGGACAGCTTGCTTCACTCTGGGTCAACTGGAGCTGGACAAAATGTTTATGAGAACGTTTATTTCGAACTAGTTACCAAAACGTCACTGACCTGTGCTCAAGAGGAAATAGATGCCCTCAGCCTGGGTCCTCTTGGTGGAGTTAACACACAGCAGAGTCTTCCGTGTTCCCATCCCGGGTATTCCGAGCCTGAAGTGGATGTGTCCACCATGAAGGAGCTGGCACACACGCCCGTGTCTCAGACTGACCTCTACTCAGTGCAGGCAGACATGCATCAAGATTTCCACAGCGGTCTTGATAGCCTGCAGGCAAATAGCCCAGCTTCAGACACCATCGGTCATGGAGAGAGAACTGGAAAACTTCCAGGGCTCCAGCCACACTCTGTCCCTCAATGTCCTGGACCAGAAAATCCATTGATTGCTAGGAACTTTCAACCAATACAGAACTGTCCATCCGTCATATTGCAGGAAAGCAAGAGCCTACTTGCCGCTGTGGCTGTAAATATGGCTGACAGTGGAATAGTTCTTGCCCCGTGCGCTGGGGCTAATAGTCGTGAAGATTTAACCTCTGATCCCCTCAAGGTTCCAGAGAATGCTTGTGTTCACGCCAGCCCACTTGGAAACACCGACACCAGCCATCTCGCGTTTGACTTTAGCCCGGCGAGACAGAAGCTACTTTCACTTTCAGCGTCGTCTGGGTTCAACTCCACCGAGAATTTGCACGCAGACTACCTGCCGAACCTGGCTGTGTCACCTCGCCTCGAGTCCGCCTCCAGCCCGTTGTTTTCCCCGATATATTTCCAGCCAGTCTCTTTCAAAAACTTATCCTCAGAATACCCCGTGCCGCCCGAGCTAGACCGCAAGGCTAACCAGTACCTCAAACTGCTGGCCTGGAACGCGACCAGACGCCGAGTAGAGGCTGCTGACCCAGAGAACGTGCTGCTGAGTCAGTTTGCTGATGCTGACCCGCCTCCGCCATCCGGCCAACTGAATGAGGTCACCTCCCAGTCCGAAGAGTCTCTCCTAGACATGGACCTCTCACGCAGATCGTCTCCTCCAAACCCAAGCGTCGACATTGGGCAGCAGTTAGCGGGCATCCCATTCGAAGAGCTGGACAGACTGACCCAGCTGGCGGCAGGAGCTCGCCCTAAGGCACGGACTAAAGGTGCAGGGAAGAAGCGGAGGAAGAAGAAACCCGTGGACAGGCCCAGACATCTTGAAATCCCCGCAACTGTCGCCTGTAGCGGTGTGACTCTCATCCCATCCACGTCGCTGAGGAGTGACGACTTCTCCTCTAGCGGTGACCTCTTGACCGCCAGCGGTGACCTGTTGTCCCCCAGCAGTGAGGACCCGTTTGACGACAATTTCAGGTAAGCTGGACGAGTCCTCCCAGGTCTCATCATGTTCACCAGGCCTGGCCCATCACCAAGCGCAGTTTAAGGCTTCATTAAAGTTTTTTAAACTTCAGGAGATCCTAGATATTAAAATAGCCATAATGTTTTTATCGTGGAGATCACGTTTAAAGAAATAATCAATCTCAATTTTCTAATTTTGTCTTGTAAATGCTGTTCTATGCTCTCGTTTACCTTAATAATAAAAATGTTATTTCGAAACAACAGCAATAGGGTTCTTGCTCTCCATCTGTCTGTCTGTCTGTCTGTCTCTCTCCCGGACTCAGTAGGTCTGTCTGTCCCCCTCCCCCTCCTACCGACAAGGAATGACTGTATTTCACGTCCCCCCCCCCCCTCCAAATCTCCCGGCTGCTGTCCCCACCGTCTCACAAGGCTGGACACGACCGGGGACGACACCGATGTGTTTTTAGACGACACAGATGATGTGTGTTGCTATAGCGAGGACGGTGAGTACTGCAAGCTTTTCAAGTGAGCACCTTGAATTGTCGGCATGACAAACCCCAGTGGTTGTAATGGGAGTGCCAGCCTCAGTGGTGTCCGTTCCTGCCTGCTCTCTGCACGAGATGTGGGTCTGTCTAACATACATCTGACACAATAATACAAATCTCTGTCGGACATTGCCTTAAAAAAAAGGCTGGTGGAAAAACAAACGAACCTAGTAGACTCCTAACCTGTCGCGATTCTTGCACATCACTTCCTTATGCACCATTTCTTGCAAATGTAAATGTCAAGGTTATTGACAGGTAGACAACTCTAGAAGACTCGTGTAAACATAGAATATACATGAGTTATCTTCTCATACAGCAGACCCTGAGGAACCTAACAGTAGATCTAGAGCTGGCAGCACGCTGCTCTTCTTAGCTTACAGCAAGTTATCATAGCACATTTCTACACACACATAGAACGAAACACACTATGTCTGTGTGTGTGTGTGTGTGTGTTTAGTTAAAGGATGACCGCTGTAACCCCTGCATTTCACCCGGCTTTTTACAAATTAATCATCTTGTAAAAACAATGAGTTATGAGCACGTGAATTAATACATGAACATTTTGTTGTGCATTTCTGGTATTATTAAAAATTGAACTAATCTATCATTTCATAGGTTTAATGGAAGTAATCAAAACAAGGTTTGAGCGACGACGAGAATAACTTAACTCTGTGCAAGCTAGCACTGCATCCATTATCTGTTTACGTTGTTGTCCTGTGTGTCCACACTGCACCAATCTATCCTGAGGACTATAGTACTCAGCACTTCGGCATGGTCGTGGTTTAAGCTTACTGTGCATGTTTTCTTTTTTGTTGAGGTTTGCAGATGCATCTCCAAACAAACAAGGAGTGAGAGAATGAGACAGACACGGAGAGTAAACAAAGAAGGCACAGAGATGGATAGTCTAAAGAAAGATTATCTGATAGAAAGAGAAAGAAATAGAGAAAGAGAGAGAGAGAGAGAGAGAGAGAGAGAGAGAGAGAGAGAGAGAGAGAGAGAGAGAGAGAGAGAGAGAGAGAACTACCAAGTGACTGAGTTTAACTCTGCCATAACTAAGAATACTGATTAAAAAAAAACCCACTGAGACAGATGACCTTATACCGTGAGAGAGAGGGAAAGAGAATACGACCAGAGCTTTCTGTGTTTGTCGGGAGGCAGTGATAAATGGTCGATTTAGTCCCCTCCTTTAGGATGGAGTGAGCTACTGGGCTGGATGGGAGAGTAGGAGAAAGGACCAGTTTGTTTAAACTTCTGAGAGCCTGTCTAATTAGTGCTGGCGAGGTGGCTGCAGTAAGTGGTTGCAAAGGACCAGGGCCTCAGAAATTGCTCTCAGTGACTTGGTGACCAAATTTCACCGTCTCCTGGCTGAGAAGAGAGTTTCCAGATCTTTTTCTGTCCTCTCTGGTTGCACTGGAGTCCGCGGCCAATTTTCGCCTGACCTGTACCAAGAAGGGTGACACGGTCACGTGACTGCGATCACATTCCAGGCCGTCTATAACAGCGTCGAGCTATTCACTGCTTCTTGTTTCCCAGCTCTGTCCTCACTGGTCCACACGGTTACAGGATAACTGGCTACAGGCTCTGCACCTCAACAGCACAAAAATAAAGTTAACACAAAAACAACTACAAACAAAAAAAAAGGGGGGGGGGGGGAGGGGGGAAACCTTGAGGTACGACGTCCTAGCAAAGTTTAAATCCTGCTGAGCCCAAATCCTGCAGAGCCCATAAACTTGGGATGCACAACCAGTGTACCACGTGACTGGCACAGCCATTGTTCCTGACTGTCAACGCTAAGCTTAGGTTTTTTTGTCGCACAACGATGTAAACAGTTAATTACTGTTGTGAGCTGGAAGCATTGAAGGTCCCTGGTTTGTTTGCATCTATCTTGTCTCGGAGTCCAGATCTTTGGAGAGCTGCCACGTTCCAGAACGAATACTCCATCTGGGATGGGAGAACTAGGGCTAAAAAACAAACAAATGCAAGGGTATCAACATAAAGAAAAACGGATTCAGTAAGAACAAAGTGAGGCAGGTTCTACCCTCTCTACCAATATTTCTACCTTAATTTCAGACACAAGAGGTAATGAACAATATTCTGTATGAAAGGATTCATTCGTAGCCCCTACATACAGCCCGCGCCAAGTAGAATTTATTTGTATTAAACCATTCCACGCTGAGCCATGTGTCTGAGTGATGTTGCAGAGGTCTAGCTCGAGATATGGACAAGGTATGTTGCTGCTATCAAAACAACTGTGATGCCTTCTGTTCAGCCCTTACTGCAGGCCACCATGTTACGTTGCTGCTGTCAAAACAACTGTGACGCCTTCCGTTCAGCCCTTACTGCAGGCCACCATGTTACGTTGCTGCTGTCAAAACAACTGTGACGCCTTCCGTTCACGCCTTACTGCAGGCCACCATGTTATGATGCTGCTGTCAAAACAACTGTGACGCCTTCCGTTCACGCCTTACTGCAGGCCACCATGTTATGATGCTGCTGTCAAAACAACTGTGACGCCTTCCGTTCACGCCTTACTGCAGGCCACCATGTTATGATGCTGCTGTCAAAACAACTGTGACGCCTTCCGTTCACGCCTTACTGCAGGCCACCATGTTATGATGCTGCTGTCAAAACAGCTGTGACGCCTTCCGTTCACGCCTTACTGCAGGCCACCATGTTATGATGCTGCTGTCAAAACAACTGTGACGCCTTCCGTTCACGCCTTACTGCAGGCCACCATGTTACGTTGCTGCTGTCAAAACAACTGTGACGCCTTCCGTTCACGCCTTACTGCAGGCCACCATGTTATGATGCTGCTGTCAAAACAACTGTGACGCCTTCTGTTTAGCCCTTACTGCAGGCCACCATGTTACGTTGCTGTTGTCAAAACAACTGTGACGCCTTCCGTTCTCGCCTTACTGCAGGGTACCATGTTACTAGCCTCAATGTAAACAGGGACAGCTTATCTATGAGTTCAAGAGCTCAATGCTTCCTTGTGAGCAAGGTTTTGTGGGTGCACGACTTGCATGCTCTTGTGAATAATAAAATTCGTATATATAAGAGTGTGTCTTAACTGTGTGACCGTATTAATGTAACTAAAAAGGAACTCTCTAACAATAGCTACATACTGATGAAGACAAACATTGAAAAACAGCCAGAATATAACTGAATGTATTTGGTTGTTTTCCTATGACGATTCCCACAACTGCCACACCTCCTCTCAATTATCTTCTTCTTCTTCTTCTCTCTCTCTCTCTCTCTCTCTCTCTCTCTCTCTCTCTCTCTCTCTCTCTCTCTCTCTCTCTCTCTCTCTCTCTCTAGGGAAAAGCCGTGGGTTTTTTCTGATTTTTATCCACACCTGAGGCTGCAGGAAGGACTTAGCTGACGATTTTAATACAGAAATACTGAAGCAGCTTGTATTATTTCCCGATTCATTAGCCGAAACACATTTTGTTTTCAATGCAATTTTTTTTAAATTTATATATTTTTTTGTATGAGGCATTTTGTCTAGATAATAATAGCCGGTGAAATTCCTCTAATTGTTGATTGTTTTATCGTGCTCTGTTCCTGTGAACACATGTTCCATGTAGAGCCACAACCGACAAGTTCCTAATACAAAACTTTAACCGTAAATGCGACAATTCAGAAGACGATTCTAGTGCAGTACTTAGTGCACCATGGGGCAGATCACGCTATCCTAGTACAGTGCGTGTGTGTGTGTGTCCTCTAGCCTGGAAGTCACCAGGGAAACAAACTGGCACAATATTCCAGCCTGGATCGCCTGGATCATGAACCGCATACCACTTGAGATAAGATGTTGAGAAGCTGCGCCGCTATGCCACTTATCTCAGACTTCTCAGTGCTAGTGATAAAAGCCCCAAGTACCAAAACATTACTGTAAGTAACCATACCACAATGAGACTGAGTCTCTTTCTCTGTCTCTCACTGTCTGTCTGTCTGTCTGTCTGTCTGTCTGTCTGTCTCTCTCTCTCTCTCTCTCTCTCTCTCTCTCTCTCTCTCTCTCTCTGACAGTGTCGAGTCACAGGGCCCCGTCCCGGCACAGACCCTGGAGCCTCACGCCTCTCAGTGAGCTACCCTGACTTGGCGTCTTGCTTGATCTCGTCTGTTTTTGGTTTCTCAGTCTCGTTCATCCTTTTCTTTTCTCTTTTATTCTAATTTTATGTATTTTTGTACTATGCTATTTTCTTTCCTCGTATTTTGTTTCTTTCAAGAATTTTAATTGTTTTATACTCGTTTCTGTATGTCTAACCTGACCCTAGCCTTGTCTCTGTCTGTATCTCTGTCTCTCCCTTGCTGCCTCTCTATCTCTAAAACTTTTTCGATACTTTTATCAACCTCTATCTGTTTACCTCTCCATCTGTTTGTCTGTCTGTTTCTCTCTATGAGTCTATCTGTTTCTGTGCCTATCTGTCTCTCTCTATCTCCCCCCTCTCTCTCTCTCTCTCTCTCTCTCTCTCTCTCTTCCATTTTCGCTCCCACTTGTCTACACACAGGAAATGGATTAAGCATTTTTAATTATTCTAGTTCGAAACGCACCTTGGCCTATTTATGCCTCGCCCGTTTGGGAATATAATTAAATAAAGTAACATTCAATAAACTTCTATCTGGAGTTTAGTCATGTCACGGTAGATGATTCTCTTAGATATAATATCATTATGATTGGACAAAGAGCCGAGTCGAGTCATCTTTCAAGTACTGAGTGTGTGCCTAGCATCGAAATTGACACACATACTCACTCTTTACCTACCCATCTCTCTCTCTCTCTCTCTCTCTCTCTCTCTCTCTCTCTCTCTGTACCTCTCCTTTGTCCATTCATTTGCGACTTCCCTTGAGCTTCTCTCTTCTCTTGGTTGACACCTGCGAAAAATAAATTAAGAATCCTGTCGAGCATCACTAAATGTCTTGATAAGGAGAAGTCACACTTTTTTCTTCATTCTTGCGGAAATCAGCAAAATCTGGTATGTTTGGTCTTGATTCAGGGCAGTAGAAACTGAGAAACTAGATCTAGATCAGAACATTTTAGGATTCAAGTGTGCAGAAACTGGAAAACAAAAGTCACACATCACCTATGAAATGCTGTTCAAAGACAGCAGCAGTTACAGGCCTGTCACTTGGCCTCTAACTGAAGTGCTACGCAACGCTGTGTGAAAGGCTGCAAGAATTAATACAGGCCTTTCTTTAGGATTGCTTCAGCAGAACATCAAGATAGTGCAGCGTCCTACAGGTCTGTGTATGAGAATAGGCCTTTCTTTAGGATTGCTTCAGCAGAACATCAAGATAGTGCAGCGTCCTACAGGTCTGTGTATGAGAACAGGCCTTTCTTTAGGATTGCTTCAGCAGAACATCAAGATAGTGCAGCGTCCTACAGGTCTGTGTATGAGAACAGGCCTTTCTTTAGGATTGCTTCAGCAGAACATCAAGATAGTGCAGCGTCCTACAGGTCTGTGTATGAGAACAGGCCTTTCTTTAGGATTGCTTCAGCAGAACATCAAGATAGTGCAGCGTCCTACAGGTCTGTGTATGAGAACAGGCCTTTCTTTAGGATTGCTTCAGCAGAACATCAAGATAGTGCAGCGTCCTACAGGTCTGTGTATGTCTTCTTGCAGTGTGTTAAGCAGGCCGCGTCAGATGAAAAATATAGAGAGACTATAAGAGGTTTGAAGACCCAGAAAACACGTCACGCCGGCATGTCTTGAAATGTAGAACCTAGAACCTGTCGTGTTGACGATGATAACCGCAATGCGAGTCCTGTACTCGATCACCGCCCAGAAGCCAGGTAGGAGCTTCACAACGCCGTAACTCGGTGTGCATTGTTCAATGAGTTGTTCTATTTTGGCATTATTTGTTATGCGGGTTTAAAGCTATGATCGAACAAGGATTAAAACCACTATATGGTTTTCTGACTCAGTTTAATGATCTAGATTCCAATGATGTAGTATGTACGTGTGACACTTGTCGATTTTTGTTTTGCTTCTTTATTTGTGGAGTGGGGGTGGGTGTCGAGCACAGCAACAGGTGTTTCAGCACAATGGTTAGATGACACTCTCTCAGCGATAATGCTTATCACCGTTTAGATTCGGAGGGCCAGAGCACCTGACACAAAAATGGCCATTCTTGTTTTCTAAGCATCTTCTGGTCATTTACATCCGCCGACCATCCACTGGTCATCCTGATTCCTGATTCAGTAGTTATCCACATCCTCTAACTATCCACTGGCCATCAATATCTTCCTCCCTGGTCATTCTCTCGTCATCCACAAGCCATCCGTTGATCATTCACACCCACTGCCTATCCACTGGCCATCCACATTCACTGGATATCCACTTGCCATCCACATCCACTAGTTATCCATTAGCCATTCGCTGGCCATCATCATCCATTGGATCTCGACTGGCCATCCACACCCACTAGCCACTCTACTGGCCATCCACTGATAGCAGTCTGCCAGGATCACAGATAGTTCTATCTTACCACATAGTGGATATTGTTACTTATAACGGATCGAGACTGCCAGTATGCATACTTAGAATAACCAGTTGACTTGGTCACTTTGTTCCAATGTAACCGCAGTATTTACAGATAGGTTGCAAGACTTACCGTTATTGTCGTACAGTGCAAAAGACAAGTTTTGTTGCTGTATCTATACATGCACATTCACACTAATGTATAGACGATAATATAGAATTACAGAAGCAGACCTGTGTTTTACTTGTCTAAAGTTTTTCTCAGTGCAATAAAGCTATCCTCTCTAGCTCTATCGTTATCGTTTAACTCCTGGTCAACTGCTTTATGCTATGAAGAAGTTTTTGAGCCTCGTCTTCCAATATGTTTCCGCTGCTTGCATGTTCCGATTATTATTCTAAATTATTCAAATACGGCACAGCTCCTTTTTCTATTGAAATTGTTGCAGCTATTCAGGACGCTTTTTAAAACACCTCGTTTGTCTTGCAAACGAATTATTAGTCGTCATACAGTGACGAAAGTATCACGCAATATTCTGAGAAAAACTTAAGTAACCTGATTTAATTGATAGTTTTTTAGGAGTTTGGTCAATATTTTCATCTGACTACAACGCAGCAACACTATAGACTAGTTTCTAACATGTCCCAGACCAGCAGAACAATTTACTTCCGTTTGGCCAGTCTCGAGCCGAGCAGTCACTGAATTATCCACGAAATTGCTCTATTATTGTCCTCCCCAGTAGATAATGTGCTGACCGCTGTATGGACAATATTGACCTATGGCTATCCCGAGAGTTAAGCTCTCCGCTCATGTGACCTTCGGAAGTGTCCAGATTAGAACAAGTGTCACCGTGAGAAACTCGCTGCAGTCGGTGGGGTCAACTGGTGTCCAGCTGATCAATCATACCTTTTTGAGATGCACGACTTGTGTTCCTCTCTTTGTGTCTTGCGGAAAATTTCGCAATATAAAATGCAAAAAAAAATCTTAAAGTTATACTCTAGAAGGATATTTTTAATTTATTGCGTTTTTTCCATTCCGCCTTCGATGCTCCGCGTCAGTAGATAGGCCGTTTGAGAACCGCTTGAAGTGTCCAGTAAATCTCTAGAGGGCTTGACCACACCTACCACCTACCGCGCTAACTTCAGGCTACCATCTCTGGTATATTGAGACGGTCATTGACCCTGTCAGCTCTTCTTCTTTCTGATTGCCGAGTTCTGTATGATGACAACCAACTCATGCTACTAAGGTCCGTTTGCCAGACAAGGAAGACGATAAAGATGCAGTGTTATAATTAAAGATCTTAGAGCTGAAAATGAATATGGGATACTTTGAAAATATAGAATAATGTTACAGTGAAAATGGATGGCAAGAATTCACGTCGGGTGGAGTTCGAATCTTGTCTTTGTGATCACATTCTACCTCAGTGGATAGCAGACACTAGAATTTTTTTTCCGACTCCTGAAATAAAAATGGCTCGAACCATCAAAGTTCGCCATAAACGTTTCCCAACGAGGATAAAATTATAAGGATACATTTTTTCTTCTTGCAACTAAGTTTAGCATTTTACAGTAACTTCCAGCTTCCGCCATGTTAGTTCATCAGAGGCTTCAGTTCTTCTGACCGTCGGACCCGCCACGCTTCAATGGATGAAATAAACATCCAAATCCCTCGCTCACGGCCGCGGGGATCGAACCAGAGGAGAGCTCTATGTAAGTTTGGCGCACTTGCTTGCGCCACCGAACTTACGGAACCACATCGCAAAGAGACGCCAAACCCAGCCATGACTCTCCGTGTGGAGGATGTCCTGAGCTGTGCTCTCCGGACGCTTTCTGATCTCTTGCTGTCACGGTGGGCGAGCTGTCTTTAGGCCATCAACCAAGTCTGTGGCTTCATGAGATCCAAACACGGCTCGATACTGTAATCTCATCAAGTCTCTGTGACCTCCGACTCCACACGGCCGCCTGGAGAAGCTGTTAGGAGAGCATTGTTTGTTCCGGTATCCCGTCATACAACACCGACCAGTTACTAAAGTCTTAGACTCTCAGCAAGTCTCTGTGACCTCCGACCCCACACGGCCGCCTAGAGAAGCTGTTAGGAGAGCATTGTTTGTTCCGGTATCCCGTCATACAACACCGACCAGTTACTAAAGTCTTAGACTCTCAGCAAGTCTCTGTGACCTTCGACCCCGCACGACCGGCTACCGTCGCGAAATATCATGGATGTTTGCAAAGATTCATCTTAACGGAAGGTGTATGTGTGTCGGAAAACTTTTGTTATTGATTTTATTACCTGTCTCTAACCATCAGATAAGTTACATGTCTCTAACATAATCGGTTCAGTTACATGTCTCTAAAAACCCATTCAGTTGTTATGCCTCTTACAAAAACGGTTCAGTTACATGGCTCTAAAAATCCATTCAGTTATTATGCCTCTTACAAAAACGGTTCAGTTACATGGCTCTAAAAATCCATTCAGTTATTATGCCTCTTACAAAAACGGTTCAGTTACATGGCTCTAAAAATCCATTCAGTTGTTATGCCTCTTACAAAAACGGTTCAGTTACATGGCTCTAAAAATCCATTCAGTTATTATGCCTCTTACAAAAACGGTTCAGTTACATGGCTCTAAAAATCCATTCAGTTGTTATGCCTCTTACAAAAACGGTTCAGTTACATGGCTCTAAAAATCCATTCAGTTATTATGCCTCTTACAAAAACGGTTCAGTTACATGGCTCTAAAAATCCATTCAGTTATTATGCCTCTTACAAAAACGGTTCAGTTACATGGCTCTAAAAATCCATTCAGTTGTTATGCCTCTTACAAAAACGGTTCAGTTACATGTCTCGAAAAACCCATTCAGTTGTTATGCCAATTACAAAAACGGTTCAGTTACATGGCTCTAAAAATCCATTCAGTTATTATGCCTCTAACATAATCGGTTCAGTTACATGGCTCTAAAAACCCATTCAGTTGTTATGCCTCTTACGAAAACGGTTCAGATACATGTGTTTCACAAAATCGGTTGAGTTACATGTCTTCAAAAGATCCGGATACACAGTTTTGCAATGAGCGTCGGTTCTGCTCGAAAATTCTAAATTGCTTTGACCTGTAAAGATTGAAGCCCAAAAGTGTTCGGTTTTCTAGGCCTCTATCAGCAAATGAATTCATCAACCACCACCAAAAAGAAGAAACCGAAATTTCTTCATGGTGTGGAATAAGATGAAGTTTGCTCAAATGTTTTCTCTTTCCGTCACACTCATCTTAGAATTATGATGATCCTTATGAATGAACATAAACTCTAAAATCATAGTACAGTGGGAGGAAAACATGATTCGAACTGTCTAGACCTGCAACATTTTGTCGGTTGTCCCACAGAGAGACATGCGCCCATTGTAACTGAGATTCTGAGTTTGGCAGTAACTGTTCTCACATAGAGAATTTGTAACTTGCTCTCCGCGTGCTGAATCCAAGCCAGGCTGAACTGTTTCCCGTGCCTCCATGTGAGGGCTCAATGCTCAGCGATTTCTAGACTGAATTTATTTTTTCTGATTGTTTTTTTCTTCTTCTGAAAAGCGCAGGTGTTTCCGACCTTTGCAAACCCAATCGTTAACAGCGAGGAGGAACGTTGGAGTTTTGACCACTGGAGACCTTTGGTTCTTTATAGAATTATATGATACTGAACATACTCACTCTCGGTTTGGTTTTTCACAGTCTTGACCTATTGTTGATTGTGTTCCACCTTTCTATGGCCAGTACAGTAGTACGATCCCTGAGTTTTTCAGAGAATTAATAAAACCTATACAGGCTTTCTCTGGTCTGGTCAGTCGGGGTTGTTATGCCAGGGACCCCCCGATCAGATGTAACCTCCTTTGATCTGACCTCGGCTATTTAAGTGGACAATGTGACCAGAGGAAACAAACACAACCTGCTGTAACATTACGCCATTTGCCATCACTCGCTGGCCCGGAGCACACCGAACAACTTCACAGGTTTCTGGCTTTCTGGTCGCCTTGCTGGGCATAATGGGTCAACAAACTTCGCAGTCCTTGAGAGCTGCTTGTGATGACTTGCTGTGGACCCCACTGAGTCAGGGCAGAGAGATTACAGTACAATCACACAAACCTCTCTGGTCAAGGAAACACACTAACCAACCTGACAGAATCTCCTGAAAAGCTGGACTTCTTTTTCAAATCTATAGAGAGAAATGGCATATCCGTAAAATGTTGAGAAAAGCAACGTGTATCATTGTTACAGATACGTAAACAGCGATACCGTGACCATCTAACTTCAGATAGAAAGAAACAGAGTGAGATAGAGAGAGAGATAGACAGAGAGACTGAGAGAGACACATACAGACACAGAGAGAGACAAAGAGAGAGGCAGAGAGAGAGACAGAGAGAGAGAAAGAGAGAGATAGATAGATAGATAGATAGATAGATAGATAGATAGATAGATAGATAGAGAGAGAGAGAAAGAGAGAGAGAGAGAGAGATAGATAGATAGATAGATAGATAGAGAGAGAGAGAGAGAGAGAGAGAGAGAGAGAGAGAGATAGATAGATAGATAGATAGATAGAGAGAGAGAGAGAGAGAGAGAGAGAGAGAGAGAGAGAGAGAGAGAGAGAGAGAGAGAGAGAGAGAGAGAGAGAGAGAGAGAGAGAGAGAGAGAGAGAGAGATGATTCCGATTTTATAACTCGGCCTACCGTGGCAACAGCTGGACCAGCCTTTGAGCTCCCGTGCCTTACATGATTGTTGACTTGCTCGGGTCCTCTGGTCGGCTCAGGTGGAGACGACATTTCAGCACAGCTCCAACCTGTAGTATTCGAGGCTGTGTGAGTTTCCCAGCACTCGGGCCTCTAGGGATCTCATTACAATCATCAGTCCGAACTGCTGGCTCAAACTGTTAATGTTATAGACTCTCTGACTTGAAAGACTGACTGTGCCACGGTTCCTACAGATTAGCATATCCGACACCCTCTTGATGTCCCTCTCCCAAGTTTCCCTCTAGATCCTCCAGTGCTAAACTTCTCACTGATCTTCTCCGTGGTCTCACCCTGTCGACCCCGCGGTGTCAAGTACTTCACACCTGAAAACAATGGAACTTTTCCTGTCACCGAGTAACACTGATATTTCACGACCAAAACATTTTCTTTGCGAAGGGAGGCTGGTATAGAACTTTTATTTATTTGTGGCAGTAGCAGTAGGCCTTTAGAACAGATCTTTAGTGTGTCAATTGTCAGCTCGTGGGTGGAGCCAAGTGCACTTCTAGCTTCTTAATATTAGTATACTTAGTTTAATGGCGGGAAACTAGTCTCCGCCCCTCTAGCGGTTTATTTCTATTTTTATGATAATTCGGAAGATACTTTGTTTCATGTAATGATTACATTGACTAACCGATCTATTCTTTTGTTCCTGTCCAGCTGGCCAGAGAAGCTTTTCTTCGGTCGGCTTTGGACGTACTTTGATTCGGGGAACTGGGGAATTTAGGGAAACTTCTAGTCGTATTAAGCTATGTGATGCTTTGATCGGGAGATGCTAAATGTAGTTCGTAGATGTAACGACGGGTTTCGTAGATTCTATGATCTCGGTCGGGTGATGTTTTAGTTGGGGAAACGGGTTGTTCCGTTCGACGGAGTAAATTCTCCTCGGTCGGCATTGGCCCTTGTTCTAGGGACGAACTGGGAAACCAGGGAAGTCTTTGACGGGGGACTTTGCCGACTGAGTTTATACTTTAAACTGTAGATCTCGGAAAGACTCGTTGTCAGTATCTTTTTGGAGTATCTGGAGGCCACGTTGGATGGTAGTATTGTTTGGAATTACAGTGAGAAGTTATTGTGACCATTCCTAGTGGATATTATTGAACTATTGTGAAAGCTACTTGTGTTGGATTATCATTTGTTGTACATGTAATTCTACGTGATTATCACCGTGACTCGGGCGTTGGCTGACTATTGGGCATTCTGACTATTAGGCATTTTTATTAGATATTTTTATTCTGACCATTTTTACTAAGGCATTTAATTGGGCGTTTTGGTTCGATATTTTCTTTGTTGCTTTTGGATCATCTTTGTATTTTGTATTTTATTCTTTGAGAATTGGTTTCATTGATTGGTAAATGAGCATTCGTGTAATAAACTTATTATAGTTGTTGGTAACGTTAATTTGTTCTTGCTGTGTTCCTTCTTTCTTGAGTGTAGCCATTTTTGTCTTGACATCACTCGTATTAGTTAGGGAACAGTGGCCTTAGTACTCCACTGATACTCAAGGACCCAAGAGTGTGAAGCCTTTAGTATTGCACGGCTGCTAGGCACGCTACCATAACCAATTAGGGCCTGCAATTACTTAGAGTAGGAAGAAGCAATAAGATTCTATAGATAACTAGACTAGTGGGTCCGATTGTAGTAGTAACTAAGTAAGTTAAGGGAATATCCACCCTAGATCTAGTTACATTTGTCCTTTAGTTCCTGTACCCTCTCGTTTCTCTCTTTTTTCCCCTTATATTTCTTCGTATTTTCACTTCGTAGGAATAGTTTGCGCCTCACTTGAGGAACTTACATACTGTTTCAGTTGACTAGAACAATAGTCGTCTCTCATGAACTAACTTTCAATTCATATTCTCTCTCTCTCTCTCTCTCTCTCTCTCTCTCTCTCTCTCTCTCTCTCTCTCTCTCTCTCTCTCTCTCTCTCTCTCTCTCTCTCTCTCCTGCGGACCATCAACACACAACCTTTCATCCCTAATGGTCAGTGATTGTCAAGACCGAAAAGTCCAGTGGGCGGCCCAGACCTGGACAACTTCCGGTTTCTCAGACTTACCTTCCCGTGAAGCGACTGAAAGAGCATAGAATACCTTACGGTCTCTCACTCCCGGTAACGCCAGATTCAGGAGAGGAGAACAGGAGTTGAGCTTGGGCCTCTCAGTTCACAGCTAACACGATTTCAGTTTGGGGACAGAGGGTGTGGCCAAAAGGGGAAGTGGCGCACCGGAGGGAGGGGGTTGCTGTGAAGTCTTTAGGGAATCTTTCTTTGTGATTTGACTTTGGAAAAGACGATCAGGAAAGGGTTGCGGAAGGGAGGGGGGAGGGTTATATAGGTAGAAGACACTGAGAAAAATGAATTGTAGATAATTAGATGGAAAGAGACAGCATAGTAGCAGAGATCAAGACAGGCAGACAGATAGGTATAGAGAGAAAGAGGGAGAGAGAGAAAGAGAGAGAGGGAGAGGCAGCGAGAGAGAGAGGGAGTCTTTATTCTTTTATAGTTTTTCTACAACAGATCCTGCTGAGGGCCACATATAACAAGATTTGAGGGGGAAGAGGTAGACTTTCTCTTCCCTCAGTTTCCCAAAGAATCTTAAAGAACACTGTAGCTTTTTGTTAAGCAAAGGTTGGGACTGGTACCGGTATATGGGATTTCACTCCGCACCAGATAGTGGAACTCATAGTGGCCTACTTTTTAGTCGCATGCTCTAACCGACTGAGTACATGGGGAGAGTTGGTTTGACCTCGGCTTGCTTTATTACTCTGTGCTGGACTTCTGGTGTCCCCCTCCCCTCCCCACACAACCACACCCACATGCAGAGTATGTCGTGGACATCGTCAGGTTATCAAGACTGCAAGATAATCTGATTTTTCTCCGAGGCCTTTAAAGATTTCAAGAGCAGATCAGTGGCATACGGTGTCCACAAACAACAACAACAACAACAACAACAACAACAACAACAACAACAACAACAACAACAACAACAACAACCGATTAATGATTTGAGATCCACCCACACAGGTGAGGACCGGAAAGAACGGGGAAACCGGATTGTGTAAATTTTGTTTGTTTGTTTGTTTTTTTTTGTGTGTGAGATGTACAGGATTTTTCTCCGAGGTTTTCACCCGATATCAGTTATAAGAGGGCGGATTGGAGGAGATAAAGATTGGATGGTAGAGAGAGGGGGGTGGGGATGGGATGGGTTGGACAATACTCATTCATCGATCCATGCCTCAATCCTCAGCCTATGGTGCTAACCCTGGCACTGCCAGCTGTGACAGTCTCACCTCTACCGTCTGCTTCATAGCCATGTTTTGTTTCGCTTCAATCAAGTTTCAGAATGTTCAAGTCAACGACATCTCCGTGGGAGATTCCTAGAAAAATCAGCGAGACGTGAACCTAATCTTACCAATCTCGAACCAGCCTTGGGTTGCGATTCGGCGCTAAAGACAGAGAATGATGTGAAAAGTAGCTAAGATGAGTGTTAGGATTGCGGCATCTAATTTCACTGGAGCCGTAGTGGGAAGGGCCTTTGACCTCCACCAGTGTTCCTCACTGCTAGCTTACCTAGAGCCTGCTTCGATTTGAAACTGTTTTGGCACCCTTCCCTGAAACAGTGAGATATTTAAATCACCCTGTGTACAGTTCGAAATTGTCACGAGTGATTGTGTATCGCTTATCGTTCAGCCTGTGGATCTGGAGAGGATCTGTTGGGCAGAGTTCTAGAAAACTCGCTTGACCTCAGTGTATTGTGGCGCCATTGTGGCATTGTGGACAACCGTTCTCCTCGCCCAAACACACACCAGTCCAAACCTCCGAGAAGGAAGATATTTATAAGAAGTGTTAAGGTTTCACTGCGCCGCAAAGTCTGTGGCCCGTCGAGAACGTGTTGAACTAAGCTGACGGTGATGTTTCAAAGCTTCACACACGGGGAATTTTAGTTGTGAATTAGTTATGTCCGTAGTGGAAAGAAAGTGTTCTGCCTTAAACTGAATCTATGATAATAGCAAGTTTCGAGATTGAAAACAGCCTGTGTAACATTCTGTAGTTGTTTCAGCTCCTCCATTTTACACCACAAAGTGACAAAGCTGGCTATGTAGCGAGTCATTGACGCACACATGTCTCACCTGTTACATGACGCCGATCGGTTGCTTAGAATACAATGATAGACTTAAAAACATTGCAAGTTTAATGTAAACAAAAATTCAGCCCGCAAAACTGACCAGTCCTTGGTAGATAGTATGGTCATTTGTTATGATTCTAGTTTTAAATCGCAATTAAACTCATTGATCGAGAGAACTACCTCACAATTAAACCGCGAATTTCTTGCTTGCTTTACCCAAGAGAAAGTCTATGGACATCATAGATCGATTTATCTCTGTTTTCCCTATGGACGTCATAGATCGATTTATCTCTGTTTTCCGTTGCTCCACTCTGGCCACCCTCTGGTACCTCCTGTATGGATGACGGGATCGTGTCATTCTGACCTAACTAGGAGTGTCCAGACAGTGCCCACTGCCCAGTCGCTTCTCAGAAATATCAGATTAAGGACCGGATGGTTACTTAAGCCAGCCTTGATTTCGCGCATACACCGTAACCTATTGTCCTAGATCTTTTGTGTCTATAACGGTCTTTGGATTTAAAAAAAAAACATAAACAGAACAAAAACAAAACAAAACAAAACAAAAAACTGCAAAATTTTATGTAAGCAGATGGAAAGTTAAATGATGTCTGCTGTGTGATTTTATGTAAATTTTTTAATTCTATAATTTTATTGGCCATTTGTTTATTGGCGCTAAGTTGATTCTCCATCCTCCTGGTGCTTTATTTCTTTAAATAGTATGTTGTAATGGTTACATTATTAGCGGTGTTTATGTTTCTTTTGTTCCTGTCCAGCTGGCCAGAGAAGCTTGACTTCGGTCGGCTTGAGATGTAAAACTTTCTTTGATTAGGAAATCTTGGGGAATTTATGGAAACTAAGTTTATGTGATGCTTTGATCGTAAGATGTGAGATGTAACGGACAGTTTCTATGATTTCGGTCGGGTACAGTTATTCTGGGGAAACGGGTGTCCAGCTGGACGGGGAGAATTTTGCACGTCGGTCGGCGTTGACCTTTGTGGGGGAAAGTTTAAACGTAGATTGGGGAAACCGGGGAACTCTTTGTGAGGGAACTTTGTCGACTGAATTGATATTATTTAAGTAGTAATTAGTAGTCTAATCTCGTGCTACCTCTAGGTATTCTGCCATTAGTCTGTGAGATAATTTTTCTAGTCCCATGCTTCCTCTAGATATTCCTTTATTAATCCGTGAAATAATCTGTATAGTCCCGTGCTACCTCTAGATATCTGCCATTAATCTGTGAAATAACCTGTCTGGTCCCGTGCTTTCTCTAGATATTCCTTTATTAATCCTTGAAATAATCTGTATAGTCCCGTGCTACCTCTAGATATCTGCCATTAATCTGTGAGATAATCTGTCTAGTCCCGTGCTACCAGACATTCTATCATTAGCTCGTGAGATAATCTGCTTTGTCCCATGCTACCAGACATTCTATCATTAGTCTGTGAGATGATCTGTGGAGTCCCATGCTACATGTAAAGATTCCATCATTATTCCGTACTATGATCTGTCTAGTCCCATGCTACCGGTAGGTATTCTGCCATTAAACCGTGAGAAATATGTCTTCCCGTGCTACCTCTAGACATTCTTTTATTAACCCATGAGATAATCTGTCTAGTCCCATGCTACCATTCTATCATTATTCTATGAGATGATCTGCCTAGTTCCATGCTACCTGTAGACATTCCAATCGTCCCTTCAATGATCTGGCTAGTCTCATGCTTCCTCTACACATTCTATCATTAGTTCGTAAGAAGAGCCGCCTAGTCCCATTCTACGCCCAGACTCTTTTTTTCAGACAAGCGGGATGTGTCGCCAGCCTAAGCATTTCATATCCCCCAACTCCATCTCCTTTCCTTGCAAAACCAGTGTGTTTCATCAGGCCAACTTGGTAGTCTCCCATGGCATCTCAGCCCTCTGTTCCGGTGAGCTTAGCCTGGGTAAACGGTGTTTTTAAATGGAGAATCTCTATGTCATGGACCTTTCTCTCTCTCTCTCTCTCTCTCTCTCTCTCTCTCTCTCTCTCTCTCTCTCTCTCTCTCTCTCTCTCTCTCTCTCTCTCTCTCTCTCTCTCTCTCTCTCACGTCTGTATAGGTTTGGCAATGACATTTTTTTCCAGTTCTCTCTCCCTGGCACCGATGCCCTTTCTCCTGTTCAAAACTCCAATTATCCGCCATGATTCTGCTAATAGCCTTGATTCACCCAGAAAAGTAGTTAGCGCGGCGCTAGGTTGCCTGACATAGCAGGAAAGTAAAACGAGTGTAATCATGTATCTACACAAGGGATGGCTTTGCGTGTACAATGATGTTATAGCGTGTATGGAGTATGCACATTAACTTCGCCACAACTTACTAGCGATTAGTATCAACTGTCAGCTGACTAGTATCTTTCATATTTCTTTCTATCCATCTATCTGTCTGTTTGTATACCTTTTTATCCTTTAGTCTTTTCATTTAACTATCTATCCATCTATCTGCCTGTCTGACTTTTTGTCTGTGTGACTATATGTCTACCAGTCTGACTGTAGAGCAGTATATGTATCTACCTATTTAACAGTATCTTTCTATCTGTTCCCTGTACCGCAGACCTGTAATGATATGATTCGGGCGCTTGTTACCTGGTCTATGTAACATAACCTAACAAGTTAGGGCGATTCTAAGGTCACCCTGTTGGACAAGACCAAAGTGGTGGTCAGTTAGCTCTTGAATTCAACCTTAGGCGACTCCTGTTCGAGTCCAACAGGTATCACAGCTCGTATCACGTTCATTGCTCACCATATTAGTGTGAGGCGTTTGTGGTGAGAGTTTGCTGGGAAACTAAGGAAATATGTTCTCTATGTGACTACCGGTCAACTTGTTGATAGACACCTCAACTGCTGGTCTATTCCCATCCTCAGGGTGTGTCAATTTTAGGCTTTAGAAGGATCTCTACGCTTCTTTTTTATTATGCAATAAGAGAATCCCGAACTTCTATCGCTACCATTTCAATGCATATCAACACATAGTCTACAGTAACTGTTCCTGGGGAGGTATTTCTGAATTCCTAGACACTCAATAGCTACCACAGCTACCACAGTTACCACAGCTACCACAGTTATCACAGTTACCACAGCTACCAGTACCACACCTGCCACAGTTACCACAGTTACCACAGCTACCACAGTTGCCACAGCTACCACACTTCCACAGCGGCAACAGCTATCACAGTTACCACATACGACAGCTACATCATATAACGTACTACATAATTTATATCACTGTCACCACAGCTACACTACCACATGAGACAACTACCACATTATACCACTATTTACCTCATCCACCAAAGCTTCCACAGCTACCACATACACCACTTCTACCAACAACACCACAGCTACCACAGCAGCTATCATAAACTTCACAGCTGTCACATAGCTAACAGCTTCCACATATGATAGCTAACACATTACACTACATATACCACATCCGCAACAGCTACCACATTTACCACAGCTTCCCAGCCGCCACAGCTAGTACTCGCCAGGGTTGAGGTTATGAACATAGAGATATATAGAGAGAGACAGAGAGAGAGAGAAAGAGAGAGAGAGAGAGAGAGAGAGAGAGAGAGAGAGAGAGAGAGAGAGAGAGAGAGAGAGAGAGAGAGAGAGAGAGAGAGAGAGAGAGAACAAAACTTTTCATGGTTTCTTTTTCTTCAGTCATTAAAGCAGTCAATGAAAAAAAAGTCATACTAAAACTTTCAGCAAATAAACAAACAAACGAAATAAAAAGCAAACAAACACACATCATTCTTCTCAAGAGTGGTAACATAGAGCGGTTTAGCTGATTCTTCCCCATTTCCTTTTTTTTCCTTTACAAAAACTTGACTTTATCAGAGGACACCGCCATGTTTGGTATCCGTTTTCTTCTCCATGAAATCAGCACAAGTTGAACACATTGTAATATTGAAACTAATGAAAGATGTTTTTGGTGCACAATTTTTTCCTTCTTTTTGGCGGCCTCTCAATTTAGTTTCCAGTCACTGTCTCGCTCTGTCTGTTTCGTTTTCTCTCTCCGTCTTTCTCTCACCCAAACTTTCCCCGGCCTCTCCTTGTGTATTTCAAGTCCCCTCCCTCCTCTTCCACCCTTTTCTGATGTAAACTTGCCTCTGGTCATATTGAACTTTTCTCTGTCAGCGGCTCAGTGTGGAGATCTCCAGGCCAGCCGGCGAGTTTCTGCGGTCACGACTAGCGGCTTTGTTTGTTGTTGTCACGCCGCGTGTGCTAAAAGGTAAATGGATTTAACTGTATAATGAAAACGAGCAGCCCTTCAGCACCTGCCACCTTTCTAAAGGCAGAGCATGGCTGTAACCCTCAGCCAGCCAGCTGGGCCTGTGCTCCGAGCACTGAGGGGCACAGGTGAAAGGTGGGAACTGATTGGCTTACTCATACTACAGATTTTAAAAAGATCAGAACCTTTTAGCGCATTAATAAATTATGTATAATTCCTGCAAGGATATTACCCTAAAAAATTTGTGAGCTTTGAAATTGTCAGGTTCATATCAAGCACAAACTTTGTCCCCCCCTTTCAAGCCCCCCCCCCCTCCCCCACTATTTTTTTTAAGAAACACACACACATTGCTCTTCAGACAATTGAAAAGTTTGGGAGAATATGGTGCGTTTGAAATTTCTCTGTAACGAACACGCAAGGAACTCAACGCAGCTGTATGAGAGCAATTATTTCTCTCTGTCAATGTCAATGGTTAAACATACTCGTCTGTAGCTGTAGATTATATTACTTGAATACATGGCTCGCCTCAGGCCGTGTTTAAACTGAAGAGATCAATCGATGTGCACCGCCTGGACTGGATGGGTTCAGGGTGAGCACATCCTGTACACTCTACAGCTCACCCGGCCAGCTGTTGCAGTCCCTGCTGCTAGCTCTGTCTGTCTGTCTGTCTGTCTGTCCCTCTCATCAACCTCCTCCACCCACCAAGTACCACGCCTAGCACCGGTATCTAAAACAACCGGTCATGGGAAATAATTAAATCAAAATTAACACACAAACCTTCCCTTGAAGGACGTCTAGCGGGACAGTGTAGGACTTCTGAGTGATAGCACACCAGTAAAGGATCTCAGTTCCGTGCTGCGTTTTCATCTCTCTCTCTCTCTCTCTCTCTCTCTCTCTCTCTCTCTCTCTCTCTCCCTCCCTCTCTCTCTCTCTCTCTCTCTCTCTCTCTCTCCCTCTCTCTCTCCCTCCCTCTCTCTCTCTCCCTCCCTCCCTCTCTCTCTCTCCCTCTCCCTCCCTCTCTCTCCCTCTCTCTCTCTCTCTCTCTCTCTCTCTCTCTCTCTCTCTCTCTCTCTCTCTCTCTCTCTCTCTCTCTCTCTCTCTCTCTCTCTTGTCTATCCCTACAAATGCTTTGATCACCTGTTTTGGAGAAATGCACCGTTTAAAATACCAAGAATGTGCACTAGCATGAAGTCACTCAGGATTCAAACCATCAGGAGCCCTCGAGAGTTGACACCAGGTGTCGTCCACCCATAGCTAGGCTCCTGAGGGTCATTCAGTCTGTCCATACACTTGCATGCCCTTCCCCTTGATTGGGTTCGGTACCTTTCGTTTCTGAACACAAGAGAAGGAGATGGGTTTATGGGAGGTTTTCAACACTTTCTTCCATCCGGTGTTTGTTAGCAGTGTTACTGGTCAACAGGTCAGGTGAGGTCGGGTTGTGCTGTCGGTCAGTCTACGTCCCCTACCCGAAGATTTTTATTCGGAGACGATGGCTTTTAGATTCGAACTGGTTGGGTGGGATCCAGGTTGATAGCGGATCGGAGACGATGGCTTTTAGATTCGAACTGGTTGGGTGGGATCCAGGTTGATAGAGGATCAGAGACGATGGTTTTTAGATTCGAACTGGTTGGGTGGGATCCAGGTTGATAGAGGATCGGAGACGATGGCTTTTAATAGTTTTAGATTCGAACTGGTTGGGTGGGATCCAGGTTGATAGAGGATCAGAGACGATGGCTTTTTATCATGTCAAGATTCGAACTGATTGGATGAGATCCGGGTTGATCGGAGACGATGGCTTTTAGATTTGAACTAGTTTGGTGGGATGCGGGTTGATAGAGGATCGGATACGAATCCTCTTATTTTCAATTCTCAGTGCTGTCGACTGAGCCATGTTAAGCCTTAGGTGTGATATTGGATCAGCTAAGCACGCTTGTCACTGGGAGAGCAGGAGATATTCAGTTCAGGGGCGACTAATATAGGTCTACGTGTACTAGAGAAAGAACTAAGATTTCTAATGTTACTACCAAGCGTGAATTGTACTCAAGTTACACTGGACAGTCCAGAGATTTTGTTACCAAGACGAGGAGACAGCAAAGGATTCTAAGAACATATCACAGCGATTCCTCACGCTGGTTTCTCTGTATTATACCACATGTCTCCCTCTCGCCGCACACCTTTCCTGCTTGGTCTCGTGTACATGACGCTGTGTCCCACCAAACAGCGCGACCGTCTCACCACTGGAACTGAAGACAGGGAAGCCACAGTGCAGATTGGGTCTGGTCTTGCCTTGGCCTGCGTATGGGTGCCCATCAGCGGTACGGGTTCCATCCCAGCAATATCACTTTATTTTTGTCTTTTTTCCCCATCTCTCATTGTTTCTGTTTGTCTTGAGTTTAGCTTAGGATTGAGGTTGCTTCAGCTGTTCTTCCTTCATCAAGACTCCGCTTTTTAGAAGGAACCAAACGAAACAAAACAAATAAGCCAACCTCAGGAAGTAAAACGATCACCCTGATAGCTGTCCCAATCAGTTGGACATCACTGAAGTATTTCGCCGTCAGATGGTCAATATCGAGACAATGCCGGAGGCACTCAGAGGGCAGGGCCAAACTGATTCGTTTTGTGAAGTCCGTGTCTAAGGACTAGGGCCAAAATTATTCGTTTTGTGAAGTCCGTGTCTAGGGACTAGAGCCAGACTGATTCGTTTTGTGAAGTCCGTGTCTATGGACTAGGGCCAAACTGATTCGTTTTGTGAAGTCCGTGTCTAGGAACTAGGGCCAAACTTATTCGTTTTGTGAAGTCCGTGTCTAGGGACTAGGGCCAAACTGATTCGTTTTGTGCAGTCCGTATCTAAGGGCAAGGCCAAACTGATTCGTTTTGTGAAGTCCGTGTCTAGGGACTAGGGCAAAACTTATTCGTTTTGTGAAGTCCGTGTCTATGGACTAGGGCCAAACTGATTCGTTTTGTGAAGTCCGTGTCTATGGACTAGGGCCAAACTGATTCGTTTTGTGCAGTCCGTATCTAAGGACAAGGCCAAACTGATTCGTTTTGTGAAGTCCGTGTCTATGGACTAGGGCCAAACTGATTCGTTTTATGAAGTCCGTGTCTATGGACTAGGGCCAAACTGATTCGTTTTGTGCAGTCCGTATCTAAGGACAAGGCCAAACGGATTCGTTTTGTGAAGTCCGTGTCTAGTGAATAGGGCCAAACTTATTCGTTTTGTACAGTCCGTGTCTAGGGACTCCCAGTTTTACTTGAACTAGAATCTCTCAGCTTCACCAGGCTCTTTGTGGATAAAGTCTGTGCTTTGAGACTCGCAGCGACATGACTGTTTTTCCCTATGGAAAAAAATAATTCCATGTAATGAGCCCCCCACTTTCATGCTATAATCAAGAGAGGTCAATGTTATGAGCCTCACAGTTTCTGACTGTTGTTGCCTATAAAATACTTCCATCTTTTTGAAACCCAAATTTGCATGTGAATGTCTCAACTGTACTAGATGGAAAGTTTTTCCAAGCCCCAATGATCTTATTATTCTTGAGAAGCGAGTTTCTTTTAATAAACACCATCTCTATCTCTAGATCCCGCATCAGAACGGTCATCGTGTGGATAATTTAGTTAACATGTAGTTTAGCAAACCACACACATACACAAATCTGCCTTCAATAATACCTGAGCGATTGAAAATGAAACAGACTTTAGGATGCTTTGTTCCTCTTAGTATAAATGCATTGAACTTCCCCGTGTTTAGTTGAAAGTTGGACCAGAGAGACACCATATGCAGAGTGTGAACTTGGGCCGGCAAAGATTGGTTTAACTGCATGGCATGCAGTAAGAGCCGAGTCCAGCTCTAGCCTCAGTCTACAGCTGCAGCAGCTGGTTGTCATGCTTCCGTTAATTGGCCGGGCGCATGGCTCATACACTTTGTCTGGTTACAGGAGCAAAATACGTGGCCTTAGTCACGTGATTGTGTGTCTGTGCATGTGTTTGTTTGAGCTGTAAAGAAACTAAAAACTAAAGACAGGATTTGTTGTAAAGAGATGCTTGGGCTCAGTTAAGGGGGGGGGGAGGGGGGGGCGGGGCGCAGCAGAGGTCTGACCAGTCTGGTTTTCAACACATCTTCCGAAATATTAAGATCTTTGTCGACCTCGTGACCTCTCCTTCTTTATCTCACTCCTTTTCCCCTTTTATCTGGTTTCTTTTTAAAGCATTCACACATTGCCAGTCTCCCTCAGATAAAACTATTATTGTATTAATTTGTTCCTTGCCATCCTACAAATATGTGAGTTTGCGTCCATCCCTTTACCCTAGTCTATACCATTGACTCTTCATATCTTCTTACCCTCCCTCTCTCTCTCTCTCTCTCTCTCTCTTCCCTTTTGTTTTCGTCTCTATTGCATAATTATAGAATCTTTCATGCAACAGTGGTTTCACAACCCAAGCCATGCCTCAACACTTATCCCACTCCCCACCTCCTCTCTGACGTTTTTTTCCCCCTCCCACCCGTTTCTCTGATCTTCTTCCCAAAACCGTTGCTTGCTTGTTTTTCCGTATTTTCTAAACCTCTTCTTTCCTATTTGAATCACAGGGAACCACTTTAGTCTTGCATGCCCATTACGACAAAACCAAGTGACGCTTCAAACATGCAATAAAATCCAATCTAGAAACAGCCTGACTGACTCAGTTCAGGATAAATTCCAACCGAAGACCATGAATTCCCTCCTTCCCAGTTCAACTCTGAACTCTTCATCATTTGACCCCTAGCACTTTCAAACTTTTTCAGCAACCTGTTTCCCTTTTCAACTTTAAGGACCCCAGCTAACAACACAACACACATCGTTTACTGTAGTGCAGTCCTGTTTCCTGCCCCTCTTGCCTACCGGCGTGACACACACACACACATATCAACACACAACAGAAAGCGGGGATAACAGTGCAACAGGCTCTCCTATCACTTCAGAGATTCGGTTGTGTGTTGTGTTCATTTTTAGATCTAAACTGAGGATATCGCATCCCATGTTGACAACCCGACATCAAATGTGTTTGACTCTCCACAGAGGCATAGATTAGTTGGAACATTAATTTTATTACTTGGGTGACGTTGGCTTTATTCAGTTTAGCCTACCATGTCCAACTCCTCCCCCCTCCCCCCAACTTTCGCCCGGGTTAGCGGTGGGCCGGTATCGCCGTGCTGTCCTCGCTCTAGTCTTGGCGTCTGTCACAGACGGCGGCTCCACTTCGCTGTGCCACAGGCCCCGAGGTTTTTGTTTTCTCACGCAGATTTTCAGCCATTCAGATCAGACTTCACAGATTCAGAGAGAGAGGACTGTTGGATTAATTTATACCACCATCTTTTAAAAGTTTCTTTTTATTCACACCAGAAATGTAACATGTGATAGTAATAACATTAATTAATTTTATTTGTAGTATGGCTGCTTTATGACTTCAGAGCTCACAAGGCCTACACTTTAAAAGTGTTACTGTTTTGCTATGTCTATGAAATTAGAAAAAAAAAAGTTGAAATAAAATCATACAAATGGAACATTTAACCAGTCTTTTTTGCAAGCCTGTAGATCTAAGGACGTGTATATTTTTACCACGCTTTCGAAAGTGAGCGCAGTGTACATTTGGATGTGCTGTCTGTGGTCACCTTATTTCTATCCGACCGATTTGTTTTTAAACATTGAGCACAAAAGTGATAGTTTTGTGTTAGAATCGTTCGTTAAATTTTGTTGTGCATTACTTTGGTCACATTTTCCAAACTCGGCTGCTTTAGTCGGCTCAACCCTAGATTTTAAAACAGTACATTCGTATATCTTGTCAGATCTGTTTCTTTACAACTTGGCTGCTGTAGGTAACATAAAAGCGTGGAGCTTCTTGCATTGATAACATGTAGAAGTTAGTTTCATTATCACAGTATCTTGACATGTGTGTACAACAGACCTGGTGTCATGTTTCTTACTAACAGCTTGCTGAATACTGTGTAGGCGTGCGGTGTAGCTCTAGTTTAGACTGTTGTGAAACGTGAATGGGTGTGCTTCTGTTCTGCGAAGATCTCTCCCTCCCACCCCCCAAACCCTCCTTCCTCGCCTACAGTGGAATCAAGAGTTAATTGGCTCAGAAATTTTGTGTTTGTTCTGCGCTTCAATAAAATATTTTATATCTTAGCGAAATAGGGACAGGAAGACATACATTTAGTCCTAGAGACAGGGAAATCTCAGACTTAAGAAACGAGAGAGAGAGAGAGAGAGAGAGAGAGAGAGAGAGAGAGAGAGAGAGAGAGAGAGAGAGAGAGAGAGAGAGAGAGAGAGAGAGAGAGTCAGTCAGTCCACGGTTTCTCTCTAGACAAACTGAGCCATGCGCATGTCTATAGAAAATTAATCAAGTAGTTTAAAATGTTTGAAAATAACATCATAAATTTAGTATTTGACAATCACGTCCAGAGAGGACGAATGAAGAATATTTTCGGGGGAGATAAGTGTTCCAGTTCATGAAAGCGACAAGCTCTGAAGCTTCTGCTGTTCTAGTGGCATCACTATCAGATGGGCGGGGTTTGGGCGTGCGGTGAACTCAAATTCTTTTCGGTGTGAAGCAGTTCATCAGTAGTCAGTGCATCAGAAGAATTTTTGCCGCATGAAAAGGAGCATCCTTGTGTGGTGACTTTCTCTAGTAGAATCAATGAGGCATGAACTTGCTGGCATAGCACTAGCGGTGTATATCTCAACACAAGGTGTGTACATATCAAGCACCTGAACCATACAGTCACGTGACTGTCTCTAGAATCGGTGAACTTGCTGGCATAGCACTAGCGGTGTATATCTCAACACAAGGTGTGTACATATCAAACACCTGAACCATACAGTCACGTGACTGTCTCTAGAATCAGTGAGGCATGATGAACTTGCTGACATAGCACTAATGACATATATCTCAACACAAGGTGTGTACATATCAAACACCTCAACCATAGTGTCACGTGACTTATAAAAAAATTCGAATTTTGCTCGTTTCACAGGACGCTTTAAGGTATCATAATTAAAATTCCACACTGAAGCGCAGCAGCAAGCGTTTCACATAAGATAGCCTCATATCTGAAGTCGGCAAACTGAATTGTATGTAGCAAGATTGTGAGTAATGGGGCGTGACAGATGGTCCCAAACCCGAGTTGATAGGTCGCTGGGTGCTACTCAAGGAAAGAGGAAGAAAAAATAATATTCCTAGCCACCATGTGGTGATCTATAAATCCTAAAGCTAAGATCCCCGGTAGGTTGTTCAGACAAGCTGATAATCACAGGACAACCACATGGAATAAAACATGCTGTTTGAGAGCAACGTATTAAATTAAAGCAAAATGTGCTCTACGAACTTATCCCCATCTTAGACTTAAACCAGAAATTGAATTTTTCACCATCCGAGGCCGTGATTTCAAACCTCGCCAGGAGTTCGCAAGTTCTAAATTATTTTAGTACAATGTATTTGTTCAAAACAGACACCGCCTATCGAGTGGCCTAGGACAAGAGAGAAATCAGAGATACTAGAAGTAGAAAAAGAAAATAATATTATCTTGACGCTTCCTTAATTTGGTTGGAGTGAGGGGTCACTTTGACCACGTTTAGAGGCACTGATTGGCCATGATTATGTCTAGAGTCTAGCCCAGAGCCGTTGATCTAAAATTAATGGAGACTGAGTCTGCCCTCCCCCTCTAGGCGCTAAAAATATATTTTTCCCTGAGAAAAATCATCATGTAGATCTGAATCGAGCTTGGCATCGGAAATGACACTAGTAATACTCTCTAGCCCTATACCTCTTCTGGCAAATCTAGCCAAGTACATGTGTATATGGCGTAGGTTGGACCGGATAGGTGCGTATCTCCAGGAGTCTTTAGACATCCACCCTTGAAATATTTTTCATCCCATACATAGATGTAGATTGCGGGCCTTAATGAAGTCTTATTTACTGTGTTAAACCTAAATACTCTGGGTGTATTTATATCGACGTCAGGAGTTTGATAAACTATAATTACCTGTGTGACTTTACAAGAGAAACCATAAGACAATTGGGTTATATTCCTTTATCATGTGTTCATAAATATATCCATCCCTGTTGACCTCACGGATTACCTAACGCTATGGATTACGATCGCAGTCTCACGATGGATGCTACCACAATCAAATACAGGAAGGGAAAAGGTTGGTAGCACTCTGATGGGTTATAGCACATTGAAGCAGTTAGCTGATTAGTTTATAACGCATTGATACATTTGGTTGATAGCACTCTGACGGGTTATATCGCATTGATAGAGTTGAGTGGTAGCACTCTGACGGGTTATAACGCATTGATACATTTGGTTGGTAGCACTCTAACGGGTTATATCGCATAAACTAACGGGTTATATCGCATTGATAGAGTTGGGTGGTAGCACTCTGACGGGTTATATCGCATAAACTAACGGGTTATATCGCATTGATACATTTGGTTGGTAGCACTCTACGGGATATATCGCATTGATAGAGTTGGGTGGTAACGCTCTGACGGGTTATAACGCATTGATACAGTGGGTTGGTAGCACTCTTGATGGGTTATAAGTACGCATTGATACAGTGGGTTGGTAGCACTCTTGACGGGTTATAACGCATTGATACAGTGGGTATAATAACGCATTCATACAGTGGGGTGGTAGCACTCTGACGGGTTATAACGCATTCATACAGTGGGGTGATAACACTCAGGCGGGTTATACCGCAATGATCAAGTGGGGTGGTAGCACTCTGACGGGTTATATCGCATTGATACAGTGGGATGGTAGCACTCTGACAGGTTATATCGCATTGATACAGTGGGTTGGCAGCACTCTGATGGGTTACAAGGTATTGATACAGTGGGGTGGTTATCACGACTGGAACTCAATAAAACAAAGTAATGCTGTTTGAGAGGAAGAGAAAGAGAGAGAGAGAGAGAGAGAGAGAGAGAGAGAGAGAGAGAGAGAGAGAGAGAGAGAGAGAGAGAGAGAGAGAGAGAGAGAGAGAGAGAGAGAGAGAGAGAGAGAGAGAGAGAGAGAGAGAGAGAGAGAGATGATAAGATATTACGACCAAGGATGAAAAAAAAAAATAACAAAAAAGGTTGCAAACTTTGTAACCAGCTAAAAGACAATCCAAACAAGCCAATTAGGAAACTGTCTTGCCAATTATAGCTGGCGACAATTTAACACCAACGTGAGTGTCCTGTTTTATTTAAGTCTCTCGAAAAGATAACCTGGTGTAAGTAAGTGTAGGAGATACATTTTTTTTTACAAACTTCACATCTCAGTTTAACCGTTTTAAGCCGTATGTGTGCACAGATTTCTCTTCATAATTATAATTTATATCCTGTCGGATTTTAATAGACCTTAATCTACTATGAAGATGGAAGAAATATTGTCGTTCGTTGGTCATGTTTGGATACAGTGTGATATGATTTTAATAGACCTTAATCTACTATGAAGATGGAAGAAATATTGTCGCTCGTTGGTCATGTTTGGATACAGTGTGATATGATTTTAATAGACCTTAATCTACTATGAAGATGGAAGAAATATTGTCGTTCGTTGGTGATGTTTGGATACAGTGTGATATGATTTTAATAGACCTTAATCTACTATGAAGATCGAAGAAATATTGTCGCTCGTTGGTAATGTTTGGATACAGTGTGATATGATTTTAATAGACCTTAATCTACTATGAAGATGGAAGAAATATTGTCGCTCGTTGGTAATGTTTGGATACAGTGTGATATGATTTTAATAGACCTTAATCTACTATGAAGATGGAAGAAATATTGTCGCTCGTTGGTCATGTTTGGATACAGTGTGATATGATTTTAATAGACCTTAATCTACTATGAAGATGGAAGAAATATTGTCGCTCGTTGGTCATGTTTGGATACAGTGTGATATGATTTTAATAGACCTTAATCTACTATGAAGATGGAAGAAATATTGTCGGTCGTTGGTAATGTTTGGATACAGTGTGATATGATTTTAATAGACCTTAATCTACTATGAAGATGGAAGAAATATTGTCGTTCGTTGGTAATGTTTGGATACAGTGTGATACGCCTGTGGCAGAGACCAATGCTGAGCATATTGGGCGGTTGGTCTGTACTGAAAAATTGATCATCATACTGAGGAATGTTCAGTGATTAGCGCCATGTGTATAATCATAAACGCCACAGATAGCCTTGTTCTGCTTTGAAAAATATTATAAAGGCGTTTGGTCTTGTAAGAGACACTTCTATTCAATCAATGTCATTGATATTTCCACGGGTCAATTCTGTGACTCTCCGACTATCTCATTCTTTCCCTTCTGTTTGACCTGGAAGTCCTGTCCGCCTGACCCACCCGAGCCGCTAGCTAGACTTAACTTACCGATCAACCCTCCATTGATCCAACTACATACACTGTCCTCAGCAATCCCAGCGCGTCGCGCTCCTTTATTGTTATCTTATTGCGGCGACCCTTGGATACAGGATCGCCGTACAGTGTATTGTGTACAGCTCAGTCGATCAGTAGTAATTTTATTAGTTTAATAACCAGGTGTGGAAATCTAGTGGTCACTTTTCCGTTGATGGACACACGCCGAGCAAAGACGTGATCTCTGATGGGCCTGCTTTGCGGGAATGAGTCACCTTGTCAGATAATAAAACTCTTTGTATATTTCTTGGTCTGACACACGACTCGGCTGAAGATCTTGGCTTTTTGTGGCTGCTCTCCGATTGTGGTGGTGATGGTGGTGAAGATGATGATGATGTTGTTGATCGTGATGAAGAGATCAGCTTGAATGGCCATCTCAGCCGTCTTTTAGATGGCGACGTCGCCACATTAATTAGGTATAAAAGTGTGATGTCGAGTATCACTTCTTGTTCTAAACACTCTCAGAACGATGGAAGCCAGGCTATTCTGCATATGCTGTAATACGTCAAAAATGTCGAGAAAACGTTGCTCCATGTTACTGCTGTCTGGAACAGTGACTAAGTATTGTACTTGACAAAGCTGCACGACCTTAATCAAATGAAATGTGTTTCGACAAGAAACCTTTGACCTCAGTAATCAGCTTCAAATAGTCAGCGAAATTAAAAGTGGGCGTGGAGGCCGCAGCAAGGGAAAATTGTCTCCAAAGTCGCAGAATTTAATCTCCCACGCGAACATTCCTTCAGCATCCTGTGGTATTGGACTCTTCCCAAGATCCAAGTGATATCTGGTAACACTCACCATGGTATTGGACTCTCTTTCCAATCTCTGAGTGATATCTGGTAACACTCACCATGGTATTGGACTCTCTTTCCAATCTCTGAGTGATATCTGGTAACACTCACCATGGTATTGGACTCTCTTTCCAATCTCCTAGTGATATCTGGTAACACTCACCATGGTATTGGACTCTCTTTCCAATCTCTGAGTGATATCTGGTAACACTCACCATGGTATTGGACTCTCTTTCCAATCTCTGAGTGATATCTGGTAACACTCACCATGGTATTGGACTCTCTTTCCAATCTCTGAGTGATATCTGGTAACACTCACCATGGTATTGGACTCTCTTTCCAATCTCTGAGTGATATCTGGTAACACTCACCATGGTATTGGACTCTCTTTCCAATCTCTGAGTGATATCTGGTAACACTCACCATGGTATTGGACTCTCTTTCCAATCTCTGAGTGATATCTGGTAACACTCACCATGGTATTGGACTCTCTTTCCAATCTCTGAGTGATATCTGGTAACACTCACCATGGTATTGGACTCTCTTTCCAATCTCTGAGTGATATCTGGTAACACTCACCATGGTATTGGACTCTCTTTCCAATCTATGAGTGATATCTGGTAACACTCACCATGGTATTGGACTCTCTTTCCAATCTCTGAGTGATATCTGGTAACACTCACCATGGTATTGGACTCTCTTTCCAATCTCTGAGTGATATCTGGTAACACTCACCATGGTATTGGACTCTCTTTCCAATCTCTGAGTGATATCTGGTAACACTCACCATGGTATTGGACTCTCTTTCCAATCTCTGAGTGATATCTGGTAACACTCACCATGGTATTGGACTCTCTTTCCAATCTCCTAGTGATATCTGGTAACACTCACCATGGTATTGGACTCTCTTTCCAATCTCCTAGTGATATCTGGTAACACTCACCATGGTATTGGACTCTCTTTCCAATCTCTGAGTGATATCTGGTAACACTCACCATGGTATTGGACTCTCTTTCCAATCTCCTAGTGATATCTGGTAACACTCACCATGGTATTGGACTCTCTTTCCAATCTCCTAGTGATATCTGGTAACACTCACCATGGTATTGGACTCTCTTTCCAATCTCCTAGTGATATCTGGTAACACTCACCATGGTATTGGACTCTCTTTCATCTCTGAGTGATATCTGGTAACACTAACCATGGTATTGGACTCTCTTTCCAATCTCCTAGTGATATCTGGTAACACTCACCATGGTATTGGACTCTCTTTCATCTCTGAGTGATATCTGGTAACACTCACCATGGTATTGGACTCTCTTTCCAATCTCTGAGTGATATCTGGTAACACTCACCATGGTATTGGACTCTCTTTCATCTCTGAGTGATATCTGGTAACACTCACCATGGTATTGGACTCTCTTTCCAATCTCCTAGTGATATCTGGTAACACTCACCATGGTATTGGACTCTCTTTCCAATCTCTTAGTGATATCTGGTAACACTCACCATGGTATTGGACTCTCTTTCCAATCTCCTAGTGATATCTGGTAACACTCACCATGGTATTGGACTCTCTTTCCAATCTCCTAGTGATATCTGGTAACACTCACTGATTCTCCGCATTCCACTCCCTAGACTCAGCCCAGGACATCGGTTTGGCCCTGTCCACTTGTGTCCCTCCAATCTATAAGTTTGACGTAATTATGTGGCCAGTAAAACTGTCTCTCAGAGCTAACTTTTGGCCCTGGGATGCCTGCTGGTGTGGAGCTCGGGCTATATAAATAAGCCTCTCGTCCCCCAGTCAGGCACTGAAGCAGCTCTCCCACTGTTAGTTCTCGCTTTATCACATCTTCGAAATGTAAATACGCAACGCTAACAGAGAGCAAGGAAGCTACGAGCTGGAGAGCTTTCACCCCGGCATTTACAACTTGTCGGCGTTCTTTTGCAGATTTAGAGATTTATTGTCTGCCAGAGTCGATTTATCAGTGATTTCGAGCCTGTCTCTACACACCAGCACGCCACGCTTGGTTTAGCTACAGTTGAAAAATAACTTTGAAAAACAAAATTTTTCAGTTACATGAAGCAGAGAGCCAATAAGAGAATGTGTTTACTTCTGCAGTCATCACAGAGAGACCAAAACAAAGTGGTTCTTTGCGGGAAATGGACTGTTAGATGGGACGCGACTCGGACACCAAAAAACCCAGCCAGGAATCGAGCCCACGACATCCTGCTGGACAGACTGAGCTATCTGGTGATACCAAGTTATGAACCCTCTGAAAAGACATAATTTATAATACATGGGAGGAGCCAAGGTCAAGGCCTGGTGTGCTGTGTAGACAGTAGAGGGCGCTCCTCTCTCTCAGGACCGGAAGTTGCCCATATTGGACTTGGTGCAGGCTGGGGTCAAGGTCAAGGCCTGGTGTGCTGTGTAGACAGAGTAGAGGGCGCTCCTCTCTCTCAGGACCGGAAGTTGCCCATATTGGACTTGGTGCAGGCTGGGGTCAAGGTCAAGGCCTGGTGTGCTGTGTAGACAGAGTAGAGGGCGCTCCTCTCTCTCAGGACCGGAAGTTGCCCATATTGGACTTGGTGCTGGCTGGAGCCAAGGTCAAGGCCTGGTGTGCTGTGTAGACAGAGTAGAGGGCGCTCCTCTCTCTCAGGACCGGAAGTTGCCCATATTGGACTTGGTGCAGGCTGGGGTCAAGGTCAAGGCCTGGTGTGCTGTGTAGACAGAGTAGAGGGCGCTCCTCTCTCTCAGGACCGGAAGTTGCCCATATTGGACTTGGTGCAGGCTGGAGCCAAGGTCAAGGCCTGGTGTGCTGTGTAGACAGAGTAGAGGGCGCTCCGCTCTCTCAGGACCGGAAGTTGCCCATATTGGACTTGGTGCAGGCTGGGGTCAAGGTCAAGGCCTGGTGTGCTGTGTAGACAGAGTAGAGGGCGCTCCGCTCTCTCAGGACCGGAAGTTGCCCATATTGGACTTGGTGCAGGCTGGAGTCAAGAAGACCAATCGAGAACCTCAATGTCGGACACAACGAGAGGAGGAGGTATTCCCGGGGGGAAGATGGTTAAGGTTCTCCAAAATTAAAAAAAAAAATATGCGGTGCAATATCCACCCATATTTGACACCAACTTCCCCTTCAGTAGTAATATAAAGTATTCTAGCACCGACTTCCCCTTCAGTAGTAATATAAAGTATTCTAGCACCGACTTCCCCTTCAGTAGTAATATAAAGTATTCTAGCACCGACTTCCCCGTCAGTAGAGTAACATAAAGTATTCTAGCACCGACTTCCCCGTCAGTAGTAATATAAAGTATTCTAGCACCGACTTCCCCGTCAGTAGAGTAACATAAAGTATTCTAGCACCGACTTCCCCTTCAGTAGTAATATAAAGTATTCTAGCACCGACTTCCCCTTCAGTAGAGTAACATAAAGTATTCTAGCACCGACTTCCCCTTCAGTAGTAATATAAAGTATTCTAGCACCGACTTCCCCGTCAGTAGAGTAACATAAAGTATTCTAGCACCGACTTCCCCTTCAGTAGAGTAACATAAAGTATTCTAGCACCGACTTCCCCGTCAGTAGAGTAACATAAAGTATTCTAGCACCGACTTCCCCGTCAGTAGAGTAACATAAAGTATTCTAGCACCGACTTCCCCGTCAGTAGAGTAACATAAAGTATTCTAGCACCGACTTCCCCTTCAGTAGAGTAACATAAAGTATTCTAGCACCGACTTCCCCGTCAGTAGAGTAACATAAAGTATTCTAGCACCGACTTCCCCGTCAGTAGAGTAACATAAAGTATTCTAGCACCGACTTCCCCGTCAGTAGAGTAACATAAAGTACCACCCAGCACAAGTTGTGTTTGATGAAGTAATTCATCTGGTGTAATTCAAGTTTTTTTTTTTTACCTGTCGATCTCATAGAATTGAGGGCTGTTACTGTAACCTGGCGTCATACATTAGATGAAATAAAGTATGGACAAAAATAAACAAACCCCAAAAGACTACAGTGTAATATACAGTACAATGTCCAAAAACATGATCGATGTATTTGTGTGTGAACTTGAATACATGTACTCTAGATTTGCGTGGAGATTGGAGTGGACAGCCACTTGGGATGTTAGGAATATTGCATCGCTCGGAAATATTCAACATTCTTGTGGATAGACCTAATAAGGGAAACAAATCTTGTTTACTCAATGAGGTGAAGTGTTATTTGCATGGGTTGTCGTTCTTCAAATCTGTCAAGCTTTGTCTCGCTTAGTCCTGTACATGTATCAATAGGGCAATGTTTCTACCTCAAATAATAAAAGCTTTAAAAACTTTCCCATCTCTCTCTCTCTCTCTCTCTCTCTCTCTCTCTCTCTCTCTCTCTCTCTCTCTCTCTCTCTCTCTCTCTCTCTCTCTCTCTCCCCCTCCCTCCCTTCCTCTCTCAGTGTAGCTATTTATCTCCCTCTCTTTCTCTTGTTTTTCTTTAACCGCAGAATGACCTGTTTCTTCCACATGTATCTAGTTCTTTATCTTTTTATCTTTTGTCTACATTAAGCAGCAAAAAAAACAAACACTTCAGCAACATAAAAAAATGTATTTAAAAAATACAATAAACAAGACAGGACCATAAACCACACATTTAACATAAATGACAAAGACGGAGATCAGTAATTAAAAAGTAACTACGGCCAATCGAATATAATAATTCTAATAGCAAATATGCACCAAAACATAAACAGTACAAACACTGCGTTATCCGCCCATCTCTCTCTTATCTGTCAGTTAATCATTGTTTGACCAATATCAGTCGATCAATCTGTCAGTCTTTCTCATTATGTATCTATTCATCTACTTATCCGTACTTCTTTTTCTTCTTCTTCTACTTCTTCTTCTTTATTGATGTATCGGTTTCTCCCTTCCCTTTCTCCCACAATCTCACACTCTCTTCCCTTGCCTCCTAACCTCCTACATCCTCACTCTGTCTGTCTGTCTGTCTGTCTGTCTGTCTGTCTGTCTGTCTGTCTGTCTCTCTCTGTGTCTCTCTCTATCTCTGTCTCTGTCTCTCTCTCTCTCTCTCTCTCTCTCTCTCTCTCTCTCTCTCTCTCTGTTTTCCAATCGCTCATTCCGACTCTCGTTCTTCTCTAGTTACAAAATGTGTTCCATTTTCGACCATTAGTCTCTCAGTAATCAGCCCCATCTACTTGCGGACTCTCGACTCCTTCAATATCTCTGAACAGATTTGAAGTCCTGCTCATCATCCTCCAGCCTTCACATTCTCGCCCGCTCCGTAGCTGCTTTCACCGCGTAATCTGGTCGCCATTTTGGTCAGAAAGAGACACCAATAAGCAGAGAGATGAATAGCCAGACAGATAAAGGTGGGAGACGATTTTACCTCTACACATACAGTAGGTGAATGGGTAGATAAGCAGATGGACAGGTCGACGAATTTCCCTCTACACAGACAATAGGTGAATGGGGAGATGAGCAGCCACAGATAGACAGATCGACGAATTTCCCTCTACACATACAATAGGTGAATGGGTAGATAAGCAGATAGACAGGTCGACGAATTTCCCTCTACACAGACAATAGGTGAATGGGGAGATGAGCAGCCAGACAAATAGACAGGTCGACGAATTTCCCTCTACACAGACAATAGGTGAATGGGGAGATGAGCAGCCAGACAAATAGATAGGTCGACGAATTTCCCTCTACACAGACAATAGGTGAATGGGGAGATGAGCAGCCAGACAAATAGATAGGTCGACGAATTTCCCTCTACACAGACAATAGGTGAATGGGGAGATGAGCAGCCACAGACAGTCAGGTCGACGAATTTCCCTCTACACAGACAATAGGTGAATGGGGAGATGAGCAGCCAGACAAATAGACAGGTCGACGAATTTCCCTCTACACAGACAATAGGTGAATGGGGAGATGAGCAGCCAGACAAATAGACAGGTCGACGAATTTCCCTCTACACAGACAATAGGTGAATGGGGAGATGAGCAGCCACAGACAGTCAGGTCGACGAATTTCCCTCTACACAGACAATAGGTGAATGGGGAGATGAGCAGCCAGACAAATAGATAGGTCGACGAATTTCCCTCTACACATACAATAAGTGAATGGGGAGATGAGCAGCCACAGACAGTCAGGTCGACGAGTTTCCCTCTACACAGACAATAGGTGAATGGGGAGATGAGCAGCCAGACAAATAGATAGGTCGACGAATTTCCCTCTACACATACAATAAGTGAATGGGGAGATGAGCAGCCACAGACAGTCAGGTCGACGAGTTTCCCTCTACACAGACAATAGGTGAATGGGGAGATGAGCAGCCAGACAAATAGATAGGTCGACGAATTTCCCTCTACACATACAATAAGTGAATGGGGAGATGAGCAGCCACAGATAGACAGGTCGACGAATTTCCCTCTACACATACAATAGGTGAATGGGGAGATGAGCAGCCACAGACAGTCAGGTCGACGAATTTCCCTCTACACAGACAATAGGTGAATGGGGAGATGAGCAGCCAGACAAATAGACAAGTCGACGAATTTCCCTCTACACAGACAATAGGTGAATGGGGAGATGAGCAGCCAGACAAATAGATAGGTCGACGAATTTCCCTCTACACAGACAATAGGTGAATGGGGAGATGAGCAGCCACAGATAGACAGGTCGACGAATTTCCCTCTACACATACAATAGGTGAATGGGGAGATGAGCAGCCACAGATAGACAGGTCGACGAATTTCCCTCTACACATACAATAGGTGAATGGGGAGATGAGCAGCCACAGATAGACAGGTCGACGAATTTTCCTCTACACATACAATAGGTGAATGGGGAGATGAGCAGCCAGACAAATAGATAGGTCGACGAATTTCCCTCTACACATACAATAGGTGAATGGGGAGATGAGCAGCCACAGATAGACAGGTCGACGAATTTCCCTCTACACATACAATAGGTGAATGGGGAGATGAGCAGCCAGACAAATAGATAGGTCGACGAATTTTTCTCTACACATACAATAGGTGAATGGGGAGATGAGCAGCTGCAATCAACCCATTGACAGGAAATAGATTACTGCGACTTGGGAGAAAAACAGATGGTATGAGAGTGTGTGTGAGAGAGAGAGATAGAGAGAGAGAGAGAAGGGGGGGGGGGAGAAAGAAATAAAGTAAGAGAAAGAGACAGAGAAACAGGGAGAGGCAGACAGACGGGGGTAAAGAGAGAGAGAAAGAAAGAGAGAGAGAGAGAGAGAGAGAGAGAGAGAGAGAGAGAGAGAGAGAGAGAGAGAGAGAGAGAGAGAGAGAGAGAGAGAGAGAGAGAGAGAGAGAGAGAGAGAGAGAGAGAGAGAGAGAGAGAGATTATAATTATCATCCCAGGTAAACGAGCTAAACTAATTCTGCGCTGTGAACTGAGAACATAGCCGCCATAACTTTGGCCGAACTGCGTCCTCCATACAGATAGAGGCTCACAATACAGAGGGAGGCTCATTAGTTTAGGAGCACCATGCAGCATATATGCGAGAAAAACTAGAGGGAAACAAACCCTTAATGAGATGTTTTTCTCATAGCTTTATTATTAGAACAGGAAGTTGCAAGAGAGTTTTAATTAGTTGCCAACGTTCCAGTCGGTTGGGAGAGAGCTGTAACGCCAGATGGTGCGGTGTAAAACTAGCGAAACTTACGGAAGATGATGTTTCCGTGGAGTGTTCACCCATAGCTCAGGAAGTGTTTTGGATGGAAAAAGTGAGAAAATACAAACAATAAAATCACATAATTGCTTGTTGTCACATGGAACAGCTTCTAGCTATGTAGTTCACGGTGACATACACAGCCGGGTTCCAATCGTTTCAGAGAGAGAGAGAGAGATGGAGAGAGAGAGAGAGAGAGAGAGAGAGAGAGAGAGAGAGAGAGAGAGAGAGAGAGAGAGAGAGAGAGAGAGAGAGAGAGAGAGAGATGTGAAGTGATACAGTGTATCTTACCATGTTTCCCCTCAACTGATCACTTCTGTCGTCGCTACCTTACCCTGAGCTTGCCCTGGAGAAGTTTAAACTTCTCACTGGTTTATCGAGCTGGATGATTTGGACTGAGCTGTGAAGTTTGGACCAATGATTTTGTTTCCATTGATGTGGTGAAATTGTAGATGTTAAGTATCATATGATGGATAGACTTTTCAAACTTGTAGAAGATATTTTGTTTTAATTTATAAGTCGAAATCCGATCACCTTATTGTGGTAAAGCTTATATCCTGCTACTCACGGAAGTCGATCGCACTGGACATAATGGAGGCGTATTTTAGGTTTATGTTCCATTCAGCCTTGTGTTTTCTCGTATTTGTTGTCTCAAATCTTCCTCTATGTTTGGAAGGAAGCTTCTCGAAATCGAGTCTTGAACGGTCCAGTTCTTTACTCTAGCAAACAAGAGTTAAACTTGTTGCGTTTCGAGTAATGTCTTTCTTTTTTTTTTTTTAATTTGGTGCTATTTTCTGCTTTCAGATGAACGTGAAGACATACAGAAGAGGACCTTCACCAAATGGATCAACTCACAGCTTTCCAAGGTAAGGCAGTGGCTGTGTCTGTAGAAGAGTGGGTGGGTAGATATATCAGACTAGTGTCTGGTTGAATGAAAGCTTGGGACAGAAGTCTGTATGATGGATCAGATTAGTGTGGATGAGGGATTGGACTACATCACAACCAGAGCCAGCAGTAGCATCCTGGGAACTTAGACCCAGCATTTTGATAGAAATCATAGAGTTTCCAAGGATCGGCATCAAAATTGGGAAATGAAATTTCCCTGTTAATCGGTGCAGCGATCCTTTCAGCAGCTGCGTGTCCTCCATTCCCTAGAAACGATGTTACGAGTTGCCCTGTTCGGCTCAATCACCTTTAAAAGCCATCGTAAGCCATCGTCTTAGATTTATGGTCCGGACAGCCGTGGCGTCTGAATCGAACTCCTAGAGACTTATGAGACGGAAAAGTGATGAAAAACCAAAGCTATCATAGACAAGATGGCGACACCGCTCTGCAAGGCTGAGGCTCCTAAGAACAGATCAACGTGAAGAGGTTTCAAAGAATAAACCTTTGATCACCATATACCTCGAGTAACTTAAAGGGATCTCAGGGTAACTTCCCAGCGCTCGGTTAGAACAGACTTGGACCAGAGATAGTGTGGATCCATGTTGGCTAAAGACAACTTTTGTGGCGTGCAGAACATTATTTAGTCCAATAATATACCAGAATTCACTAGTAGAACGAAAAATATGTCACCTACATGGAATTTCCAAATCTCTTGAAATCACAGTTTTCTGGCCTAACGTCTGTGTTTTTCAACTTTCAAAAGTCTTATTAGATTATATTGATAGTTTATTTTAGCTCAAATGGCGAACAAAGATTCCGCCCAGCGTGTCTAGAACATGAACATTTCGCGATCACATCCGAAACCTCACATGGCTGGTGTCATTTTGGTTCCATTTTCCACGTTCCTCGATCTCAACTAAATTTTTAGTTTTAGTCGAAATGGATTGTTTCAACCAATAATCCGAGGTGCACATTAATCTTCCGAGGTGCACATTAATCTTCCGAGGTGCACATTAATCTTCCGTGGTGCACATTAATCTTCCGAGGTGTACATTAAACTTCCGAGATGTACATTAATCTTCCGAGATGTACATTAATCTTCCGAGGTGCACATTAATCTTCCGAGGTGCACATTAATCTTCCGAGATGCACATTAATCTTCCTAAATGTACATTAATCTTCCGAGATGCACATTAATCTTCCTAAATGTACATTAATCTTCCGAGATGCACATTAATCTTCCGAGATGTACATTAATCTTCCGAGATGCACATTAATCTTCCGAGGTGCACATTAATCTTCCGAGGTGCACATTAATCTTCCGAGGTGCACATTAAGTACAATGAGTCCCGAACTTTATCCAAGCGTGGTGGAACCAGGAGTGGTGATGGCCTGATTTTTCTTGGCACTCGAGATTGTGAGGAAGTTTGCCACAGCGTTCCTCAACGCCTTCACTTTCACCGAGTCTTAGCTGGGTGGACACAGGGATGTGATTCGAACTCGGACTCTGTGGACTAGTAGTCAAGCGCCCTACCGATTTGATCACCGCTCAACCCCCACGCCCGAGATGTACATCCTGAATACCAGGCTAGGTCATGGCAATAGTCCCAGTAAATTCTAGATTTGGATCTGAGCTATAGATTGATTCGACTTGAGATCTCTTGTCGCCCCTAATGCCACCAAACTTGCTGTGAAAGATCATAAATCCTGATCAGCTCGAACAGCGAAAAGCATACATGGACACTGTGACAATCTTGATAGTATGCCTGGTGAAGGTAACCTTCAAAGTTTTTCTCTCGATTCAAAATATGGTGGATTTCCTTGGAGAGAGAGAGAGTTGGAGAGAGAGAAAGAGAGAGACAGAGATAGAGAGAGAGAGTAGAGAGAGATGTCTAGGAAGAACGAGAGAGAGAGAGAGGGATAGAAAGAGAGTAGAGAGAGATGTATAGTGAGAAAGAGAGTAGAGATAGATAGTTTATTATCTATCTCCCTCTCTATCTATCTATTAGATAGGTAAGTAGAGAGGGAGATAGAGAGATAGAAAGAAAAGGGGGGGGGGGGGGCAGTGAACCGTACCAAATTAAAAGAAAAGCCTGCAGTAAGGCTAAGACACCAGTGTTTATATTCAGAACGATAGAGACGGAATCCTTTTTTATTTCGATTATTTTTGTGTTTGTAGTTGGTGGTAGTGGTAGGAGTATTGTTTCATGTTTTCTTTCTTTTTCTTCCTTTCTTTTTTTTTTTTTTTTGGCTTTTTCCTGTCGGAACTTCTTATCCTCTGTGCTGAATTGATCGGTTTTATTATAGATCACACTGAGATGGAGGTGTTAGAGAAGAATTGCTTTACGCATATATTAAAAGAAAAAGAATATAAAAAGAAGCCAATCTAAACGCACGCAGGCCTTCTCAAATAGCATAAAATTTCACCGAAGAAAAATTAATTCTAATTATTGTTTTTAAAATATTCCCCAGGCCAAAAGGGCGACAATCAAAGACCTGTTCACAGATCTGCAGGATGGGCAGCAGCTACTGGCCTTGTTAGAGGTTTTGAGTGGTCTGCGTTTGGTAAGTACTGGTACTTATGTGGAAGAGTCCGTCCTCTCTCTGTCTGTCTGTCTGTCTGTCTGTCTGTCTGTCTGTCTGTCTCTCTCTCTCTCTCTCTCTCTCTCTCTCTCTCTGTCTCTCACTCTCTCTTTCTCCCTCCCTCTCTCTCTGCACCTAAAATCTAAATTTCATTTATGTGTGTTGCATAATATTCTGTTATAAAGTATTCTGAAATCTTTTTGTAGTTTTTTTTTTTTTTTTCATCGTTGCTTTCTTCTTAATATATGAACAGAAGATTGTAATAAACCTGTTTTGGAAGCTGTGTTTTCCCGCAATAAACAGACTAAAACGAACAAAGCTCACCAGGCTCTGTGCGAGCAGCCTACAGGGAATCAGTCCAGCCCTACCATGGCTCGGAGACTCATGTTGGACCAAATCCAGCCTTACTCCGAAATCTTTGAAGAAAGTCTTTGTGAACCCAGCCCAGTGGCAGATGCTTATATGAAACTACCGACATTGTATTTTAATGTAATATTTTTTCGGTGATACTTCTTAAAATCGGATCCTGATAAAATGGTTTTTAACATTGAGAGCTTACGGAATGGCCGCTCTTATAAGACATGTCTAGTAGTTTTACTAGACTTACTGTAGTGAAGAAGGTTGTGTTGATACTACTCACACATGTCTAATAGTTTTACTAGACTTACTGTAGTGAAGAAGGTTGTGTTGATACTACTCACACACTAGTAGTTTTACTAGACTTACTGTAGTGAAGAAGGTTGTGTTGATACTACTCACACACTAGTAGTTTTACTAGACTTACTGTAGTGAAGAAGGTTGTGTTGATACTACTCACACATGTCTAATAGTTTTACTAGACTTACTGTAGTGAAGAAGGTTGTGTTGATACTACTCACACACTAGTAGTTTTACTAGACTTACTGTAGTGAAGAAGGTTGTGTTGATACTACTCACACACTAGTAGTTTGACTAGACTTACTGTAGTGAAGAAGGTTGTGTTGATACTACTCACACACTAGTAGTTTTACTAGACTTACTGTAGTGAAGAAGGTTGTGTTGATACTACTCACACACTAGTAGTTTTACCAGACTTACTGTAGTGAAGAAGGTTGTGTTGATACTACTCACACACTAGTAGTTTTACTAGACTTACTGTAGTGAAGAAGGTTGTGTTGATACTACTCACACACTAGTAGTTTGACTAGACTTACTGTAGTGAAGAAGGTTGTGTTGATACTACTCACACACTAGTAGTTTTACTAGACTTACTGTAGTGAAGAAGGTTGTGTTGATACTACTCACACACTAATATATTGAAGACCTAGCGAACAGAAAGTGTCCTTTAATATTCGCAAGAAGTTAATGGGGTTTTTTTTCACACTCTGAAATGAGAATATGTACGGTAGCTAACATGAGAAAACCAAAATGATTTTAAATATTTATTATAAACATAAATGAAAGGCAGCTCTGAGTCCAGTCGCGGCAATGCACCTTTCGCCACTGTGTGCGACTATTCTTAGCTTTCTCTGATAAACGTTCGGAAAAACACATGAAAGTACAAAATTACCTGGTTCCTGTGTATATCCATAGCCAGTCATAAACAAGTCTGCTCCGCTAGTTTACAATATTGGTTGTGTTGTTTTCGATATAGAGCGAGTGAGCTGTAACATAGTACACACACGCACACACACACTAAAATTTGCTGATCACACGATGGAAATCCTTTTTACCTATAAGCTGTCTACTTCTCCAGGTGCAAATTCATAAGTATGTGGAAAAAAAATCATACTATGTATTTTGCATTACCCACAAAGTTTTCCTGTTTTTTCCTCTTGATCTTTTAAGCCTCATGCGCCGCAAGTACAAGTCTTTGCACGTTGAAACTCCAAGGAGGGTTTTGGAATGAATATCGTTTCTATTCTGTTTCTTCCCCTATTATTGAAGAATCTCCCCGTTTTGTTGTTTTGTATCCACCAGAAACCAGAGAAGGGCAAGCTGAGGGTACACCACATCAACAACCTGAACAGAGCTCTAGCCGTCTTGGAGAACAACTACAACGTGTGTAGAGAGAGAGACAGAGAGGGGGGAAAGAGAGAGAGAGAAAGAGAGAGAGAGAGAGAGAGAGAGAGAGAGAGAGAGAATAAGAGAGAGCGAGAGAAAGAGAGAGGGAGACAAACGGAGAGAGAGACGGAGAGAGAGAGGGAGAGAGAGAGGGAGACAAACGGAGAGAGAGGGAGAGAGAGAGAGAGAGAGAGAGAGAGAGAGAGAGAGAGAGAGAGAGACAAACGGAGAGAGAGACGGAAATAGAGAAGAAGAGAGAGAGAGGGAGACAAACGGAGAGAGAGAGACGGAGAAAGGGAAGAAGAGAGAGAGAGAGAGGGAGAGAGAGACGGAGAGAGAGAGGAAGAAAGAGAGACGGAGAGAGAGACAGAGAGACAGAGAGAGAGAGAGAGAGAGTGATTGTGTGCGTCATTTATCATAATTAAACTATAATTTCGCTTACTTAGCCAAAATCCTTGCTGTTTAGTGATTGCTAAATGATTTATTTATTTTTTTCTGTTTTTTTTTTTTTAGTTTTATTACGACTGTTTTTTCAGATAATTCTTCGGCTTAAGTCGAGGCACCATTATTATCATCAATTCTCCCTCGCCATCATAATCACCACTCCTGTATTCCTCCTATCGCCATCATTGTCTTAATGATCACCTGCACCAATCTCCCCTCCCCCTCGCCCTCCCCCTCGCCCTCCTCTGACATGCAGTTCTTTCTTGGGGAGAAAAGATACTCCTCTACACATCCACAGCTGTCCATCTTACACTGCCCAACCATCCGTCTATTTCTACCTTAAGCTCTTTCTCTCTCCTTCCCTCATTTCTAAATTGTTTTCATTTCTGTCTCTCTGTCCACCAACACGCTCTTTCTCTTACTTGCTCTGTTTGTGTGTCTCTGTCTGCAACCCCTACCCCCCCCCCCCCACTCTCTCTCTCTCTCTCTCTCTCTCTCTCTCTCTCTTCCTCTTCCTCCTGAAATTACAAATCCTTGAAAATAAATTGCATTAAATATAATGTCTGAAAAATACATTCCTATGAACAGTGTGAAACTTACACCCATGTAATTCTATACACCAAGTATGACCCGCCAAGCTTTGTCTAAAGATCTCTTAGTAATTCAGATTTTTTAATGTAAGAGGTTTGTTATTTCTTCATTGTGAGAAGTATTCAATGCATTGTACAGGTACCACTCATGTGATAAATGTAGGAAACTCATAAAGCTGAAGAGAAGGTATTGAACCTGCAGAAATTTTTTTTTTTTTTTTTTTAAATTTTTATTTTTCAGAAAACAATATGCGTCAAATATGTGACTTTCATCACCCTGACATTCACCGATCCCACCCTCTCTTCATCTGTCAGCCACCCCTGCTATATAGCTTTCTGTTCTCCCCCCCTTTCTCTCTCTCTTCCTCTCTCACTCTTCTCTCTCTCTCTCTCTCTCTCTCTCTTTTTCATTCTCTCTCTCTCTCTCTAAATTTCTGTCTGCGCCCACATGTGTCTGTCTAGGGAGCTAGCTAAAGACTGTCTGAAGCTAACTCGTACATTACTGCTAATTGTATTGAAAGTTCAAATCCTCAAAACTGGATTTGTTTTCTGTAGAGAAGAAGCAAAGGAACCGATATTCTCACGCCGTAGAAGACTAGTTCTAGACGTGGACAACATACTTAGCGAGGCAGGTCTGAGGCTAGATCTAGATCTAGATCTACAGGTGTTGCGCGTCCCGCCACGCCAGTATGTGGCTCGCTCAGTGAGACCGCACTGTTGTTTCTCCAACAGATCACAAGGTTTTACTTCAATTGTCGTTATGGAATTATGTTGTGGTGTTTCATACATTAGAGATAGAAAAAAATATAAGTAATATCGATACGTCGATACTGGCTTAAAAAAAGAAAAAAAAAAAAGGCTTAGAATTAGCTTTCCAATCTTCAATCAAAATGAGTATGACAATCTGAGCTTTAATAGGTTAAAAAAATCTCGAGCTTAAGTGAATTCGGACAATGTTGATACTTTTGAGTTGTTCAAGGGAGGAAGAAAAAAAATACTCATAACTCGTCACAAGTCAAGAAAGATAAGGGAATCTTTAGAGGTGAGAGGAGCAATACTATGGGGGCGGGGGGGGGAGAGAGAGAGAGAGAGAGAGAGAGAGAGAGAGAGAGAGAGAGAGAGAGAGAGAGAGAGAGAGAGAGAGAGAGAGAGAGAGAGAGAGAGAGAGAGACACACACACACACACACACACACAACGGAACCTCTTCCCAAATTCAGCGGGGACAAAACAAATAACTTGACATTGGGAATGTGAGAAGTTCAGCCCAGGTAAACATGGCGCCCCTCCCTCCCTCCCTCCCCCGCAGGACCGGAACTCCCACGACAAAGCCATCCCCACTCCCCAGTCACCTGGTGACTCGAGTCTAGCTCTAGTGCAGCTGACATTGATACGAGATTCTCAGACTCAGAGCTGTTTATGTTCTGAATTTTCATTGATGAAACAGAAATTTTCTTTTGTGAAAAGAGAATAACCCAAGTTACTCAGGCCCTCAGAGTTTATCAAATTTTAAGGTGATCTCAGAATCCGGACGTCTCTAGCTCTAGGAATGATGATAATAATTTTGCGATAATGTGTATATCATGCGCTGTTGATTTATAATGAGGAAATCAATTTCCAACTTAATGAAAAGACGTATTGTTCTTGTGGGATAAAATAAAATAACGTGTTTTATATTAAGGGGCTCAAAGTCAGTATAACTTAACAAAATATAAATGAGTTGTAAATCTTCCTACAGTCTTTGCAAAGATCACACAGATTTGAAAAAAAAAAAGGTAAAAGTTGTAAAATGAAACTCAAGCTCAGGGCCCCATACAGCGGCTGGCCCAGATGTCTCTGAACTATTACTGTAATACTATCTTATCCAAGTCTAAATACAATGAGAACAAAGTCTCGCATGTTACTGGAATATCGGAACTGGGACCGACGTCGTGCCTTGTGAATTTTGAGCAAGACCTTAGCCTCAGCTCTAGCCTAAGTGAAAACAGGACCATAGTCTAAGCTACCCTACATGTGGGCAGGACCTTAGCGTCAGCTCTACCCAAGTGAGAGCAGGACCTTGGTCTTAGCTCTACCCTACATGTGGACGGGACCTTGGTCTCAGCTCTACCCTACATGTAGGTAGAACCTTGGTCTCAGCGCTACCCTGCAAGTGGGCGGCTACCCTACATGTGGGCAGGACCTCAGCCTCAGCTCTACCCTACCTGTGGGCATGACTTTGGTCTTAGCTCTACCCTACATGTGGGCAGGACCTTAGTCTCAGCTCTACCCTACATGTGGGCAGGACCTTAGTCTCAGCTCTACCCTACATGTGGACAGGACCTTGGTCTCAGCTGTATTCAACTTGTAGGCAGGACCTCAGCCTCAGCTCTACCCTACATGTGGGCATGACTTTGGTCTTAGCTCTACCCTACATGTGGGCAGGACCTTAGTCTCAGCTCTACCCTACATGTGGGCATGACTTTGGTCTTAGCTCTACCCTACATGTGGGCAGGACCTTAGTCTCAGCTCTACCCTACCTGTGGGCATGACTTTGGTCTCAGCTCTACCCTACATGTGGGCAGGACCTTAGTCTCGGCTCTACCCTACATGTGAGCAGGACCTTAGTCTCAGCTCTACCCTACATGTGGACAGGACCTCAGTCTCAGCTCTACCCTACCTGTGGGCAGGATCTTAGTCTCAGCTCTACCCTACCTGTGGGCAGGATCTTAGTCTCAGCTCTACCCTACCTGTGGGCAGGATCTTAGTCTCAGCTCTACCCTACATGTGGACAGGACCTCAGTCTCAGCTCTACCCTACCTGTGGGCAGGATCTTAGTCTCGGCTCTACCCTACCTGTGGACAGGAGCTTGGTCTCAGCTCTACCCTACATGTGGACAGGAGCTTGGTCTCAGCTGTATTCAACTTGTGGGCAGGACCTTAGTCTCAGCTCTACCCTACATGTGGACAGGAGCTTGGTCTCAGCTGTATTCAACTTGTGGGCAGGACCTTAGTCTCAGCTCTACCCTACATGTGGACAGGAGCTTGGTCTCAGCTGTATTCAACTTGTGGGCAGGACCTTAGTCTCAGCTCTACCCTACATGTGGACAGGAGCTTGGTCTCAGCTGTATTCAACTTGTGGGCAGGACCTTAGTCTCAGCTCTACCCTACATGTGGGCAGGACCTTAGTCTCAGCTCTACCCTACATGTGGACAGGAGCTTGGTCTCAGCTGCATTCAACTTGTGGGCAGGACCTTAGTCTCAGCTCTACCCTACATGTGGGCAGGACCTTAGTCTCAGCTCTACCCTACATGTGGACAGGAGCTTGGTCTCAGCTGTATTCAACTTGTGGGCAGGACCTCAGCCTCAGCTCTACCCTACTGTGGGCATGACTTTGGTCTTAACTCTACCCTACCTGTGGGCAGGACCTTAGTCTCAGCTCTACCCTACATGTGGGCATGACTTTGGTCTCAGCTCTACCCTACCTGTGGACAGGACCTTGTCTTAGCTCTACCCTACATGTGGACAGGACCTTGGTCTCAGCTGTACCCTACATGTGGGCATGACTTTGGTCTTAGCTCTACCCTACATGTGGACAGGAGCTTGGTCTCAACTGTATTCAACTTGTGGGCAGGACCTCAGCCTCAGCTCTACCCTACCTGTGGGCAGGACCTTGGTCCCAGCCATAACCTATATATAAGCAAGACCTTGGTCCTAGCTCAGCACTACCCTTCCTGTGGGCAGGACCTTGGTCGCAGCCATAACCTATATATAAGCAGGATTTTGGTCCTAGCTTAGTACTACCCTTCCTGTGGGCAGGACCTTGGTCCCAGCCATAACCTATATATAAACAGGACCTTGGTCCCAACTCAGCACTACCCTTCTTGTGGGCAGGACCTTGGTCCCAGCCATAACCTATATATAAACAGGACCTTGGTCCCAGCTCAGCACTACCCTTCTTGTGGGCAGGACCTTGGTCCCAGCCATAACCTATATATAAACAGGACCTTGGTCCCAGCTCAGCACTACCCTTCTTGTGGGCAGGACCTTGGTCCCAGCCATAACCTATATATAAGCAGGACCTTGGTCCATGCTCCATCATATATGTGAACAGGACCTTGGTCCCAGCTCCACCCTACATGTGAACAGGAACTTGGTCCATGCTCCACCCTATATGTGAACAGGGCCTTGGTCCATGCTCCACCCTACATGTGAACAAGAACTTGGTCCATGCTCCACCCTATATGTGAACAGGGCCTTGGTCCATGCTCCACCCTACATGTGAACAGGACCTTGGTCCATGCTCCACCCTATATGTGAACAAGAACTTGGTCCATGCTCCACCCTACATGTGAACAGGACCTTGGTCCATGCTCCACCCTACATGTGAACAGGACCTTGGTCCCAGCTCCACCCTACATGTGAACAGGACCTTGGTCCATGCTCCACCCTACATGTGAACAGGACCTTGGTCCCAGCTCCACCCTACATGTGAACAGGACCTTGGTCCATGCTCCACCCTACATGTGAACAGGACCTTGGTCCATGCTCCACCCTACATGTGAACAGGACCTTGGTCCATGCTCCACCCTACATGTGAACAGGAACTTGGTCCATGCTCCACCCTACATGTGAACAGGACCTTGGTCCCAGCTACACCCTACATGTGAACAGGAACTTGGTCCATGCTCCACCCTACATGTGAACAGGACCTTGGTCCATGCTCCACCCTACATGTGAACAGGACCTTGGTCCATGCTCCACCCTACATGTGAACAAGAACTTGGTCCATGCTCCACCCTACATGTGAACAGGAACTTGGTCCATGCTCCACCCTACATGTGAACAGGACCTTGGTCCCAGCTCCACCCTACATGTGAACAGGAACTTGGTCCATGCTCCACCCTATATGTGAACAGGGCCTTGGTCCATGCTCCACCCTACATGTGAACAAGAACTTGGTCCATGCTCCACCCTATATGTGAACAGGACCTTGGTCCATGCTCCACCCTACATGTGAACAGGACCTTGGTCTCAGTTCTACTCTACATATAAGGACCTTGGTCCCAGCTCAGCACTACCCTACCTGTGGGCAGGACCTTGGTCCCAGCCATAACCTATATATAAGCAGAACCTTGGTCCTAGCTCAGCACTACCCAACATGTGAGCAGGACCTTAGTCCCAGCTCAACCAAGATGCGAACAAGACCTTGGTCCCATCTCTATCTTACAAATAAGCAGGACCTTGGTCCCAGCTCTACCCTGGACCATGGTCTGAGTGTTTACACTAATGACATGTCCACAGAACAGAGGAAGGAAGAAAAGATGCCTCAATGAACATTCGGTATTAGCTTAAATTTCTGAACATGTTGTGGAACTTTTCTCTTTCTTAGAAAAAAATCTAATATCCCGGTAAGCTGTGTTGTAGTTTAGAATAAGAAAATATAGAAAAAGAAAATGAACAATGAAACTTACCTCGCATAACGATGTTTGGAACACACACACACCCACACACACATATATACATATATATATATATATATATATATATATATATATATATATATCTCCAAGATTTAAACTAGGTAATCAATTTTGTTATTATTATTGTAAGCTCCTTTTGTCGTGGAATGTCACAAAATGCTAGAATAACGATATATATATATTTATTTATTTTTTTTTTTTGGGGCGGACATCATGATTCTCGTTCACCATTACTTTTTTTTATCGTATTTTTATCCTCATCATAGCTGCACACACAATTTTCCTCATCCAAACCACAATCCCTATAACACTCATCATTCATGTGATAGTGACGCCAGTAGTTTTCCTTACCACTCTCATGCTTCTGCCCAGATCAAGCTAGTGAACATCAGCAGCAATGACGTGGCTGACGGCAACGCTAAACTCACCCTGGGACTCGTATGGAGTATCATTCTTCACTGGCAGGTCTGTCGCTCTGTCGGTCTGTCTGTCTGTCGGTCTGTCTATGTAGTAAATCTCTGACTTACTGTCTGTCTTCCTGTCTGTCTGTTTGTCTGTCTATGTTGTGAATCTCTGACTTACTGTCTGTCTGCCAGTCTGCCTGATGTTTTGAATCTCTCTGTATACCTGTCTGTCTTTGATTAAGTGCTTTTTTGTCTCTTTGTTGCGCTAGCTGGTTGCCTATCAGCAGTATATCTTTTTGCCATTTTTACTTTATGTAATTGAATGTGTTTTGTACATTCTGTACATTTTTTCTACTCGCATCCTCATCTCCAACTCCTTTTCCTTCTTCTTATCGCTCTCCTTCCCCTAACCTCCTCCCTTCCTCCTTCTTATCGCTCTCCTTCCCCTGAACTCCTCCCTTCCTCCTCCTTATCGCTCTCCTTCCCCTAACCTCCTCCCTTCCTCCTTCTTATCGCTCTCCTTCCCCTGAACTCCTCCCTTCCTCCTCCTTATCGCTCTCCTTCCCCTAAACTGCTCCCTTCCTCCTTCTTATCACTCTCCTTCCCCTGAACTCCTCCCTTCCTCCTTCTTAGCGCTCTCCTGCCCCTGAACTCCTCCCTTCCTCCTTCTTATCGCTCTCCTTCCCCTAAACTCCTCCCTTCCTCCTTATCGCTCTCCTTCCCCTAAACTCCTCCCTTCCTCCTTATCGCTCTCCTTCCCCTAAACTCCTCCCTTCCGCCTTCTTATCGCTCTCCTTCCCCTAAACTCCTCCCTTCCGCCTTCTTATCGCTCTCCTTCCCTTAAACTCCTCCCTTTCTCCTTCTTATCGCTCTCCTTCCCCTAAACTCCTCCCTTCCTCCTTCTTATCGCTCTCCTTCCCTTAAACTCCTCCCTTCCTCCTTCTTATCGCTCTCCTTCCCCTAAACTCCTCCCTTCCTCCTTATCGCTCTCCTTCCCCTAAACTCCTCCCTTCCGCCTTCTTATCGCTCTCCTTCCCCTAAACTCCTCCCTTCCTCCTTCTTATCGCTCTCCTTCCCTTAAACTCCTCCCTTTCTCCTTCTTATCGCTCTCCTTCCCTTAAACTCCTCCCTTCCGCCTTCTTATCGCTCTCCTGCCCCTAAACTCCTCCCTTCCGCCTTCTTATCGCTCTCCTTCCCTTAAACTCCTCCCTTCCTCCTTATCGCTCTCCTTCCCCTAACCTCCTCCCTTCCTCCTTATCGCTCTCCTTCCCCTAACCTCCTCCCTTCCTCCTTATCGCTCTCCTTCCCCTAACCTCCTCCCTTCCGCCTTCTTATCGCTCTCCTTCCCCTAACCTCCTCCCTTCCTCCTTCTTATCGCTCTCCTTCCCCTAAACTCCTCCCTTCCGCCTTCTTATCGCTCTCCTTCCCCTAAACTCCTCCTCCTTATCGCTCTCCTTCCCCTGAACTCCTCCCTTCCTCCTTCTTATCGCTCTCCTTCCCCTAAACTCCTCCCTTCCGCCTTCTTATCGCTCTCCTTCCCCTATACTCCTCCTTCTTATCGCTCTCCTTCCCCTGAACTCCTCCCTTCCGCCTTCTTATCGCTCTCCTTCCCCTAAACTCCGCCTTCTTATCGCTCTCCTTCCCCTAAACTCCTCCCTTCCGCCTTCTTATCGCTCTCCTTCCCCTAAACTCCTCCTTCTTATCGCTCTCCTTCCCCTAAACTCCTCCTTCTTATCGCTCTCCTTCCCCTAAACTCCTCCTTCTTATCGCTCTCCTTCCCCTAAACTCCTCCTTCTTATCGCAAGCCTTCCCCTGAACTCCTCCCTTCCGCCTTCTTATCGCTCTCCTTCCCTTAAACTCCTCCTTCTTATCGCTCTCCTTCCCCTAAACTCCTCCCTTCCGCCTTCTTATCGCTCTCCTTCCCCTAAACTCCTCCTTCTTATCGCTCTCCTTCCCCTAAACTCCTCCTTCTTATCGCTCTCCTTCCCCTGAACTCCTCCCTTCCGCCTTCTTATCGCTCTCCTTCCCCTAAACTCCTCCTTCTTATCGCTCTCCTTCCCCTAAACTCCTCCCTTCCGCCTTCTTATCGCTCTCCTTCCCCTAAACTCCTCCTTCTTATCGCTCTCCTTCCCCTGAACTCCTCCCTTCCGCCTTCTTATCGCTCTCCTTCCCCTAAACTCCTCCTTCTTTTCGCTCTCCTTCCCCTAAACTCCTTCTTCTTATCGCTCTCCTTCCCCTAAACTCCTCCTTCTTATCGCTCTCCTTCCCCTAAACTCCTCCTTCTTATCGCTCTCCTTCCCCTGAACTCCTCCCTTCCGCCTTCTTATCGCTCTCCTTCCCTTAAACTTCTCCTTCTTATCGCTCTCCTTCCCCTGAACTCCTCCCTTCCTCCTTCTTATCGCTCTCCTTCCCCTAAACTTCTCCCTTCCTCCTTCTTATCGCTCTCCTTCCCCTAAACTCCTCCCTTCCTCCTTCTTATCGCTCTCCTTCCCCTAAACTTCTCCCTTCCTCCTTCTTATCGCTCTCCTTCCCCTAAACTCCTCCCTTCCTCCTTCTTATCGCTCTCCTTCCCCTAACTCCTCCCTTCCGCCTTCTTATCGCTCTCCTTCCCCTAAACTCCTCCTTCTTATCGCTCACCTTCCCCTGAACTCCTCCCTTCCGCCTTCTTATCGCTCTCCTTCCCCTAAACTCCTCCTTCTTTTCGCTCTCCTTCCCCTAAACTCCTCCTTCTTATCGCTCTCCTTCCCCTAAACTCCTCCTTCTTATCGCTCTCCTTCCCCTAAACTCCGCCTTCTTATCGCTCTCCTTCCCCTAAACTCCTCTTTTCCTCCTTCTTATCGCTCTCCTCCCCCTGAACTCCTCCCTTCCTCCTAATCGCTCTCCTTCCCCTAAACTCCTCCCTTCCTACTCTTATCGCTCTCCTTCCCCTAAACTCCTCCCTTCCTCCTTCTTATCGCTCTCCTTCCCCTGAACTCCTCCCTTCCTCCTTCTTATCGCTCTCCTTCCCCTGAACTCCTCCCTTCCGCCTTCTTATCGCTCTCCTTCCCCTAAACTCCTCCTTCTTTTCGCTCTCCTTCCCCTAAACTCCTTCTTATCGCTCTCCTTCCCCTAAACTCCTCCTTCTTATCGCTCTCCTTCCCCTGAACTCCTCCCTTCCGCCTTCTTATCGCTCTCCTTCCCTTAAACTTCTCCTTCTTATCGCTCTCCTTGCCCTGAACTCCTCCCTTCCTCCTTCTTATCGCTCTCCTTCCCCTAAACTTCTCCCTTCCTCCTTCTTATCGCTCTCCTTCCCCTAAACTCCTCCCTTCCTCCTTCTTATCGCTCTCCTTCCCCTAAACTCTTCCCTTCCTCCTTCTTATCGCTCTCCTTCCCTTAAACTCCTCCCTTCCTTCTTATCGCTCTCCTCCCCCTGAACTCCTCCCTTCCTCCTTATCGCTCTTCTTCCCCTAAACTCCTCCCTTCCTCCTTCTTATCGCTCTCCTTCCCCTAAACTCCTCCCTTCCTCCTTCTTATCGCTCTCCTTCCCCTAAACTCCTCCCTTCCTCCTTCTTATCGCTCTCCTTCCCCTAAACTCCTCCCTTCCTCCTTCTTGTCGCTCTCTTTCCCCTAAACTCCTCCCTTCCGCCTTCTTATCGCTCTCCTCCCCCTGAACTCCTCCCTTCCTCCTTATCGCTCTTCTTCCCCTAAACTCCTCCCTTCCTCCTTATTATCGCTCTCCTTCCCCTGAACTCCTCCCTTCCTCCTTCTTATAGCTCTCCTTCCCCTGAACTCCTCCCTTCCTCCTTCTTATCGCTCTCCTTCCCCTAAGCTTGTCCCTTCCTCCTTCTTATAGCTCTCCTCCCCCTAAACTCCTCTTTTCCTCCTTCTTATCGCTCTCCTCCCCCTAAACTCCTCTTTTCCTCCTTCTTATAGCTCTCCTCCCCCTAAACTCCTCCCTTCCTCCTTCTTATCGCTCTCCTTCCCCTAAACTCCTCCCTTCCTCCTTCTTATCGCTCTCCTTCCCCTAAACTCCTCCCTTCCTCCTTCTTATCGCTCTCCTTCCCCTAAACTCCTCCCTTCCTCCTTCTTATCGCTCTCCTTCCCCTAAACTCCTCCCTTCCTCCTCCTTATCGCTCTCCTCCCCCTAAACTCCTCTTTTCCTCCTTCTTATGGCTCTCCTCCCCCTGAACTCCTCCCTTCCTCCTTATCGCTCTCCTTCCCCTAAACTCCTCCCTTCCTCTTTCTTATAGCTCTCCTTCCCTTAAACTCCTCCCTTCCTCCTCATCGCTCTCCTCCCCCTGAACTCCTCCCTTCCTCCTTATCGCTCTCCTTCCCCTGAACTCCTCCCTTCCTCCTTCTTATAGCTCTCCTTCCCCTGAACTCCTCCCTTCCTCCTTCTTATAGCTCTCCTTCCCTTAAACTCCTCTTTTCCTCCTTCTTATCGCTCTCCTGCCTCTGAACTCCTCCCTTCCTCCTTATCGCTCTCCTTCCCCTGAACTCCTCCCTTCCTCCTTCTTATAGCTCTCCTTCCCCTGAACTCCTCCCTTCCTCCTTCTTATCGCTCTCCTTCCCTTAAACTCCTCTTTTCCTCCTTCTTATAGCTCTCCTTCCCCTAAACTCCTCCCTTCCTCCTTCTTATAGCTCTCCTTCCCCTGAACTCCTCCCTTCCTCCTTCTTATAGCTCTCCTTCCCTTAAACTCCTCCCTTCCTCCTTCTTATAGCTCTCCTTCCCCTGAACTCCTCCCTTCCTCCTTCTTATAGCTCTCCTTCCCCTAAACTCCTCCCTTCCTCCTTCTTATAGCTCTCCTTCCCTTAAACTCCTCCCTTCCTCCTTCTTATAGCTCTCCTTCCCCTAAACTCCTCCCTTCCTCCTTCTCATAGCTCTCCTTCCCTTAAACTCCTCCCTTCCTCCTTCTTATAGCTCTCCTTCCCCTAAACTCCTCCCTTCCTCCTTCTTATCGCTCTCCTTCCCCTAAACTCCTCCCTTCCTCCTTCTTATCGCTCTCCTTCCCTTAAACTCCTCCCTTCCTCCTTCTTATAGCTCTCCTTCCCCTAAACTCCTCCCTTCCTCCGATCCCCTTCCCCCCTCCTACTCTTCCTCTTTCACCCTTCCCCTTCCTATTGAAGCATATCCCCTTCTTCTCTTTCTCTTTGACTCCTTGTCGCCCTCTTAGATTTTTTCTCCTTTCCTGAACCCCTGATCGTCTAAGACTCTGTCTAGACTCCTGCTCCTGCTCACATAGCGACCCTTGAGCTCATTCTACACTCTTCTTCTTCCTTTTCCTTCACTTCTCTTTTATTTCTCTTCAAGACTTCCTCTTTTTCTGTCATTTTTGTCTCCTTATCGTACTCTTTATGTTTCCCTGGCCGGACACCCATGCTGCAAGCATTAACAATGTGTATGTGTTTGTGTCTTTTGATCAGGTCAAAGATGTGATGAAAAACGTCATGGAAGATCTTGGTCAGACCAACCTAGAGCGGACACTACTCAACTGGTGTCAGCTCTCCACCAAAGGGTGAGACCTTACTTTTTATAACCATAATATTAAGTTTTCTATGGTTTCAGTCTTACACGACTAAAATCCATATGTCTCTTGGTTAAAAAAGAAAACAACACGTGAGCACATTTAGGGTGTGGTTAATGAACTGCTTCATCTCGTGACTATTGCTGGACCCGGCTCCTCTCGTTGGAGACTCGATCTTGTCCCGAGAAAATAGGCGGGCCGCGTGGAGCAGTCATGGAGTGATACATATAGTTCGTGTGACACTTCCTGGATTAGAACCATCACGCCAGCAAGCAGTGGAGCAGTCATGGAGTGATACATATAGTTCGTGTGACACTTCCTGGATTAGAACCATCACGCCAGCAAGCAGTGGAGCAGTCATGGAGTGATACATATAGTTCGTGTGACACTTCCTGGATTAGAACCATCACGCCAGCAAGCAGTGGAGCAGTCATGGAGTGATACATATAGTTCGTGTGACACTTCCTGGATTAGAACCATCACGCCAGCAAGCAGTGGAGCAGTCATGGAGTGATACATATAGTTCGTGTGACACTTCCTGGATTAGAACCATCATGCCAGCAAGCAGTGGAGCAGTACTAACTCGGCCATCAAACATGCCGCTACTCTCACTTTGTGCATGTGTGACTAGGGGATCTCCCGTTATTGGACTCTAAGATGTTCCTATAGAGGTAGTGGAACAATAATGCCGAGCCGCAATGTAGTAAACAGTAACTGGTGGTATCCCCACTCGTGCCCTGAGGGCCTGAGCCCGCTCTGGCGAGTGCGAGGACGAGTGAGGTAAGCCTGGTGATATTGGACTGTCGCCCACAGAACTTAGTGGTGACTGGCGTATCGATATATCGCGGCTGATTTCGGTGATCCAAGTTCCGGTGAAGCGAGAGCAGCAAGCCCTCACACACCACTTCTTGTCGACCGACTAATAGAGAGCTGACTCAAAGGCGTTCATGGCTTGTTTTTTTTTTTTTTTTTAGTTTTCTAACATTCTAGGGTCAGTGTTGCTGTTGAGTAACGATGGGCAAGGAAGTGCTTAGAACCAGTAACTAAGAGTTAACGGGAAGTGACATCACGAGATGCTCCCCTTAATACTGTAAGTGATCCTCAAGATCGGTTCAAGTTGGCTTGGCTGGGCTAACTGCTTTCAGTTTGGTATCAACCATGGACAGCCTGTCGCTGGAAGCAACCGGCGGCTGCTGGCTGCTCATTGTATCACAACAACAGCAAGGATAGAAGTGAATGATTTCACTCAAATAATCAAAATGCAAAGTTCAGTTTTTCGTTTTCAATCTCTATAGTTGGAAATGGCCAGTAAAGACTTGCTTTTTATTTGAGTTTCCACACTTTTATGTAAGGCCCCCAGTAAACTCCTTTTAATTGGTTCCTCAGAAGAGAGAGAGAGAGAGAGAGAGAGAGAGAGAGAGAGAGAGAGAGAGAGACACACACACACACACACACAGAGACAGACAGACAGACAGACAGAAGGAATGTGTGTTAGTGCGAATCTTGATTGTAATGGAATGTTCTGTGATAGTTTTCATGTCAGGATTGCCTTGAAGGGTGTCTTAGGCCTCAGTAGTGTCAGGATTGCTTTGAGGGGTGTCCTAGGCCTCAGTAGTGGCAGGATTGCCTTGAGGGGTGTCCTAGGCCTCAGTAGTGTCAGGATTGCCTTGAGGGGTGTCCTAGGCCTCAGTAGTGGCAGGATTGCCTTGAGGGGTGTCCTAGGCCTCAGTAGTGGCAGGATTGCCTTGAGGGGTGTCCTAGGCCTCAGTAGTGTCAGGATTGCCTTTAGGGGTGTCCTAGGCCCCAGTAGTGGTAGGATTGCCTTGAGGGGTGTCCTAGGCCTCAGTAGTGGCAGGATTGCCTTGAGGGGTGTCCTAGGCCTCAGTAGTGGCAGGATTGCCTTGAGGGGTGTCTTAGGCCTCAGTAGTGTCTGCTTGTAATGTAAGGAAGTGAATAGTGTTGCCTTATAAGCTGATAGAGTTTTTTTCACAGAGCATGTGCATGTATGCACTAAAATCTTTTTAACCTTTTTCTCCCTCTTCTTCAGCTACGAGAAAGTTGACATAACAAACTTCACAACCAGCTGGCGAGATGGGCTAGCTTTCAACGCCCTCATCCACCACTACAGGTGGGTTTAGTGTGCATTGGTTCCTCAGAAGAGAGAGAGAGAGAGAGAGAGAGAGAGAGAGAGAGAGAGAGAGAGAGAGAGAGAGAGAGAGAGAGAGAGAGAGAGAGAGAGAGAGAGAGAGAGAGAGAGATGGCATGCACACAGTCACACATACTGTCGCACACACATACACACCCACTCAGAGTAGAGTACCACCACAACAACCTTTATTATCTTTTTCTTAAATCCACTTTTTTATATGTTGCTTTTTAGAATGATTTTTTTTTCAAAGCTGTTAGCTAAAACTAGAGAGTGTCAATGCCTATAGTTTGTCTATTTGCAGGAGAATGCCTGTACAAAAAAGACTGATGTTAAAATCTAGAATATGCTATCTAAAAGAGCTGGATTGTCCAGCTTTGAGATTCCTTCTGTAAAGCAAGGCACTCTCTCAGTAGGCTGCCGTCGATTCATGAGATCTTCAAAACTTTCATACAACACAACTTTGAATTATACTTTAATAAATGTGAAACATGAACACTATTTTGTATCAGCAGAAATGGCTTTCTGCTTTGCTTCACCAACAAATTGATTTTCAAACATATGGAGAAGTTACCCCGCTAATTGCTGTTGTTGTTGTTGTTGTTGTGTTTGTCCTGCATCTACAGACCGGACCTGTTCATCTTTCAAGACCTGGTAGGGAGGGACAGCCTGGAGAATCTCAACCACGCCTTCGATGTGGCCAGCAGCAAGCTGGGTATTGATAAACTGCTTGACGCTGAGGGTGAGTGGCAGTGAGCATGCACAGCGCTGAGCGCTAGCTTCACTGTAACTTTACTCTGGCCTTAGTCTAACTTTACTCTGGCCTTAGTCTAACTTTACTCTAGTTTAAGTTAGCTTTACTCTTGTTTACGTTAGCTTTACTCTAGCTTTACTTTAGCCTCACCCTACCTTCACTCTACCTTTACTGTAACTTCACTCTACCTTTACTGTACCTTCACCCTACCTTCACTCTACCTTTACTGTACCTTCACTCTACCTTCACTCTACCTTTACTGTACCTTTACTCTAACTTAACTATATTTCTACTATCTTTACCATATCTTTTCTCTATCTGCACTCTATCCTTACTCTAGCTTTTCTGTAGCTTCAATATAACTTCACTTTACCTTCACTCTATCTTTACTCCCTCCTTCCTCTAGCTTTCCTCTAGCTTTACTATAGCTTCACTTTACCTTAACTCTATCTTTACTTTGTCTTTACTCTAGCTTTTCTCTAGCTTTAATATAGCTTCACTTTACCTTCTCTCTATCTTTACTCCATCCTTACTCTATCTTTATTCTTGCCATGATGGTCAAACTGTTTATTGACTAGTTTTGCTTCCTTATGTCTGACAGCGTCTACAATAAGCTTAGGAGTCTATCAAACAGCTGAATTGTTTGCACGAGTGTGAAGACCACATAATTATACTTCATAGTTCGGACAGATATGTATAACATTCATGTGTCGGGTCCAGATGACCCAGTACGGCTGTGGCTGTTGCTATACAGAAATTGATTTGCACTGGAGTAAACAGTTGATGCATTAGGATTGGCAAAGTAGTTTTTTTTTAATGAGCTCAAAGGTCACTCATATCTTGCTAAATGTTGCTTCAAATATATCAATAATTATTTTTAAATAGATTATTAGATCTGCAAAACACATTACTGTGCTCCCGTTTCTTTACTTAATTAAAAGAGAGAGAGTCATTTATCCTCAATATTGTCTTCTTAATGACCATACAGAAATATAATTACATAAGTAAGTAAGTAAATAATGAATAAATAAATAATTAACTAATTAACTAATAAAAAAATGATCTTCTTGAAAAATTAAGTGCAAAGTCCATGTATATATAATCAGACCGAGAAAGTTTTACTATTTACTGACTCTGACATTCACGCCCATTTTCTGTTATTGTGGGAACTGGTTTGGCTTTCAATGTTCTAAACCAGGTAAAACATTAATTAGTAATCAGCACTAGTTTGATGGTTTAGGTGGTAGCTAAAGTCCTGTTTGACATCTTCTGCCAGGATGTCACAAGTGGTAGGTGTGTGGGAGCTGTGCAGCGGCTGTAACACAGTCATGGTGTATGACATTATTCGGTCAGGTTGGATGATATGCGGCTGGCACATTTTTCGCGCGAGCTCTAGTCAAATATTGTCCACCGTTAAATATAAAGAATAACGAGAGAATTAACCGAAGTTATTGTTATTTCTTTCATAATAAAGTAAGTGAATTTTGAAGCAGTTCCAACCCTGGTTAGAACTAAGACGTAAGATGCCTCCACCCGTAGTGCTTTTTTTTTTTTTTTTTTTAGCAGATCGGACAAACCTTAGTCAATCAGAGTCTGTCGCTCCTTGCACAACTGGTAACATACCTCTAGATCTAATTCTGTTCGAGGTAAACTACGCAGCACTTGAGTGGCATACATAAATAAAGTGTAAGAAACACAGTTTATTGATTTTTCTCATATTTGTTTAAATGTAGCGATCGCTGTAGCAACTCATCGCTACTGACGCAGTTCACTACTCAGTCAGAGTTGGGACCATGAAACCCTGGCCGTGTGGAGTTCGATTCAAAATGTCTTCAGCAATCGGGCGTACCGGATAGAAGTCTGTTGGGTTGACGAGACGATCAGAAAGATTTGGCCAGTTACCACTGTTAAATGTTCTGTTCTATACCGGATGCAGTTTTGTTTTCGTGGGGTCACGGGGTTGTCAGCGCATGCTCATACCGATCAGTTTGACCAACAGGAATCGGAACCTCATCTTGTAAAAGAAAAGGAAAAAATATGAAAAGGCAATTTTTCAAATGAATCTACGCTGTGCACGACTGCTGAACTTCAATGCCATCGGGGTCACCTTAAAAACACAACGTTCTAATGCGATATGCGCTAACTGTTTTCAAAACTTCTACATAGGCTGAGCTTTGTCTTTTTTCAGGGAACTAAAAAAAGAAAAACCTTCGCAACTCATTCGAGAGTTTTGAAAGCGCTCGTCACATTTCTTATGGTGACAGCGATAAACTCATACAAGATCTCAGCTAACCTGTTCCCGACCTTTGACCTGTTTCCTTGCCAGACATGAATGTTGAGAGCCCGGACAAGAAGTCTGTGATGACCTACCTGATGTGCCTGTTCCAGGAACTGCCCCACTCTATCGTCGTGTCCAGAGGCGCCGCCCCGAGTGGCGGGGTGCTGGCCGAGGCGACCGTCTCGCCCTCCTCCCCGCGAGCTGATTCCATAGAGGCGGAGATTGGCCCGCTCACCTACAGGGACAAGGGCCTGGACATCTCAGAGGTGAGACTCTCTAGGCTGGCAGTTGGACCCAGTTCAGACACTCTCAACTCAGTCTGTCTCCATACCCTTCTCGCTGAGGTTTCGCGCCTTTGTGCATCGCTGGGGAAATCTGCGGTACAAACGCCATTGATTTCCATGTCCTACTTCCTAGCTGTCATCACAAGATAAAAAGTAAGATACTCTCTCTCACCCTCTCCTCCCCGCCATCCTGAAGTGAAAATTGTTTCTCTCCTATTCTTTATTCCAGTCGCTGAACACTAAATAAATCTAATGCTTTCAACTTCAACCTTTCTCCGTCTTGCCCTCGCCCCCCTTACCCCTTTCCACCCCAATCACATGGGCGCATACATTCCTAGCTGTTGATTGTTCTCTTTACCTCTTGCAATGATTTGTTTGTTTTATTTGTTTTTATCTTCGCCTTCTTTTTGGCTCCAATGCACTGACCTACCCTATGGATTTCATTTGTTATTATTATTATTGATGTGCCATAAGAGTTTGTCGTCCTACCCAATGGTCTCCAATGATTATATTGATATGTCACAAGAGCTTGCCGCCCTACCCTATGGATTTCATTGATTATTATTATTATTATTGATGTGCCATAAGAGTTGTCGTCCAACTTTTAGGCCTAAAATGATTATACTGATGTGTCACAAGAGTGTGTCATCCTACCCTAAGCCCTCCATGAATTTATTGATGTGTCACAAGATTTTGTCGTCCTACTCTATGGCCTCCAATGATTATGTTGATGAATATCAAGAGCTTATCATCCCACCCTTTGGTCTAAAATGATTACATTGAGGTGTAACAAAGCTACTGATGTGTCATAAGAGTGTGTCGTCATACCCTAAGGCCTCCAATAATTATATTGATGTGTCATAAGAGTTTGCCGCCCTACCTTAAGGCCTCTATGATTCTACTGATTCGTCACAAGAGTTTGTCGTCCTATTCCATCGCATCCAAAGATTAGAATGATGTGTCACAAGAGCTTGCCCTACTCTATGGTCTCCAATGATTTTATTGATGTCACAAGAGCTTGCCCTACTCTATGGTCTCCAATGATTTTATTGATGTCACAAGAGTTTGTCGTCCTATTCCATCGCATCCAAAGATTAGAATGATGTGTCACAAGAGCTTGCCCTACTCTATGGTCTCCAATGATTTTATTGATGTCACAAGAGTTTGTCGTCCTATTCCATCGCATCCAAAGATTAGAATGATGTGTCACAAGAGCTTGCCCTACTCTATGGTCTCCAATGATTTTATCGATGTCACAAGAGCTTGCCCTACTCTATGGTCTCCAATGATTTTATTGATGTCACAAGAGTCTCCTCATAAGCCATCCAACAAGCCATCTTATATTCCCAGCTCTATCGGCTCACATTTGAATATCATATTACGTGCCTTATCTTTGTCTCACACAAGAACTTTTTCTGTCTTCCACCAACATTCTCTTCACTGCTTCTCTGTCTCTATTTATCTTCATTTCCATAATATTTTATCTGTTTATGTATCTACTAATCCATATGTCGATCTCTCTCTATCTCTGTCTGTCTATCTGTCTCTGTCTGTCTATCTGTCTCTATGACTGTCTGTCTGTCTGTCTATCTGTCTGTCTGTCTGTCTCTGTCTGTCTATCTGTCTCTGTCTGTCTATCTGTCTCTATCTCTGTCTGTCTGTCTGTCTGTCTGCCTGTCTGTCTGTCTATCTGTCTGTCTGTCTGCCTGTCTATCTGTCTATCTGTCTGCCTGTCTGTCTGTCTGTCTGTCTGTCTGTCTGTCTGTCTGTCTGTCTGTCTGTCTGTCTCTCTCTCTCTCTCTCTCTCTCTCTCTCTCTCTCTCTCTCTCTCTCTCTCTCTCTCCCTCAATCCATCTATCTATCTCTTTTACTTTTACTACATACAAATCCTTCTCCCTAGCTTTCTGTCTATCCATCTTACCCATCTTTCTATTATTTCTTTACAAGCTCATCTTTCTATCTTTCTGTCTGCCTGACTTTTTATCGCTATCTCTATTTCGATCGACACTCCCTCTACTGCTTTCCATTTGTTTCTGTGTCTTCCCTCATACACTGTTTTCCATGTACCAGAGCAGAACTCCGTTGTGTGCCTCATGCGTGGCGATTCGTCAGTTTCACGGCACGAATGGCGACCAAAACAAAAAGAAAAAGCCGCTCAAACCTAAGTCACATTCTAAATTGTTATTGCAACAGATTGTTTTAAAAAAAAACCCAACAAACTTTAAATGAAAAAAAAAAAAAACACACTTGGTCGTCATGAGTCATAGTTAAAAAAAAGGCACTGAAAGAATGAGAATAATTTAAAAAACAAAGAGAAAAGTAGAGAGATATAGGAATGTAGACAGTGGATTAAAAAAAGGGTAGAGCGAGCCAGCGAAGAAGAAGAAGAAGAAGAAGAAGAAGAAGAAGAAGAAGAAGAAGAAGAAGAAGAAGAAGAAGAAGAAGAAGAAGAAGAAGAGAGAGAGAGAGAGAGAGAGAGAGAGAGAGAGAGAGAAGGAGGGAGAGAGAGGTAGAGATAGAAAAAAAGATAGAGAGCGGGAGAGAGATAGACAGAGAAGTAATGGCAAAAGAGGGAACAAAGAGTTAGAGAGATTCACTATTGTGGATTTGGTTTGGTTTTTCCGAATTTCATTTTTTTTTATTTAAACGTGCCTGTTTCGGACAATCTTGTGAGATTATTTATATCCCCATAGACAATTCTTGTTTGAGCGATCATTGCAGAAAGAGGAAGAGGCCCAAGAGGTGTCGACTTTCTGTACTGTTTTATTACGGGCGGAAGAAGGCAGTTTGATGGTTGGATCTGCTGATTGACTGATCTGAGATGGAGAGCATCCTCTACTCAGCCTGATTTTCTTCGATGCCAAGCGGAGAATTGTCCAGGTTGCCGGAGAAATACCACAGGTGCAGGTACACTCGTCACTTACAGTTCTCCTCAGGCCAGAAGCCGGGGGAGGGGGGTAGAGGGTCGGCAGTACCTACAAGAGGCGAAGTGAACGTTTAACTAAGTTGAGAACCAGTTCTCCATCATCAAGTGGTCGTGGATCCGAGTCTGGTCTAAGAGGCACCGGTACTCTCTCTCTCTCTGCACTGAGTGATGGGAGGAGAGCAGGATTTTCACACCGGGACCTCATACACACTCAATTCTGGGCTAAGCTCCAGTCACACTGGGACCAATACACACTTAACTCAGAGCTTCATCTGCCAATTCGTAGCTACAGACATTTTGAGACCAAGCTTTCTCAGTGTTTAGCTCTCTGGATCTCAATCTATTTATTTCTCGATTGGACCGGAATCTGTTCTACTAGATTCTAGATCAAGAGTACTAGATCTAGAGATGTACGAAAGAAACGTAAATCCCGAGGAGGCTAAAAAACCAGATGGGATGACTTTCGATATCGGCGCTTGGATTTGGCCGTGAATTTCGGAACTTTGATTTGAAGGTGTAGAGTCTAATCTAGGCCTAGCCTCGACCCGCAGATCTGGCGAGGTCTTCAGTGCTGGGTTAGTATGTGCTGTCTCTGTGCCTAGAGATAACGGCAAGGTTGTGTTACTAGGCAATAAGTGTGTTTGTGTGTTTGTGTCGCGGAGTCTAGTCTAGTTTAAGCCAGAATCTAAACAGGCCATACGGCATGGATGCTAACAATAATTATGGATGTATCCAGAGTACCCACCTCCTACTGGGCCGTTAGCTGCAGGTCATGATACAAGCTGTTACATCGCGATCTATGTGTAAAGAATAATAATGCTTAGCAACACACGACTAATACAGTGTATGCTATAAAGTGGCCAGGCTTAGTTTAAGCTGAGAGCCCTTACTCCATTGTAAGATAAAAGAATAGCCTCAAAATCCCGTAATCTGCTGTATAGGCTATGTCAGAGAATCTGTGAGCATACTTTGTGGGATTCTGCTTGTTACAGGAACTTTCGACAAGGATATAATTATACAAAGCTCGGATTTCAAATCTACATATCGAAATATTTCGCCTAACCTGTGCTGTGACTTTTATTTTGAAGTAATATTACAGTAATTTTCGCATTGCTTCCACATGAGGAATGCCCAAAAGGTTGCTTATAATGAAACAGGATTACCTAAGGATGGATCTCTAGGGTAAGTATTCGGTTTCATCTGATTTTTATACGTCTAGTCCTTTTCAAATATTCTGTTAATTTCTGTAGCCTTCTTGTGGGGACACAGATTGGAGATAAGCTGGCATGCTTATACTGACCCACATAATTATAAGCTTAAAAAAAACAACAAAAAAACAAACAAACAAAACGAAACGAAAAAAAACAAAAAAAAAAAAACGAAAAAAAAAAGATGGGTAATGTAATGCTCCAGTTCTGGATATAAAAGGTTGATACTTGAATGAAATCTCTCTCTCTCTCTCTCTCTCTCTCTCTCTCTCTCTCTCTCTCTCTCTCTCTCTCTCTCTCTCTCTCTCTCTCTCTCTCTCTCCCCCTCTCTCTCTCTCTCTAAGATATATTTTTTTTTATTTTTCTTTCACCTTCTCACTGTATCGGTTAAAGCATGACAAAATGACTTCGAACTTGTTTCCCTTGCTAAACTGAAACATACTGCACACACACACACACTCCGATACAAGTAGATGCACAAAACTCATTCAGGCGCACCCAGCTGGCTCAGCCTGCAGGTCTGTGACTAACTAATCTCTGTGAATGTGAGTAAGTGAGTAAGTGGTTTTGAGGTACCACTATCTAGAAGCTAGATGTAGTATGCTCCCCACGACTCGCCTTGAGTAGAGCAGACAGCCGTGAGTGCTGGACCTGTGGCTGGGCCGGCTGTTGGCCGAACCCGAGAGAAATCTGACAACACAAGACTTAGGCCTCATCATACCTTCCTCACGGGCAACGCGGAAGTAGTAGCCTACATCTTGTAGTTGTATAACAGTTCTGTCACACGCCCTATCTGTATCGCTTTCACACTCATTCCTCGCTTTTCATACATCTTCTTACAGAATATCACACATTACATCATTATCACGATGTTTCTCTCTCCTCTCTCTCTCTCTCTCTCTCTCTCTCTCTCTCTCTCTCTCTCTCTTCCCTCACTCTCTGTCTCTGTGTCTCCATATCCGTCTCCCTTCGTCTCTCTCTCTCTCTCTCTCTCTCTCTCTCTCTCTCTCTCTCTCTCTCTCTCTCCCCTCACTCTCTGTCTCTGTGTCTCCATATCCGTCTCTCTTCGTCTCTCTCTTTCTCTCTCTCTCTCTCTCTCTCTCTCTCCCCCCCCCCCTAACTTTGTGTCTCCATATCCCTCTCTCTCTCTCTCTCTCTCTCCCCCCCTAACTCTGTGTCTCCATATCTCTCTCTCTCTCTCTCTCTCTCTCTCTCTTCCCTCACTTTCTGTCTCTGTGTCTCCATATCCGTCTCACTTCGTGTCTCTCTCTCTCTCTCTCTCCCCCTCCCCCCCCCCTCACTCTCTGTCTCTGTGTACGTGTCTCCATATCCGTCTCTCTTCGTCTCTCTCTCTCTCTCTCTCTCTCTCTCTCTCTCTCCCCCCCTCACTCTGTGTCTCCATATCCGTCTCTCTCTCCCTCTCTCTCTCTCTCTCTCTCTTTCTCTCTTCCCTCACTCTCTATATCCGTGTCTATTTCTTCTCTTTCTCAATCTCTGTCTTTCTCTTCCCTCATTCTCTGTCTCTCTGTCTGTCTGTCTGTCTCTCTTCCCTCACTCTCTATCTTTGTGTCTCTATACCCGTGTCTCTTCGCCTCTCTCTCTCTCTCTCTCTCTCTCTCTCTCTCTCTCTCTCTCTCTTCCCTCACTCTATATCCGTGTCGATTTCTTCTCTTTCTCAATCTCTGTCTTTCTCTTCCCTCATTCTCTGTCTCTCTGTCTGTCTGTCTGTCTCTCTTCCCTCACTCTCTATCTTTGTGTCTCTATACCCGTGTCTCTTCGCCTCTCTCTCTCTCTCTCTCTCTCTCTCTCTCTCTCTCTCTCTCTCTCTCTCTCTCTCAGTCTTTCTCCTTCTAACTATCACTGTTTCTCTATACTTACCTTGTCTTCCTCACTGCGGCCACAGATTAGAAGGTAAGACGCTGTTTTTCTTTTCCCTTCTGTTTACCTGACATAGATCTATTTGTGGAAGCTTTATCACGCAACAAGTCGGAAGATATAAACAGTTTCTGCCAAATCTACCTCACCTCAAATTTTTAATTGAGCCGTGATTTTGTCCTTTCTCGCCCTGAATATCGCGAATCGCCTGACGTGCCTTGCTCAACAAAGCCGCGAGGTCAAAATATGCTCAAAAGAAAAGATCAAGGAACTGACCAACATCTTTGGACAACAGAAAAAAATTCTTAGCATTCTAAACTGTTCATAACTTCTTACAGTATAAACTGGTGTAAGACAATGGAAAGTGGTAAGAAAAAATAGATTTTGATTTCTGGGTTGAGACAACCAGCTAATGAGGCATTGTTTCTTTTGTGCAGTATTTTTTCTTCTTCTTCTTCTTCTTCTTCTTCTTCTTCTTCTTCTTCTTCTTCTTCTTCTTCTTCTTCTTCTTCTTCTTCTTCTTCTTCTTCTTCTTCTTCTTCTTCTTCTTCTTCTTCTTCTTCTTCTTCTCCTCCTCCTCCTCCTCCTCCTCCTCCTCCTCCTCCTCCTGCTGCTGCTGCTGCTGCTGCTGCTGCTGCTTATTATTATTATTATTATTATTATTATTATTATTATTATTATTATTATTATTATTATTATTATTATTATTTTCTTCTCCCCCCGCCTCCCTTTTTACTCCCTGTCTTGACTAACCACCAAGCATACGACCAGATGAACCTAGTACTAGTATAGTATGTAAAACTACTCCTCTGGTACCTCAGGTCCTCAGTGGGTCAGAGGTCACCATAGGTTGAACTTCTGCCAAGCTGTGTTTTGACGGCCAACCTGCAGGTATTCGCACTAAATCGAGGCGCCAAATACCCCAGGCTAGAGAGCTAGCACAACTAGGGAATACGGGGTGAAAGATTGACACGGGCTGTCACTGGAATTGTCCAGGGATGTGAACCGTCTACCATGTTAAAGAGTTGAGCTGGGTTCGCACATTTAGAAGTACGTCTCTCTCTGAGCAAACCGCTGTATGAGGCTGACTGACGAATGATAAACAGATTTGAACAACCGCTCCACATCTTTGACTTCGGAACTGGAAACAGGTGAAGTGACGATGGTTGAGATTAACAGGATTGTTATTGATCAGGTACTGCATCTGTGGTGCCTTGTCTTCGATTTAGAACATCATTCATCCTCTTCTGCATCGATATATCCCTAAAAGCTGATTAATCCTCGCCGCCATCAGTGTCCTAAAAATTTACCCAGCCAGAATCATAAGCTCATACTATACATGTACCACTGACATGTCTTATATTATCAGTACCATCACTGTCTTCAAAGCAACAACTATCATACCAGGAACATGGCCGTAGTAGTAGTAGTAGTAGTAGTAGTAGTAGTAGCAGCAGCAGCAGCAGTAGTAGTAGTAGTAGTTGTACTCGTAGTTATAGTTGTAGCTGCAGTTGCAGTTGCAGTTGCAGTTGTAGTTGTAGTTGTAGTTGTTGTTGTTGTAGTAGTAGTAGTAGTAGTAGTAGTAGTAGTAGTAGTAGTAGTAGTAGTAGTAGTAGTAGTAGTACGCCATAACTTTCTCAGAAGGTGTCTCCCCTCCTTGTGTTTCTGACTGCTTGTATAACCGCCTGCATGCCTGTCTGTCTGTCTTTTTGTCTGCCTGACGGCTGTCCGTCATCCTGGCTCACTATCTCTCTATCCCTACCGTAACACGTCCTCTTGGATTGAACAACTACACTATGAGTCTAGAAGTGGGTAGTTTTTTACACTCATTAATTTCCAATTGAGAATCGAGATTGAGACATCATACTTGTAAATGCCTCGCCACCACACACTGTACACGTTTGCTGAATGCAGCATAATTTAAGAACTTATCCAACCTGTAGTGCGCCCCTGAGCCAAAGCTAGGCCACCGTTCTGTTTGCTTATGTTTTAGCAAATCTGAGCGCGATAGGTTACATGTCTGAGCTTCTATCGTCACTAGGAAGTGTTTTGGTGATTTTCTACTCTATCAACATCCTGACTTCTATGGCCTGTCCATCTTTATGTCCCAGAATACTGTTGATCAAGCGCATGCGCAATTTGTTCACCGCGAAAATCGAAACTGTAAGTCAAAATCTGTTAAAATTTTAAATTAAACTATTTGTTTAGGCTGTTAAGTCAGGCTTGTACCAGAAGATCAGACTAGTTTCAAGAAGGAGGGGCCATGATTTGTAACTCGCTTCACATTTTATTGAATTTTTGTCACCTTTCAATTTACGTGATAAGATAATAGATAAACCACAGATATACATGTATTTGTTTTCTGGTATTATATGAGTGATCTTTTTTGATTGCGAGAGAGAGAGAGAGAGAGAGAGAGAGAGAGAGAGAGAGAGAGAGAGAGAGAGAGAGAGAGAGAGAGAGAGAGAGAGAGAGAGAGAGAGAGAGAGAGAGAGAGTGTGTGTGTGTTACCAGTAGCTGCAGCCGTTAGATAAAACTCCCGGACTGTAAGGCGGACTCGAACTCCTGTCTTTGAGGCACAAGTGTAGCGTCCCACCTTTTGGATAAAAGATAATTTATCGCGGAGACCTGACAGCTGCTGATTCAAGCTTGCATGAGTAAACCTCAAGTCACAAACTTCTCGATCATGTAAAAGTAGATATTATTATCGTAAAGAAGTGACGACTATGTTGAATATGTTGAACCTACAACAACTGGTGCTAAGTTGAGTGAATCAGTCTGGGAAAGGCAGGAACCAAACCTTATCAGCTCATCAGCTTGATTCTGCCCCTATCACTAGAATCAGAAACAGGTTGATATCTTGTAATGTAAATACTGCCTCCTCGGACTGGCATGAGAAGCAACGATCTATTTGAATAATAATAATAATCATTAAGGTTGATAGGCGACTCCAACTACGCCGTATTTACACCTGAGCTGTTGCGTGTCGATTTTCCGAGGACACCAGGTTTGAGTCGCCCTGTGCTCGTCAGTTGATTTCTCCAAAAACATTCGAAACTAATCTAAGAGATCTTAAAGAACTAAGCGTAGGTCGAATTCTCCAGCCCCTAGCCTGCCTGTGGCCTGTGTAAGTCTAATGGATTTACAATAATTTTGTATGCAGGCTTACTTGGTGGGAAACAATAATTATTTCAAGGCTCAAGAAGAAGAGTGATAGAGTTGAGGTTCCAGATAATTCTGTCTCTTTTCTAGAATTATTAATAATATCCTGAACTGTCCAGAAAATTCTCCCGTAACGTTAGGAAACAACCAGCAGGTGATGTCGATACCCGTGTCTGTTCTATCACTGGACCGCTGATGCGAGCTCGGCAGACTTTGTCATGGGATTAGTTAATCAGACATTGTTCATTTATTATTCGGGGGAGAAATGAATAGATCAGATTTGAGTAGGTAATCCATCTTGTACATGTTTCAGTATTTCTAGCGTTTGCCCAGCCATCGACGTAAACCTCGGCATGAACTTACAATCACTTCTTTCTTTTGTTTCTCTTGTTTTTCACTTTAAAAAACAAATGATGTGATGATAATAACAGAGAAAAACCGGATCTTTCTGTAGTTAATCCTCTATAGGTGCAATATCACATGTAATTATCCTAAATACCGTTTGATTAGCACTGTCGATGTCACATGATGTGATGATAATAACAGAGAAAAACCGGATCTTTCTGTAGTTAATCCTCTATAGGTGCAATATCACATGTAATTATCCTAAATACCGTTTGATTAGCACTGTCGATGTCACATGAGGCGGTAAAAGAATGTTGAGCAAAGTTGTCAGTGTGAACACAGCTTCAAAACTCATTATGTTTGAGTAAAATTAGGGGTAACACTGCCCCTATACAGCGGTTACAGAGTCGTAGCATGCAGCCCGGGTTCTACGCTAAACCTGCAGGTTCCAATCCAACAACATGCATGGACTCCACGTGAACAAACCACAATTTCTAAATGGTGCTTTTATAGGGTCCAATGATGCTTCGTTTATTATGCACAAACCACACATCTTAAATTGTGTTTGTAGATTCCAATGGTTTTTGGTTGTCGAGCTGCATAAAGCTTTTCGATTTTTAAAACGGCTGGAAATTTCAAATAAAAAAAACCTGCTATCGGACAAAATGTAATTTTGAAGCCCAATCAACGACCAACTTTTTACTTTCTTATTTTAAAGAAACTGTTGGTGAGCGCACCCTCTTCTCATCCCATCCTGTTCCTCCTCCTCCTCCTCCTCCTCCTCCTCATCATCATCATCATCATCATCATCCTCATTGTCATCCTAATCATCTTCATGACCATTTCTATTCCTGTTTTATTCTATTGTTTACCCTCTCAACGGGAAAGACTGCAATGCTTTTGAGTGGGCTAGTAAACGTGTCAATTAACACTTCCTTTAATTTAAACTTTCATTATCAATTTCTTTGTCTCTGTTTTTTGTTTGAACCTCCGGACACTCGTATTGTGTCTATGTTTCAAGCTTGCAACTCGAGTCACTTCTAACCTTCGCGATACTCACGAAAAGCTGTTGGAAAAGGTCAAATTGAACCGCCGCAATTCTTTCCCTAGACGATCTGTCTCTCCAGGATGCACAGGCTTGTTTAGAATGCCTCCACCCACCCGTCCTTCCTTTCGTTATTAAAGCTAGAAAACATTCATTCACCTTCTGGCTCCTGCTGGCGCTGGCTGTCCTGGCTGCTCTGGCTGCTCTGGCTGCTCTGGCTGCTCCTGCTTCCAGACCTTTTTATCTGGTCGTTGAAGAAACTCTCTAATCGCTGTTTGCTACCTGAGGTTAAAAACACTCTATTATCTATCCGAAACGATATTTTTACCACTGATTTCTTTCCTATTACTTAGAACATAAGAATATGTGTGTGTGTGTGTGTATATATATATATACATAGAGAGAGAGAGAGAGAGAAGGAGAGAGAGAGACACAGAGAGAGAGAGAGAGAGAGAGAGAGAGAGAGAGTACGACTGTCAGCCTAATGTCGAGGTCATTATGTTGACGAAAGTTGTAAACGGTTAGAATTCAGTGGATGTGATTGTGATCTCACAGAAATTCTGTGAAGAGAGCTTGATAAGAAAGTTTTTTTCCTCAAATTTCCATGTGGGGGTCACATCATATCGAATATATCCCATCTTGGGTCCTAGTTGTCTTTGACTTTTTACAAGAGGCTATACCTTTCCGCTGAAAACAGACTTTTCTAGCCACGCCAAGAGGACGCAGTTCTAGAAACAACAGCTAGAACAACAAGAAAAACAATGACAAAAATATGTACAATCAACCGTAGATTTCACTTAATTGGAATAAAATTCCTTCCCGACCCGTTTGGTTGTTATTCAGGCGAGATAACGATCCGAACGGCTGCCTTTCTAGGCAAGACGGCTGTGGAAGAACATGTTGTGACAATAATCTGTTACCTGTGTGTCAAGAACATCAACCTATTTCGTTAGACGCTTAAGATACATGTATCCTTCAACTATGTAACGTAATGTTTTATTCAGTCTGCCTTCAAGATATCCCATACACCTGTATGACATTCACTCGTTACCCGTCTGTCTTGTTAGATACGTATTTGTCGTCCGGTTTTCATGCAACGTGTATCACCTGTGTAACTCGTGTCTGATATCTCGTCCGGTCTTCATGCTACGTGTATCACCTGTGTAACTCGAGTCTGATATCTCGTCCGGTCTTCATGCTACGTGTATCACCTGTGTAACTCGAGTCTGATATCTCGTCCGGTCTTCATGCTACGTGTATCACCTGTGTAACTCGTGTCTGATATCTCGTCCGGTCTTCATGCTACGTGTATCACCTGTGTAACTCGAGTCTGATATCTCGTCCGGTCTTCATGCTACGTGTATCACCTGTGTAACTCGTGTCTGATATCTCGTCCGGTCTTCATGCTACGTGTATCACCTGTGTAACTCGAGTCTGATATCTCGTCTGGTCTTGATGCTACGTGTATCACCTGTGTAACTCGAGTCTGATATCTCGTCCGGTTTTCATGCTACGTGTATCACCTGTGTAACTCGAGTCTGATATCTCGTCCGGTTTTCATGCTACGTGTATCACCTGTGTAACTCGAGTCTGATATCTCGTCCGGTCTTCATGCTACGTGTATCACCTGTGTAACTCGTGTCTGATATCTCGTCCGGTCTTCATGCTACGTGTATCACCTGTGTAACTCGTGTCTGATATCTCGTCCGGTCTTCATGCTACGTGTATCACCTGTGTAACTCGAGTCTGATATCTCGTCCGGTCTTCATGCTACGTGTATCACCTGTGTAACTCGAGTCTGATATCTCGTCCGGTCTTCAATTTACATGTATGGCCTGTGTCACACGTGTCCGCTATATCTCGTCCGGTCTTCATGCTACGTTTATCGCCTGTGCAACTCGTGTCTTAATATCTCGTCCGTAATCCATGTTACGTGTATCACCTGTGTAACTCGAGTCTCCCTGTCTCGCCAGACGCCTATGTCGATGAGCAGCTCCGAGTCCCGTCACAGCGCCATGAGTACAGTGTCCGTGGAACTTTTGTCCTACCAGGACTCCCTGGAGAATGTCCTTACCTGGTTACTTGAGGCCGAGGAGGTCCTGGATAAGCAGTTCCCGGTCGCGGAGGAGGTTGGCAAAGTCAAGGAACAGTTCAACCAGCACGAGGTGAGGATCGCAGTGGAATAATCCTAGTTTTCCCAGCTCTATAAATAGCAATATAATTAATTTTCTATTCATTGGTGGTAGAAGCAGATAGCATTAGATCATGTTTTTTTTTAGAAACTTTAAGATAAGTCCAAGCTAGAATACTGTTTGCTAGTGAATTTCATACAAACTGTGTGATAGAACTCTAGATCTATGACTCTAAGCTAAAATATTGCTCGTTTGTGGATTTCATAGATACTGCGTAATAACTTTAGATTGGTTTACACTGCTGCTTACTAGTGGATTTCATAGACACTTTGTGATAAAACTCTAGACCTATGAGTCTAAGCTAAAATTCTACTTGCATATGGATTCAAGTGTCTTAAAGCTTTATTTTGGTCTAGAATATTACTTGATCGTGGCTATCAAAGAGCCTGTGTGATGAAACTCTAGATCAGTCACAGCTAGGTTCCTGCTTTGTTGTGGGTTGAGGTTCACATCCCGATGGTGTTTTGTATTCTGGTTGAACTCTGACCCCGTGAGCTTCCAATCTGTCTAATATGCCAGTCTGTTGAACAGTGAGTGCCAGCTGTCAAGCACAGCAATATTGAGGTTCGTATTCTCGGAAACTCCTCGGAGTAGCGTAACTGTAGAGCTAGTGACTCGAGGCTGGTAGGGTGGGGTACAAATCTCTTACATTCTTTGGGGCATACAGATCTTATCCTCAAGTCATTCTAGACTCTCCGCTGCGGCTTTATGGTAAGTCATTTACCTCTAGGAAAGTTACTTAGAGACAGTGTTTCCCGCCTGGTTCTGGCGTAAGGGGTTTTGCTAGCTTCACTGTAATAATCCTCTGGTTACCTCGTAATCGGCGGTCTGTATCATCTTCAGGAGTTCATGGTGGAGCTGACCCGGCACCAGGACAGCATTGGCGGCGTCCTCAAGGAAGGAAACGACCTCCTCACCGACGGCAAAGTCACCACGGAGGAGGAGAAGGAGATCCGAACCCAGATGAGTCTATTAAACAACCGGTGGGAAGAGCTGAGGGTCAAGGCGCTGGGCCGCCAGTCGAGGTGAGCAGGGGAGGGAGGGGAATGGTGAGACACAACGTTAAGGTTGTCAATACTTGTACGACCGGTGGGAAGAGCTGAGGGTCTAGGTGAGCAGGGGAGGGAGGGGAATGGTGAGACACAACGTTAAGGTTGTCAATACTTGTACGACCGGTGGGAAGAGCTGAGGGTCTAGGTGAGCAGGGGAGGGAGGGGAATGGTGAGACACAACGTTAAGGTTGTCAATACTTGTACGACCGGTGGGAAGAGCTGAGGGTCAAGGCGCTAGATCGCCAGTCGAGGTGAGCAGGGGGGGGGGGGGGGGGGGTTAGGCACAACATTTGGGCTGTCTTGTGCACTTCATGGTGAAGATGTTAATGTGGGTAGTGGAGTCTTACGGCCATGTTCCTGGTATGATAGTTGTTGCTTTGAAGACAGTGATGGTAATGATAATATAAGACATGTCAGTGGTACATGTATAGTATGAGCTTATGATTCTGGCTGGGTAAATTTTTAGGACACTGATGAGTATTTCGAAAATTTTGATTGGTCTGGATGTAATAGTATCACGGTAATGATGATGATGGTGATGTTAATGTTGATAGTTGTACGTGTGTTTTGTGGTGGTTCTGGCGGCGAGGATTAATCAGCTTTTAGGGATATATCGATGCAGAAGAGGATGAATGATGTTCTAAATCGAAGACAAGGCACCACAGATGCAGTACCTGATCAATAACAATCCTGTTAATCTCAACCATCGTCACTTCACCTGTTTCCAGTTCCGAAGTCAAAGATGTGGAGCGGTTGTTCAAATCTGTTTATCATTCGTCAGTCAGCCTCATACAGCGGTTTGCTCAGAGAGAGACGTACTTCTAAATGTGCGAACCCAGCTCAACTCTTTAACATGGTAGACGGTTCACATCCCTGAACAATTCCAGTGATAGCCCGTGTCAATCTTTCACCCTGTAGGAGGAGGAGGAGGAGGAGGAGGAGGAGGAGGAGGAGGAGGAGGAGGAGGAGGAGGAGGAGGAGGAGGCGGCGGCGGCGGCTCCATCAAAAGCGATGTTCTCACACTGACGTTGGTGGTAACTGAGCATGGATACAACATCATGTTCGAACCCACTGTTTGTAACGTAATTGCTTCTCCTGTGGGAGTTCTGAATGAAAGTTATTCTGGTTTGTAGCGTTCTGTTGAGGTGCTACGTGAAGCGCTTTTTTGGGAGCACGTTTACAAAACACGCGTGTATTTCTTTCTTTACCTAGGAACGAGCATGAGTAGGGTAAGAGTAGATCAAGGAAAACTTTTGAAAAAAAAAATATAATGATGCAGTTGCAAAAAGGGAGAAAATGGTGTATTGGGGTGTGGGATAATGCTGGATACGTGAAATTTATGAGACGAGAAGAGCTCAGACGGGGGAAAACCCTTTGAGGTCGAGTTGAGAAAGAAGGAGAAAGATTCTGTGGCTGGGGGACAGGGCACTCAATGTCAAGACGGACTGCGATCAGGATACAATTAGAATGGTTTACTGACTGAAATCTGGCAGATTTACAGAAATACAAACTTAAATAGAACAAACAAGTGCCCCCAAGTCTTCCGGCTGATATTACGCGCTCTTTCACCCTGATATCTACGTACACAAGGCAGTCTAGTTTCACTGAATGCATGAAGCTGTGGGATAAAGCTAGCTTGGTAAGTCAAGGTCACCCAGATTAGTCCGTAGAGAAGATATTCCAGCCAGTAACTCAGCGTTTTTTCTCTGTCTGCCTCTTGTTTATGATAGGCCAAACACCGATCAAAGCAGAAATTGATTAGCTTTTTTCCGTAACGACTAAGCCAATGGGCGTTACTTCTAAAAACTGTAAAGTAAGGAAAAAAATATTTTCATTTATTGAAGCATACTGTCAGTTTTGACAATCTCATCTTTCCGATAATAATTCGAAGTTTTTCTAAGGAAGAACATCTTGATAAGTTTTCTGACAGTTTTCTTGTGGTCAGCAGAGGGACAAGTCCACATCCGTTTGTCTTCTAAATGACCACTGACCTAATGGATGTACTAAAGTTGCCCTCTGATTTAAAATAAACAAATCGTAATGGGAAAAAGTTTAATTTTTCCTCCACATTCCTAGTGTAACTCCGGCTTGGTTGTAAAATTGCTTGACGTTTCTTGCCTCCCCTGTTCACTTGAGAAGAAAGGCACGAGCAATGTTTACAGTTCACTCAGGCCTCAGTTTAGGTAAGCCACATGTTTTACTTCAAGGTTCCTGGAGAGAGACCTGGAGATGGCAGGGCCACAACTCCTGCAGGAGATCGAAACTAGGGGTTGGTTACAAAAAAAACACATTATATGACGTCGATGCGGTTGTCTTTCTCGAGGCTTTGCATACAAAACGCGCCTAACCTTGTTTGCAAAAATATCCGATTGTACAGGGTAGAAAAGAGACAGGTGTTCTTGGTTACCGAACGGTCAGGTGCATTTGTGTAGGCATGAAGGTCAGTTTTGTCTTCAATGAAACTCTGAAATCTTCTCTGAGAGACCGCGCGTGCATGTGTGTGCGGCCGTGGGTGTAATTGGAGTGTTGGATGGGTGCGTCCATGCCTATGAGCCTGTGTTTGGCACTCACCCCGCGTGTGAGTAGCTGTGGAGCGACCAGGCAGGGGGGAGGGGGGAGCGATACATCTCGAAGATAACCCTCTAATCTAGGATCTCAGACTAGCTCCAAGCTCGCCACCACAAGCTGGCCACAAGCTCGGCCTGGTCCGACTTACCTGGAGTTGGAGGATTTTATCTCGGATTTCGATCAGTATCGTGATAAAAAGTGAGTGTATCTGAGTCGACATGAGCAAGAGGTGGGATACAACCTAGCATTTATCTGCTCTTCTTTCTCTCTGGTTTTGTTTGAACTGTGTATAGATAATACCGTGTGAGGTGTGCTGTCTGAGGTAGATAACAGCTGCACATACAGTGAACAGGGTGATCACGGATATTGAACGTTACTAAGCTTCAACCCACTGTTCAAACTAAGACTTGTATTTTGAAACACATACACACCTATTGCTGTTTAATTGTTGACACTGATGATAATGATAAAAAAAAAAATGTTCGAAAAAATGTTCATGGCTCTCAAGTCATTCCCCGTGGTGTTTTAAACCAACTTGTTCAAACCTTCCAGACTGGCTGAACATTGTGTTCAGGTGTAAGATTGTCGACCCAGTATAAATTGATTCATAACACAATAGTCACAGCGTTCGTTTTGTCCTCTGTAAGTGAAATATTGAAGGTTACATTAAAAAAAATGAAAAGAAAGAAAAGATTAAAAAAAAAATAGCAAACAAAGAAAAAGTAAGAAGTGATGGCTGATCTAGCGAGTAATGTAGCTTACATTCACTGCTCATGGCTAGAGTTGATGGCTGATCTAGCGAGTAATTTAGCTTACATTCACTGCTCGTGGCTGGAGTTGATGGCTGATCTAGAGAGTAGTGTAGCTTACATTCACTGCGGGTGGCTAGAGTTGATTGCTGATCTAGCGAGTAGTGTAGCTTACATTCACTTCGGCTGACCGCAGAGTGTAGATTCCAGCATGCTCTTTAGGGCAGCTCTTGTGTCGGGGTTTGCACCATACCTTCACCCAGTGAGACAGTTTAGAGATTTGTCCGGTACAGAACTATCCACTCCGGTGCAGTGAATCCCTGAGATGCTGTAGAGAGCAAATTCATGGGCAGAAACACCATTTGGGATCGAAAATGTGCATTAAAGGTTTAAAAAAGTCTTGTCCTACTTGGATTAGTTTATTTTTTTTTTTGTAGAATCATTGTTACCAGGAGATAAACTGGTTAAAAACCGAATTTCTTTTAAATAGAGAAAAAAAGCCACATAAACTTAAAACAAAAACAAAAGAAAAAAAAAAGCCTCGAAACGTTGGCTGTTAAATTCACTTTTCAGTCCGAAATTAGAAGAGAACCAATCTTGGAGAGATAATATCAAAGGAATGTTGTAATATCTGCTGAAAAACCTAATGCTCTCAACTCGATAAATTATTTTAGACAAAGAAGACTGTTTATCAATGGTTTGACACCCATTACGAGTTATTTCCCTGTCAGAGTTAGATCTTGGAGAATTAACGATCCCATCATGCATCGGCGTTCTGACCAATATAAGGCTCTGAGAGAGAGAGAGAGAGAGAGAGAGAGAGAGAGAGAGAGAGAGAGAGAGAGAGAGAGAGAGAGAGAGAGAGAGAGAGAGAGAGAGAGAGAGAGAGAATGGCCGCTAACCAACCCAGAGCCCCTACTACCGACCCCCCGGTGGAACATGCTCACTTCATCTCCTGGCAATCCCACGGTTCGAGCATGAAGTGCGAGTTTAGGAAACATGATACGTTATGTGTCGCGATTATCTGCTATTTGTGTGTGGACAGGCTATATCTAAATATCTCAAAATCAAAAGTGTGTACAAGCCATATTATGCCGATTCACCACAAGTGTTGCCTTCCTGGCCAGATTTTACTTGTTATTTGGTTCACGGATAATGTTATTTTGATCTTTTACTACCGGCCCAGACCCTCAGTTCTGTGGTTCTATCTCTTGGAGTTGGTGTTTCAGAACAAATGCTCTATACACCTTGTATCTACCTGTCTGAGCACAAAGCACTGGTTCAGGGCTGCGGGGCTAGTGGGATGGGTTAGGTCTTTTCCTGACTGCGCCTTCTTGCTTGCTCTCCACGCCTAGAATTATGATCTTTTATAATGAGGCGAGGCGCAGCGCTGCATCGCTCGTGTCATGCTGCCTAGCTCGAGCCTTTACCGCCAGCAAGCATTAGGGTTGGGTGGCTGCGGTTTGTTTATCTATCCTATCTGTTTTCAAATCATACGAATCATAATTCTGTCATAACCGAACTCCATATTGCCATTTATTGTGGGCTGGGATTGAAAACGTATGAATGGTTTCTATGGACGAGAGCTACATGTAGCTAGATCTTATGGACTCCATGTAGAGTGCGGACCACCATACCTTCACATCAGTGACCAGCCGAGCGCTTCACCTGTACTCACCAGACGGGTTGAAATCTCCATCTGTGACCTGGTTAACAAAATAAACACTGGCTGGCAGACGCTCGAGCCCTCTCTACCGACATGCAATTACTTCAGTCTGCCTAGTTTTATAATCCTGAAGAAACCAAGGCAAACACTTAACAATGTGCCCTACGTTTGCATTCTTTGTTAGCAAGACTTGACCGAAAATAAGGGCTATCCGCCGCCTTTAAAGCTCTGACTTTTTCGATAACTTTGCCTCTTTTTTTATTTTTAAACAAATAACAATTTAAGGAAGATAGTATCGGCCCAGAAAACACTTTATAACCATACAAGCGAAGCATGCTACTTCATATTAGGAATGCTTCGGTAACGGTCACCAGTTACAGCTGTCTGCTCCTCAGAAATAGCAAGTGGTTACAAATAAACCTTACATTGAGGAATTCCTAATCCTTTAGACCCATGTATCAATAATAACGAGATATCTGCCTTGGCCCTATGCCGCGCCATGTATCAAGAGCTGCACTATTCTTTAGGGGAATAGTCCAGAGCCAACAGGTTTGTGCCGACTTCCAACAGTGAAACACATCATACAGGCGGATCCCGCGCATAGGCGGGGGACGGGTCTCGCATCAGCTAAACTGAATGACATAGTCTTAGTGACGTCACTGCTGAGTCAAGTCAGCAAAGACAGCTTGCCATCTATAGTGTAAGAAATTTGAGGCAGCTCAAATATACGCCGCCGAGTGTGGACAATCACCATTCGCTATCATTACTAGTAAGACTGAAACTTGCTGTAGATAACCTTACGTCCTAACATCAGAGGTGTAAGCAAGAGGGTGGAGGGGGGAGCTGTTATAAATGTAAACTGCCGTGGATGATGCCCAGTTTGATGAATGCATCATCTACGTCGATCAATGACACAGACAGTAGAAGACCAGTGTAAAAGTACTTGCAGTTTTGTCACCCCTTGCTCTGATTATCTTGAAACGTTTGATCTATTCGGGGCCAAATGCTAAACCAAGCTCTGATATAAATTATCAAGACGATCTAGGGCACATCATACGCGATACTTTGTATTAAGACGTTATTATTTGATAAATATACCTCTCGTTGAACAACTGTTTTAAAAATCAAATTATAAATATTATGCATTAATACGATTAAGAAATCTGGGAACGGTCTCAGGCTGCTGCCAATAGTCTCATTCATGGATCTGAAAAGTTACATTGACCAGGGATTGGTGGCTAACTCAGGTGTCAAGTGCTCTTTCTTTTTTTGTTTTGTGATGTTTGCAGGTTACAGACAGTTCTTATGGAGCTCCAGCAGGGACAGCTAGACGACCTCGCTTCCTGGCTCACCTCCATGGAGGAACGTGTCGAGAAGCAGCAGAACATCGGAGCAGACTTGGAGGCTATTAAAGCTCAGGTGGAGGAACACAAGGTAAGAAAAAGGGATTGGGCGACAGGTGGAGAATCATACATCAGTAATAGGGCATTGGACGTCAGGTGGAGAATCATAAGGTAGGGATGGTCATTGGACGTCAGGTGGAGAAGCATAAGGTAGGGATGGTCATTGGACGTCAGGTGGAGAAGCATAAGGTAGGGATGGGCATTGGACGTCAGGTGGAGAAGCATAAGGTAGGGATGGGCATTGGACGTCAGGTGGAGAAGCATAAGGTAGGGATGGTCATTGGACGTCAGGTGGAGAAGCATAAGGTAGGGATTGGCATTGGAGGACGTCAGGTGGAGAAGCATAAGGTAGGGATGGGCATTGGACGTCAGGTGTAGGGATGGGCATTGGACGTCAGGTGGAGAAGCATAAGGTAGGGATGGGTATTGGACGTCAGGTGGAGAAGCATAATTTTGACATCAGGTGAAGGAACACAAGATAGGTGTAGCTGATTTTACATCAGATGGAGGAACACAAGATGGGGGTAGTAGATTGGACGTTAGGTGGAGGAACACAAGATTGGCGTAGTAGATTGGACTTCAGGTGGAGGAACACAAGATAGGCGTAGTGGATTGGACGTCAGGTGGAGGAACACAAGATAGGCGAAGTGGATTGGACGTCAGGTGGAGGAACACAAGATAGGCGTAGTGGATTGGACATTAGTTGGAGAAACACACGATAGGCGTAGTGGATTGGACATTAGGTGAAGAAACACACGATAGGCGTAGTGGATTGGACATTAGGTGAAGAAACACACGATAGGCGTAGTGGATTGGACGTCAGGTGGAGGAACACAAGATAGGCGCAGTGGATTGGACATTAGTTGGAGAAACACACGATAGGCGTAGTGGATTGGACATTAGGTGAAGAAACACACGATAGGCGTAGTGAATTGGACGTCAGGTGAGGAACACAAGATAGGCGTAGTGGATTGGACGTTAGTTGGGGGAACCCACGAGAGGCATGGTAGATTGGACGTCAGGTGGAGAAACACAAGTTAGAGAACATCAGATGGAGGAACACAAGAAAGGAATAAGGCATTGGACGTCAGGTGAAGAAGCAAAAGGTAGAGGGCCTCAGATGGAGGATCACAAGAATAGGGTAGGGCATTAGACGTTAAGTGGAGAAACACAAGGTAGGGGTAGAGGATTGGATGCAAATGGAAAAACACAAGGTAAGATAGGGAAATGAAAATGGAGTAAGGAATAAGAAGTCAGGCACATGGTAGGGGTATGGGATTGGACGTCAGATTGGAGGAGAAGAATAAAGATTTTGAAGAGGAAGTTGATGGAGGATTACAAGAAAGGATTGATCGGGAGGTGGATAATCAGAGGGTGTGGTAGAACATGGCTCAGCAGGTAAAGAAACAACTTGGTGCTGACAGGTACATGATCACATTTTGGGGTAGAAGAGTTGGCAAGCACAAGTTGGTAGGCAGATAAACACAAATGGAAATTTTTATATGTATCCTTATAGTCTCGTACTCTTACGTTTTCAGGCTATCCAGAACAGTTTAGAGGAGCAGCAGAAGAAGGTGGACAGTCTTCAGAACATGGTCGTTGTTGTGGATGATACGAATACAGAATCAGGTTAGAATAAGAGAAAAAGGCTTCAGAAAGATTGAGAAAAAGAGTAAAGTTACTTTCTCTGATCTGTTAGATTGGATTAATCCTTTTGTGTTACTCGTATTGTTCAATTTTACTTTTGTGAAACAGATGAAGCTTCAAGAACTCTACTACAAAAATGAAAATTATTGAAGACAAGAAAAAGTATCCTCCATTTGATAACTTTTAAAAAGAATTCTTGGGCCTCTGGAAACTGTCTCCCATCTCCTAGTCTCTCACTGAATCCTGATTAATTCATCATAGTGTTTAGTTCTGAAACATCATTCAACTGGTGACTGGGTGTTTTGATATCAGGTTCCAGTAAACTTTTATAAAGTCAAAGAAACCCACTACAAGATACCAAAATTACATCGTGTGGAATAGACATGATGCAACGGCTTTACTGTAAAATTCCTTTCTTCTGGTTGGTAATGACCTGTCATAATTTTTTTTTAATGTAACTGAACCTTTCAGAAGATTGAGTGTGAGGTACAAATAATTCCCTGTCTATGTCTCTTCCTCTCCTTCTGTCTTTTTTTTCTCTTGTATTCACTCACCACTCCAAAGTTAAAGTTAAAACTTATAAACTTCATCAAGTACTTCCTCAGCATCATTTAGATTTTCTTTTTAAATTATATCTCCTTCTTGTTTTTATTCATTCTCCACCCCCCATTTCTTGATTAAAAGCATGTGCTGCCATGGAACATCAACTAGAGTCTTTGGGCAAGCGGTGGGCACAGATCTGCCGCTGGACAGAGGAGCAATGGATTTTACTCCAGGAACTCCTCATGCGCTGGCAGCAGTTTTCAGATGAACAGACCAAATTCAGCGACTGGCTGACAGACAAAGAGGCTGTGCTCGCGGACATGAGGTCAGGTGATCTCAGTCGGGCTGAGGAGGTCATCAACCAAGTGAGACATCTCAAGGTGGGCGATCACTGTGACAGTTTGTTTTATTTTGGATGACTAAAACCTGTTGCTTACCTAAAGCTTTCATGGATGGTTTCCATAACATGCCCCTTCAGTGATACTGGAATTTTTCTGTAGCTGGAACTGCTGTCAGTGAATAAAGTTTGTTTCAACAAACTTTTGGGATGCAAGTTTGCTAAAAAGATAAGATAGAGCTCTTTCTTTTTGTTTTAAACAGAGAATCTATTAATCTCTCTTTCTTTCAAGGGTTCTAAATACAGGTCAAAGTTATCCTCGTATGATGGAATTTTGAATCAAGCTAAGATCAATTAAATCAGTTGTATAACTATCAGTCACTCCCGTATATCTAACCTTTCATTTGTGTGGGTACAAAATGTTAACTCTTAACCTTCCATAGAAACTGTCATGGGTTTGGCTTACTATATTTCCATTTCCCATGTCACACATAGTCCATAGAGAATACAAGTTTGAGCAGGTTTGACTTACTCTAATATTTCATTTCCCATGTCACATACAGTCCATAGAGAAATGACATGGGTGAGCAGGCTTTGCTAACTTCAACATTCCATTTCCCATATCACACACAGTCCATAGAGAATGACATGGGTGAGCAGGTCCGTAGATTCGATGCCCTGAACGAGTGTGGCCAGCAGATAGTATCTGTAGTGGACAACCAGGAGGCAATCGCCCGCATCTCAGCGCTGTTGGAAGAGTTCCAGGAGAGGTGGGAGCGGCTCGTGCAGGACATGGAGTCGCAGAGCAAAGAGGTGAGGCTGCACAGCTAGCTGGGGCGTAATCTAAACAAGGAAGGGTGTTATTTTAGGACAATGGAGAAAATTAGTGAGAAAAGGGACAAAATGGAGAGTGAAGAGAATTAGGCAGTTAGGGAGATTTGAAACATGAAGCTGTCAAAAGGTAATTAAACCTCTCATTATTATCCTCATCATCATCATGAACATCTTCGTTTGCCATGTCGGTCTCAGACTTTGGTGATCATTAATGTTCCTTTCTTTGGGATATGTGTTTTTTATTTCTTAACCTTTCCCACCCTTGCCGGTCATGATTTCTTTTATCTGCTAAAACTAATTGCTCTGAATCTTTTCTAATATGACCTGAAAACTGGAAATGTCATGAAAATTTTTATTTCCTCTTTAGTCTTCGCAGTTTCTGCTGTAGTCAACATTTTTGTTGGTTTTTTTTTTTCATTTACACTCATGATATACTCCAATTTATTATATATACATATATATATTTTTTAAAATTGCTGCCTCTAATTTCCTACATAATTTAAGCCAATATGTGATTTTCTTGCCCACAGCTGTAAATGCTCACTGAAGATCCAACTTTTCATCAGTATAATTACACTCTTTTTTTTACAATCTTGAAGTCTTCATCACCAAGGTCAATGTGTTGCCACATTTTCTTCATAGATTAGAAGAGTCAACTCTTAAGTTCAATTCAATTTCAATTGAATTATAAAACATTATCATTGTGAACTGAGGATATATTGACAAACTAAAGACCCAACACTACAACTTCTTCTGAAAACAGCATTTCTAAAACTTTTTGGTAAAGGTGAAGTTTTATAGGTGTGTTCTGTTCTGTACAAAAACTCTACCATCTGTCCATTTGTCTCTCTCTAACTGATTGCCAACTCGGGTGTGGAGCTCTCTAAAGTGGCAGAGATGGCAGAAGAGGAGGAGGTGATTGAGGCAGAGACAGCCACTGCCGTCCATGCTGCTGCCCCACTATCACCTTCCTCAGCCTCCAAGTCCAAGAAACGGCGGATAGACTCAGCCTCACGAGCTGAGTTTGATGTGGAGCTTAAATCTGTTCTGGACTGGATGGACAGGACGGAGTCTACGCTTCAGTTACTCGTCTCAGACAACCCGCAGGAACCGTTCACAGTGGAGGAACAACGAGTTTTAATTCAGGTCAGAGAAGAGTCATTTCAATACCTCAAAACCATACACCTTTTAAAAATAAAAAACACATTGTATTTTTTACTCTGTTACTTTCTCATTTAAAGTTATAACAAAAAGTTTATGTATGAAAAGGAAAGCTGTCTTTTTTATAGAGTTAAAAGGGGAAAATAGAAGGTTGCATTGGTTTCTCAATATGGTTTGGTAAATTTCCTGACTATATCTCGTTCTCATAAAATCTTTGAAACTTGGGTAGGAGGTGAATTCCCTGATTGTATTTCATTTTATTTATAGACTTTCAAACTGTAACCTTCTAGAAACTGGTTATTTTATACTCTTTATGTGTTACTCTTATGTGAACAGGACACAGAAAGCTCAGTGCGTTCACACCAGATGGATGTGCAACGACTGCTGACATTGGGACAGACAATCCTTACTGAACTCAAGATTGGTAGGTTGTCTGTCACTTCTCCTATTTTCATTCGACGATTTTTGACTTTCATTAAGTTCAAGATTTATTGAAAACATCATGGTTTCATTATATATGTTTTAGATAAATGTTTTGCTTTTTATTTCAAAATTTAATTTAGTTTTAGTGAAGACATCATATCATCAGTAAATAATTGCTATTTTTTTTTTTTTTTAAATAATTGTTATGTTAAAAGTTCCATTTTTTTTTCAAAATTTGAAGCTGGTGAACCTCAAGACTCGCTCATTATTGTCATCAAAGGTCTTGAAGAAAGATGGGAAAACATCAACGACAAATTGACAGAAACTCAAACTAAGGTGATTCTTCATAACATTCTACTCTGTGATTGCCAAGCTTTAATGTCTATTCCTTTTGATATTAGGCAAGTTTGGGTAGTCACAAAACTATTTTTAAATCATTGTTAGTTTTATATAACCTTCAGCCACATTCTACTTGGGTTCTGGATTATCTATAGGATATAATGAAGTTGAAAGACAGGCAAGCCATCTTTTTTTATGTCAGATTTTTTTTTTTTTTTTTGCAGGGGTAGAAACTTATTAAAGATAAGTTAGTTCATTCTTATACTGAATAAAAAATCTTTGATCCCTCTTAATTTTTCACAGTGCTAGTATGATAAAGTATACTTTTCTCATACCAAGTTAAGATGTTCATTTGTGTTTATATTATTCTTACAGGTGGACCTTAACTATGAGATGAAGAAGTTTAATTCAGAGCTAACGGCATTACAAGAGTTAATGGCATCCTATGAAAAATACATCAGTAACGCAGAAACTGTGGAGGAAGATGCTCCTGAGATCACTGGACAGCTAGACCAATGCAAAGTAAAAATCAGAACATTCTGTTCTTGCTTCTTTCTCTCTTTTGTCAGCATCAATCAGGCATGAAAACTAGTGCTGAAATTGTCAGCATCAATCAGGCATGAAAACTAGTGCTGAAATTGTCAGCATCAATCAGGCATGAAAACTAGTGCTGAAATTGTCAGCATCAATCAGGCATGAAAACTAGTGCTGAAATTGTCAGCATCAATCAGGCATGAAAACTAGTGCTGAAATTCAGAACCAAAGTGCCTTTATTTTGATCTAGCAAATATTTCTTCCTCACACTCATCATGGACCAGCTTGGTGCATATAAATACATATTGTCATAGTCAGTGCACACCAATACTGTTTTGAGGAATCATCAGAGAGGATGAGTAAGATCTTCATGAGTGAAATAAATATTGTAATTTGCTACTACAAGGGAAGCAGTAAGAGCCATTGAACCTCATTCAGAAATGCCTGGATAGATTGTGGTCAAAGTGAAAATGGAAATGCCCCCAAAATGCCCACCTCTCTTAGGATGGAAACTACCATTTGAAAGTTGTTTTATACCTGTCCTACCATTCAAATATCAGCTTACACCACATCTGTTTCAACAGAATAACATTTTTGTATTGGACTTACTATGGACATATTCTTTTCACCAAGCATTTAGTGTCTTTTTATCTGCTTGTTTTTATTGCAATGATGACACATTTGAATGTTTTATTTTCAGATAAAAATGAAAGCCATGCAAGCACACCAAGATCGCATTGAGGCTCTACGGATTTTCTCAGAGCAGATTGTCAGGCAGTACGAAGGAGCAGATTCTGTGAAATCAGACTTTGAAGACCTTCTCAAGAAGTGGAACGCTGTGTCTGACAAGTATGGTGAGTAAGCAGAAATTTGAATGTTGAAAAACACTTTTTGTTTCAATTAAAGTTTCCTCTTCTATATCTCTTGAAATAATTGAGCTAAATTTCATATACTTCCTCCCAGTTATAGAGTTTATCATATGTTTCCTATATCTAAAGGTGTTCCATTAATTCCCTTGATTTGATCTTGTGATCTCTCTTTCACATTTAATTTTTAGATGAGCGCAAGAGGCAGTTGGCAGAGGCTCTGGACAAAGTTCCTCCCAGAACATTTCTGGAGGCTACAGCCATTATGAACAAGTGGCTCCATGATATCGATGATGCCATAAAGAAGCAGACTGTGCAAGTAGCCGCAGAGACCGCCATGACCTCTCAGTTAGAGACTTACAAGGTCAGGACTGAGCTGAGAAACTTTGACGTTAATAATCAGAGTATAAATCATTTTAGATTTGACATTATATGTGCAGTCCCAATCATAGTGAAATACTTATATAATTTGAGAACAGTATACAAGTTAGTGTTAGTCATATATTTCAGAACTACATTTAAAGACATTTAGAATATCAAAGTGAATAAAGTAATTAAGGAGAAATGCAGAAATGTGAAGTAGTCTTCAGAGTTCCTGTATTTCTCATGCTGTCACAATTCTATCTAAAAAACAATTCGGGTTGTTTATCTTTCTTGTAGTTCAAGAATTCTTCATGTAAAAAAAAAATTCACCTTTTATTTCTTGAAGGATCTTACAAAGGAGATGCAGGATCATACTACTGGCTTTGAGTACATTAACCGCACAGGTCGTGACCTGATCAGCAAATCAACAGCAGAGAGAGGGGACGAACTGCGATCAGATCTCCAGGCGTTGAACTCTCTATGGACTGAAGTTTCCAATGTGATAGAACAGAGGCAAGCTAAGCTCGAGAAGAACATTTCTCAAGTCCAAGAAATGAAGGTATGCTGCAGTAGATGTTGATAAAAGTAAGATGATATTGATTGTGGGAGACTGTGAATAAAGCTCCCTTTGCACCATAGATATTTCGTTATTCTCGGTGAGAAAAGAAAGTAAGGTTTCTAAAGCTTATTGCAAGATGGTCAAAACAGACTTAATGGAAGATAAATAAGATTCATAAAAAAAACTATAATAGTTATTAATGTCATAAAATTAAAGGCACCATTTAACAGTTGGTTTCTTTTTTAATTGACTTTTAGTATCACAAGACCAAGATGATAAGTGATATTTGTTTTGCTGATGTTTTGGATGTATGCCATAGGCTTTATCAAAAATATAAAGGTTTGCTGTCAAATTGAAATTATGAAACTCTCTCAATTTTTTCTTCTATGAAATTATCAACTGAGTTTCATAAATAAGTTTGCGCCAATGTGTCTCTTCTAATTTTTCCATCCTTGAGGTAATGCTGTAATCCCTCTCTGATTATTGCCCACAAATCTGAGAAAAAATACTGTCAGTATTAATATAGCATTTTATACTTGTTCATTTTAGAATGAAATGGTTGGCTTGTACTAATGTAGCAACTTCCACGTCTTTATTTCAGAACCAAATGGATGGCCTGGTACACTGGATGGATGAGATGGATGTGTTCTTACATGCCCCAGATCCATCATCAGGTGACACAGCGACACTCGAGGCCCAGTTACAAGAGAGCAACGTGAGTGTAGTTAGTTTCTCCCTGCTGTTTTAAGGTTGTGTTCTCCCTGCTGTTTTAAGGTTGTGTTCTCTCTTGGATTAGTTATTCGATAATGTTATTTTGTTTCTACTCTTAAGTGAAAACCATCTCCACCAACTTGCTCTGTTTTACATGTAAATATCTTAAAATAAATGTGGATACAGTGATTTTCCCATAACATCTGCAGATGGTCAATCTTTTTGAAAAAGAGGAGTAGTTATTGGGTAGTTATTGGACAACTGTTAAATATTAATAACATCAGGTTTTTTTGCCATATTTTTTTTGTTTCAGTCAAGAATAATTTAAAAGGGACTAATTGATTAAGATGCAATGAGATAAGAATAAAGCCCTGTTCAGGGAAAAATTCAGCTTGGACATGGTTTTACATTACCAAAATAAGGACACAATTGTTTTAAATAATTATGGTCATATCAATAATACTATAATAAATAAGATAAACAAACTTTCATGATTGAAAAAAAAATGGAAATTGCTGAAGAAGTGGGTGACTGTTTTTTTTAATGATGGATTGGCTTTTATCAATTTCTTGTCCAGCTCGTTGATGGTGGCAAATGTGATTCAAAAATTGTTCTTGCTTATGACCATACTATCAATGCAGAAATAAAGTAGAAAGAGCTAAATCCTGTTTGCATTTTGGACTTTTTGTATGCATCTGAAGGTGTGATTCTGGATTTAAAATGAACTCAATAAGGACTGATTTAAAGACACAATAAGAACTAAATGCTGTTTACCTTTATGATCTGACTGTTACTACACACTGAGTTTTTCTGCCTTTCAGGGTGTGGAGGAAGACATCAGGACTCTTCAGGCAAATGTCAAGAACATTAACTCTACTTGGAAGTCATTGCTCAGTGAGGCAGAGCCTACCTTTCGGGAACAGGTCGGGTCAGAAATCTCAGACCTCAATGCTCGCTGGGAACAAGTTGCCAGTTTGGCCTCTCAGCAAAATACACGATTAGAGACTAAATTGTCTAAAAGCCAGAAAGTCTATGATCACATTGAAGCTCTCAATATATGGCTTGGGGAGATCAAGGAAAGCTTGGCACACAAAGACTATGCCGTTGAAAATCCAGAGGACCTTCTTGAGAAGGCAAAGAAATTCAAGGTAGGGAGGCGAAAAAGAAATATTTTGGGAAATGAATTTTTGAAAAGGTTAAAGTCATGCCTTTCTATAACTCAGTTTGCATGAAGATATTAGTCTTAGGCAAAAATAATTCCGCATTTCCTAAAAATGACCTTTGTCAATTGGTAGCTAAAAAATAATTATTCTCACATGGCAACTATATCATCATAATTTTTATTTGGGTGCTTTACTTTGGAAGAATCAGATAAATGTCATTGAAATCTTTTCTTTATCACTTATACTCTGTCAAGAACCAGCATGATTAGGTGAAGGATTACTCTAACACTTATACTCTGTCAAGAACCAGCATGATTAGGTGAAGGATTACTCTAACACTTATACTCTGTCAAGAACCAGCATGATTAGGTGAAGGATTACTCTAATATTTTACAGAGCTTGAAGGCAGAAGTTGATGAGAAACAGAAAGAGATTGAAGACATCAGTGAAGAAGCAAACACCATGATAGCCCAAGCTCCATCTGGATCTCTTCAGGTAGTTCAACAACTTGATCTCTTTTTTGTTTAGTTGTTTTGTTGAGACTAAAGATGATCTCAACTAAATAAGAACTTTATTTTGCTCTCATTCCTGGGTTAGTGCCATAGCTTTTCAGGTTTGAATTTGAACAAATTTTCTGTGTGGCTCATGATGGTAACTCTTGATGAAGCTGCATTGAAAGTTTGAATATGTTTCCTTGTTTGCAATGCCAGAAATTTTGTAGAATTACCTGTTCCCAAAATTTAAAATAGCAGTAATGAAACAGTAGTGATTATCTTGCAATGAAAGTGGAAAGCCATGAAATAAGCTAGCATTTTTACTAACTTGCCATTTTTCCATCCTATATTCTGTCTAATATGTTGCAAACAGTTTTTATTTTCTACAGATTTAAAATCTAAAGGACTTAAACATTTTGGATTAATCTACTAATATTCAAGAAATCTTAGTCAAACTAGTGAATGTGACCTGGTTTTGTTGTCAGGAGTTGGCACGTTTGCTGATGAAACTCACCGCTCTCTGGAGTGATGTTCTTGCCAGGGTGGAGCGCTACTGCAAGCTCTTCCAGACAGCTAAGCTCAAGTGGACTGACATGAAGGATCTAATGGAAGTATGTGTGAAACACAAATAATTGCTTGAAATTTAACTACATATACATAGCTGCCAACCAGTATGTATAAAATGCATTTAGTCTGTATTTGGGCTTCCGAGTATGTCTGTCCGTATCGGTGCTAAAAAGTACATCTTTGGCAGCACCCCACTAATCAGAAGTAAAAATATATGATTGGTAGACGGCTCATAGCGTGCAGCCATGGTGTATTTGTTAAAGTTATGATGAGAAGAAATAATATAAAGTTTACAATAACTCATAAGTAACAGGTGAGCTTATAAAAGTTAAATTAAGCTTGTTTTGAAGTCAATATTGATATCTGTAAGTAATGGGCTACATCATCCACGAGGTTTTTCAGCGACCAATTTTATTTATCTCTCTAAAAATTTATATTTGCCTTTCCAAAAGTTGGCAGCTATGCATGTGGTTATTTGAATGTATTTTTTTGCCATTTTTCTGATTCTCAAGCGTGTGTGTCTGACTAACAATATATCACAGCCTTTATAAGAAGTTTAAAACTATTATGATTTTACCTGAAATTTCTTAACATATTTTTGTTTTCTTTTCTTTCTCTCTAATTTCTCTGTATCTTGACTTTGTGATCCTCAGACAGAGGGGCTTTACCTCAAGACTCTTGAGAAGAAAGTGAGGAAAACTTCATCAGCCAGCTCCGATGCTGAGGAAATTTCAGAAGAACTGAACGTAAGTAGCTAATGAGATCAAAAATTATTGAAAAAGTTCTTTTAAGCTTTGAAATGCTCTTAGTTAGTCAGTTATGAAACAGAAGCAAAAATAAATGGGTCATACAGATAAATGTTCATTAACTTTCATCAATTTTTGTAGAAAAATATGAGCCTCTTTGAGAATCTGATGCAAATATGAAAAGTAGTTTTAAAAGCCTTTTTATGTTTGTATTCTTGCGCACTTTGAATCTTTGCTTTTAAATGAATTATTCATTTCTGCAGTATCACTGTGAATTCGGTGAGATTTCTAAGGACATTTTTAGTTCAATGCTTGTGTCAATATTATGCTTTCAGTTTAGGTATGAATTCATGCCTCACCATAAAAACCTACTTTGAGAAGTAAAACCATCAGTGAGATGTTTGCTCTTATCTTGAGTCAAAGTACAAAAAGTTTAATAAATTAAAAATGCAGTAAAATGTTAGCAGATATTCTAATATACTATTATTTTTTTAAAATGTTCTTCACATAATCTCCTCTCTCTCTCTCTCACTCTATAAATTATCATTAACTATAAGCAAATCTTGTGTCTTGCATGATGCAGGAAAAGTTCTTTGTTAACCATGAAGGTTGCATATAATGTTATCACAATATAAAAAAAAAAAAAAACTTATTTAAATGTAGAACTTTTTAAAACAAGCTGCGATGTCAATCTGTTACCAAATGTTTGCTGTCCCTCTTTTGTGGCAGGATGTGGAGACGTATCTAGCAGAACACTCAACTGAGAACAAGCGGCATATTCAGACCCTTGCCACCTACCTGATTGACAACTGTGTCCTGGTGGACAGAGTGCGGAGGGAGCATGACGATTTCCTTAAGAGATATGAGAAGCTGGAGAGTGATGTGAGTTCAGGGCTAGATCCACCGTTATGCAAACCCTAATTGGTACTTACCATACACCTCTGGCCAACCTTCATGCTAAGACCACGAACTATACAATGGTGGTCGACTCTTATCCTCAGTTACTAATTTCTCTGGAAATAATTTCTAGGTCTTTGTTACATTAAAACAGTATATTCAAAATCTTCAAATTTGTCAAGCCATTTACACATACACCAATAAATTTTGTCACTACAAGTGATATTCATTCTAGATTGAATTTAACTTTTTAAAAAAAATTTTTTTTAAATCTCTATGTCAGCAACTTTTATAAGATTTGACTCTGGATGTCATGAAATTTCATTTTGAACTTCATAAAAAAGGCTTTTTTTTTTCCAGAAAATAAAATTATCTCCTTTTTATAATTTTTATTGCCCAATATTTTGTATAAATTTTCATCGTGAATTTGAGTTTTGTGAAACATCAGTAATAAAAGAAAAACTATAGAAAATATAATAAAAATTTTTTGTTCATTTCTTCTCCTTCTGGTTCAGTTTAATGAACTCTTTCTGTTATATTAACCCTCAGGCTCGTAACAAGATTCAACGTCTTGAGAAGGCAATCCAGCAAGCCCAAACCATTGAGCGTCAGATGCTTGACATGTCACAGTGGATGGTGGATGTGTCTCAACTATTGCAGAATAGGCTAGATGCGGATATGTTGGCTGGTGATGTACCTCAAGAAAACGAGGTTTGTATGTCTGGTTTTATTTTAAGAAACCCATCCTGTGCTGAGGACATGATCACATGTTGAGAAAGGTTTTTACTAGCCAGTCTGTGAGAGAAAGAAAAACAACTTATTTTGATTTAGTGTGTTTTGGTGACATGCAAGGCTTCATATGTTCAGTAGTATTTGTGTTTCATCATTTTCGTTTTGCAACGTTCTTTGCTCTTTTCACTCTGTTTTCTAAGTATAAAAGAAAATTTTTACCTTTATAGTGTCATTCTAAAGCATTCACATTTAACTATCATTGTTGCAGTCGAAAGAGTTCACATTTATCTCATGTTGTTGCAGTCTATTGTAGTTAGCATTCGATTCATATTCTTACAGAGTAAAATTTTCACATGTATCTCATGTTCTTGCTGTCAAAATTGTCCACATTTGTCTCATGTTATTGCAGTCAAATGGGATCACACTTGCCTCATTTTATTGCAGTCAAATGGGATCATACTTGCCTCATGATGACACATTCTTAAATGTTCACCTTTGCCTCATGTTGTTGCAGTCTAAAGTGTTCACACTTATCTCATGTTATCGCAGCCAAATGGGATCACACTTGTCTCATGTTGACACATTCTTAAATGTTCACCTTTGCCTCATGTTGTTGCAGTCTAAAGTGTTCACACTTACCTCATGTTGTCGCAGTCTTAAGTGTTCACACTTACCTCATGTTGTTGCAGTCTAAAGTGTTCACACTTACCTCATGTTGTTGCAGTCTACAGTGTTCACACTTACCTCATGTTGTTGCAGTCTAAAGTGTTCACACTTACCTCATGTTGTTGCAGTCTACAGTGTTCACACTTACCTCATGTTGTCGCAGTCTAAAGTGTTCACACTTACCTCATGTTGTTGCAGTCTAAAGTGTTCACACTTACCTCATGTTGTTGCAGTCTTAAGTGTTCACACTTACCTCATGTTGTCGCAGTCTAAAGTGTTCACTTACCTCATGTTGTTGCAGTCTTAAGTGTTCACACTTACCTCATGTTGTTGCAGTCTAAAGTGTTCACACTTACCTCATGTTGTTGCAGTCTAAAGTGTTCACACTTACCTCATGTTGTTGCAGTCTAAAGTGTTCACACTTACCTCATGTTGTTGCAGTCTAAAGTGTTCACACTTACCTCATGTTGCTGCAGTCTAAAGTGTTCACACTTACCTCATGTTGTTACAGTCTAAAGTGTTCACCCTTGTGTCATGTTCTCTCAGACTCTTCAGCTAGAGTTCAAGCAGCAGGAAGAACTGTTGGAGGAGCTCGAGGGAAATGTCCAGGACTACAAACAGCAGGGAAGAATTGAGGCCTCCACCAGACTAGAACAACAGACACAACTGCTTAAGGTCAGTTGAAACATAAAAGTTATTGTAAACTTGATGAATACCAAATTCAGTAAAAAAGGAAAAAATACTGCACATACTTTTTTCCTGAAAGACGGTGAATTCAGTATACGGTAAGTATGTTAAAATATTTTGTAATTTTTTTATATTTTATGTGAATTTATAGAAATGATGAGAGAGAGAGTGATACATAACGGGGGATATGAGAATCATTCAGATGAGGTAAAATAAACTGAGTTAAATCTTTGATTTTTCAAGTTTAGGGAAGACCACCGCCTTGCTTTCAACATATTTCAACTGACATGTGAGGACACCCAAAATCTTGAGTCTTGAGTTTGGCTTGAACCACCCAGCCTCTCCAGATAGTTTTCATTCTGAGGCTAAGGGATATCTTTCATAACTTTTACGTTCATAACTTTAAATAAAAGTCACCGACTCTTGGCAAGTTTTATTTAAACCATTTTTTAGTCCATTTTTTTAAGCTTGGAAGAAATACCTCGGGTTTTGAGCTCACTAGTTCAAGTACATCCAAGAACCAAAGACATTAAAAGTAAACTCTCTTTGAATTTAATTAAATGAAATCTTAAAAATTCAGTCCATTTGATGAGTTATATGTGCATGTATTGAGAATACTTATAACAGTGATATGATTTTTTTTAACCTGTAGTTAAAAATGACACTGCATTACTGTTTTGAACCCTTTTTAAATTTTGCTCAGAAAATCCATGTCACATGTATCAGCTTCAGGATTATTTTTCCAGAAACATTTTGCCGAGGTGCTGGTAAAGTTTCGAAAGTTTCAGCGCCCCGCAGATTTTGAACCAAAGATGACCCATGTGTGGCGAGAGCTTGGCCACATCCAGGGCACTGTCCACCTGGTGGAGGTACCCAGTGATGATCTTCAGCTGATTCAGCAGAGACATGAGAACTGCATGGTGAGGAGCAAATCTTTCCAGTAGACACATTATGTAGCTGTCGCATGGCCCTCTTAGCCAGTCTAGAGAGATGGAAGGATTGTTAAGGAGACGTATTTAGATTTAGCCAGAATAGACATATAAGGGGGAATCTCATTAGTGATCTTTTTTTATTGTTAGTAACTGATTCAAACTCTGTAAAATTAACTGAAATGAGAAATCTTTTTATGGCTTGATTTTTGCCTTTGAGTTGTTTTAGACATCCTTCCTTTCACAAAATCAAGTATGAGAAAAACTTGAGTAAAAAATTATTCATAAAATGCAATTTACTCCAGTGTGGACTAACTTATAACTTTCTCTCCTTTAACAGATGAAAGAAAATATTTTCTCTTTTTTACACAATTGTTAATTATGTTTCATAATGCCGTTAGATAAATATTTATTACTAACCAATCTTATTTTCTTTGCTTAAGGAGAACAATCATCGTTGTAATTATTCTCCAGGAAAGGGATAATAATATATTGAGCTGTAAGCTGAATGTTTTAACTGTACTGAGGTGTAAGTCTTAGTCACTCTGTACCGGTGTAGAGACTAGGCTCGGGGGTCCCTTTTACTCAGGACCTATCTGGCTATAGATTATGAATATCTGAAATTAGAGATACAAGGTCTTAGTCAATTTGTTTCCCTATAACACAATCTCCTGGCCATTGTTAAAAGTATGGAATTTTGGCCATAGTTGTGTTTTCTATCAGATAAAAGAAAGTTGTTGCACTGAACTGCATTAATTATTAAAAGATTAAATTATGACAAATATTGATTGGCACTTTTTTATTTATTGAATTATAAGAAAAAAATTATAAGTATCAAACATGCTATTTCAAGAGCAATAAAAGCTTTATAGTAATAATAGCAACAAAATCCTTGTGAGAGATTTACCTTGAGAGTGATAATAGAATAATATCCTTATGAAAACAGATCCTGTCAGTGAAATAATAGAACTAAATACCCATGAAGAGAGTTACTGTCAGTGTATTTATAGCAACATCATGCTTATTACAATGTAATAATAGCATCAATATCATCTTGGCAAGAGATACTGTCAGTTTTTTGTATTTGTTTTCAAAACTGGTCCCATTAATCTCTCACAAGCCCTTTAGTCCTGCTCTTTTATCTTATTGAACCTCTGCTATCTAAGCACACATATATCATAGTGTGATATACTTACTTAGATTTTGCTGTGCTGTTTATATGCTAGTGCCTGGGCGAGCCATCAAGAATGGCTTCAGTTTTTAATACCTTGAGTAACAACAGGTAATGTTGACAGGGAGGAAGCTGTCAGGGAATCTTGTCAGAGAAAGTGTAAGCTGCGCTGATGACTCAAGTCATTGCTTTCTAGCTTGGAGTCTGATCTGTCTTGTCTTCACTCCTTTAGAGGGAACAGCAGAGTAGAATAAGCATTTATTTTGCTTGTGGCAGAGAATTCACAATATTACACACTTCATTAGTAAGAAAACCTTGGTTTGCTTTGTAACTTTAGGCACTAAGTTAAGGCCTTCTCTTTGCCAATATCTACCTTGTGATATGAGTTTCCAATTCCTCAATGGGCCAAACCTATACAGGAATTTTATGCTTAACATCTTTAAATTCTTAAGTTCAGGGATGGGGCGTGTGAGTGGAAATCAAGATCAGTGAAGAATCTGGTAACTTGTATTACATGCACTTGGAACTGGCCAATGCAGAGCTCTCTTTAAAAGAAATGTCATGCTTGGTCAGTCTGTCTCTATCAATTACTCAAAGAAAGACACAGAGAGTCAGAAAGATGATGTGGGGCGTGTGTCTGTCAGTGTGTTTATACAATGTTTTTTTGTCAAATAAGATTTCTACTAGTATTGTTATCACTATCACAACAATGGTGCCAGCTAATGGGATACAGGCTAATAGGCTTGGCAGATCTACATGTGCTATTTTTAAACAAACATGAAGCTAAGCAACAAAGCATTGGTGGAACTTGCACTATGTAGCAGTGAACTAGTTTGCTCATTCCAGCACCTTTCTGTACAGGCTCCAAGTTGAGAACATTATTTTTAAATTACCGGTATGTTTCAAGTTAACACTATTTTTAAATTACCAGTATGTTTCAAGTTAACACCTAGCTTCATCTACATACTTTAAACACTTAATGAATGCACATCTACTTGACACAATATTTTCAGCTCCAACGCTCCTACCTATAATACCTAACTGTGATGAAGAGAGAGTAAAATTTGCTGTCCTATATTTAAGTCATTGGTCTTCCCTTCCGTACATATTCTTCTATTCTTTTTCTCCTTTCCTCTACTTACATTGTGTGGAACAGAAATTCTACAAAACCATGAGTGAGTTGAAACCGGAGGTGGAGACTGTTCTTAAAACAGGTCGGCAGATAGTGGAGCGCAAGCAGGTTGATTTTCCAGAGTCGCTTGGCAAGCAACTAGACGCCATAAAACAGCTCTACAATGAGCTTGGGGCCCAGGTATAACTTTTACTGGATTGGAATGTTTCTGAGCATGTTAATTCAAGTTTTTGTTCATATTACAAACAGGTTGTAAATAGGTAGGAACAAGAACAGCAAAACTGCCTCAGTAATGAAAGATGTTTCAAATTTCGGTTAACAATTACACAAAGTTTAAAAAAATGTATGACAAAGGCCTTCAATCCGTAACTTTGAAAATCAATTTTTAGTCCTCTCTTTTTTAATCTTTTTGCTTTCTAATACTTCCATCTGACTTTTCATTTCTCCTTGTGTATTCTTCTATTTAAACACATTTGTATATTGCCTCTTTCTTTTTCTTTAACAGTCCTAACATTTTCCCTGAATATTTCATGAATGAGCAATCTAATAATTCAGTATGTCACATGATTTGTGGGGAAGATAAATTATTTGAGTCAATAATAAATTATGAAAAAAGATGTGATAAATCTGTGCCCTGTCGATGTCATTCTCATAATTCCTGACTTAAGAATACAAAATTTTAAACTAATGCACCAATTAATATATTAGAAGAAATAAAAACAGAACTGAAATAAGCTAGGCTTGTGCGCTACATATTGTTGTTTTTCTCTGCTCTCTGCTTGTCTATATATATATTTGCACATTTATGCTTGCTTCTATAGAAAAGGTATGGCTATTTATGTGTAAAATATAATTTATTTTTTCATTATTTTTATTTTCTTGTTAAATCGAAACTAGCCCTTGGTGAATTTAGATAAAGAGATGAGGTACAATAAGTACGAACACATGTCATTCAATTTTATCTTTTTCTTTTTTTTAATGAGTAAGAACAACTTTCACAGGCTCAGTTTTGAAATAAAAACTTTAATATCTGCTTCTTGTTTTTTTCTAATTTGTTTTTCTGCCTGTGTAAAATGCCATTGTTAAGTCCAGTTAGAAAGCATGTGTTGTGTCTCCTTTTAGTTTTATTTTGTATCAAGAGAAAAGCTCTCTCTGCTGTCTGAGGTGTTAGACCATGATATCATGACTAGATCTAGGCTTATATTGCATAAAAATAGATTCTACATCATAAAGTAGCTCATTTATGAAGAATGAACAATTTTTGGGGCTTTTTTGAAAATGGTGAAATGTTCGCAACCCTTGAATATCATGATATGTATTTAATTTGATAGGCCTTTGTGCAAAGTTCTCAAATTATTGCTTTTTGCTTCTCTATCTCCTTATCGGAACGGGAGAGAGGAAAAAGAAAATAAACATTCATTAATGTAAACAATGATTTAGCCTTTATCTCTCAATCCATTTATAACATAATCTACCATCTATACAGAGCATGCTGTATTCCTGATAACCAAGCACTAAATACATTTTTTTTTTCAGTTTTCATTCTCTTGAATGCTTTATTAACTGCATGATCTTTTTTTATCTTTAGATCAAGCAAAACAAAGCAGACCTGGAGAAAGCACTTAAACTGTCCAAGAAAATAAAGAAAGAGCTTTCACTGGTGTGCGAGTTTGTTTCCTCAACTAATGGGGTACTGGATGAAAGAGAAGATACTGTTGAATCAGCTAAAGCTGAGGAAGAGCTCAGTTTCCTAAAGGTAAACTCAAAATATTTTCTCTATCTCAATTGAGAGGATCTGTAAACAAAATGATGCACTCAAACCCTAGAAAAAAGGAAAAAGTGAAAAAGAAACACCTCTCTTTGTGCAGTTTACTTCAATTTGTGAAAAAAAAAATGACAAAGCTAATCTTTGCAAAAGCTTTTCCCCCCAATCAATTCAAATATTCAAGTAATGCGCATTAGTTTGAGGCAAATTGGGTAAAGTCTGGGAATAATCAAAAGTGTTTCCAGTTTTGCTTTGTCATATGATATTTTTTTTTTAACCAAAAATGGTAGGAGGATCACACCACAGTGTATGCATTATCTCTAATGACCATAGAGGTATGGCAACATGGCCGCAGATGACAGAGAGTATTCATAGTGTCTTAGCTGTTAAGGTTTGTTCCTGGAAGTGAGTATCAGGGCTTGACAAACCTGAACCAACTTTTGTGTGGACTATCTCCACTAAAAGAGTCTGTTTAATCTCCCCTCAATTGGTTCAATATTGATTATCTTAATAAGCTTTTTTATGGCAATCATTTAGACAATATTTGAAGTTAAGTTTTGATACATCTTCCCCTGGTCAGTCAACCCAAGAAGAGGTTGTGAAACGGGAATCCGCCTTGACCTCCGTACATGACCTTATCCAGCAGCTTCAGAGTCTGTCAGAAGAGGTGGATGTTTCGGAGTCTCGTGACCAAGCCCACAAGCTGAGCCAAGAGTTGCATGACTTGGCTGCACGCATGGCCAGAAGAAAGACAAAACTTCAGGTGCAGATTTTTCAGTGACCAAAGTCTGTAAAGATTCCCTTAAATATATCACTTAACTTAAAACACAATGGAAAGAAGTCTGGACATATTTGACCTTTATTAGCTTTTAGTAATTTAATTGCTAAATTATCATAAAATCTATTTTAAAAATTCAAAATTACCTTTGGTACTTTCACCATTTGTGTGTTTGTATTTTCACATACAAAGAACAACTCAGGTTGGCTCTGGACATAGCGAGACAATTATTGTCGGAATCTGTATTTATGAGTAGAATGGACAGAGAAAATGAGGAAAATTGAAAAATTATCCATTTGCTTTGTCAAAAAGATGCTCAATGTGACCAATGAAGCTTGATTCCTGTATGTTTTTGACAAAGGAATTAATTGTATCTCTCTACTGTAGGAGGAAACCTTCAGCATTGAGGCACGCTTTGTCGACTTCCAGACTCAAATAATGAAAATTAAAGAGTGGCTTGGCCGAGCGGAGACTATTGTGGGCGCCCATAGTCGTCTCTCAGATTCCCAGCAGCGTCTTACACCACACAGGGAGACCATCAAGGTACCTCAACTCAACCAATGACATTCAGACTTAAGTTTATGTAAAGATTGAATTTAAGGACATATAGAGACTTTTGAGTTGTTAGTTGTTTCCGCTTCTAAATATCAAAGTGGCATTGTATTAAATGAAAGCAATTTATTTCTTAGCTTTAAAAATGTCAAACATTTATGAAATTTGACTCTGCCCAATTTTCAGTGTTTTATTTTTATTGTTGTCAGCTTCTCTTCTTTTGTGTTCTTTCTTTTTTTTTCTTTTTTAATAATCTTATTAAAGGCAGGTAAAAAAGTATTCAACAAAAACAATCTTTGTTTCATAAAATGTTTTGAACAACAGTGGTACAGATAACCAATGACTTCTGAACAGCCTTTATGGTTTATTTTGAAGCTATATAAGATAAAACTTTCAAAGTTATTCATTCTTTAACTCACAGTTGTGGATAGCTTGCAGAAAAAAAATGCCAAAATATGTACTATAGAATGTAAATACCATTATAATGTGTGAAATGACAGAAACAACTTGTTGTCATATTAATGTGTTTGCATCTGATCTTCACAGACTATGCAGAAACAAATGTACGACATGCGGAGTCAGGTCGATGAGATCAGAGACCAGGCTATCGAGCTCATGTCAAAGAGTGACAGCTATAGCCGCATGGTGGAGCCAGAGCTGTCTCACATCAACCAACGCTGGGAGGAGCTGGCGCAGAAGATTCGGGTAATGAAAATATGGAGACTTGGAAGATTCAGGTCATGTAATTAGTATTGTAGGTGCTGTTATGGCAAATTAATCAGAAGCACTAGAAAATGTCTTACTTAAGGCAGAGGCAAGTACAGGGGGCATAATCATACACACTCACTTACATGCAAAGCTAAAAAATTTTAAAGCAAGTGGCTTAGAACCTAGGAGACATAATGCTACCTGGGAATAAGCCCAAGATCTCAGATTTAGACTTTCTACTGTATTATTGTTTGGTGACAATTTTTGCCTGTAACTTATTATATTTATGTACTTTTCGCTCCAGAGCTTGTATTGCCAATTTTTGCCCACTGGGATTAGAGTTGTATTTCAGTTTACAGCTCACAGGTGGGTCTAGATGTGCAGTATTGGTTTTGATTTGCTCCCAAGTTTCACTTCAATGTGTTCTCTTGTACCCCAGGAGCGAGCCACCAGTGTCCCACCGGAGAGTCCTACAGTGTTAGAGCGACGCACCATTACACAAGTGGCCTTCACCCCATCTAAGTCATCGTCTTCCTCCCCATCAGCCTCCCCTTCCCCCTCTCTCTCCATCGGAGGATCACCAACAACCAGAGCACCAAAGGTCAGGGGGAAAGTTTTTTTTTTCTCCTTTCTTTTTTTTTTTTTTTTGCAACTTTTCCATTATCCTTAAAATCTTTGTATCTCTATAAGTTTCTTTTTTTTTTTTGCTATTATATCTTTACCCATAGCTTGTCGTAAGCTAGCTTCATTTCCTTTTGAAGAACTTATGTAAATTAAGTACTCATTTTTTCGTCCTTCTGGTAGATTTTTTTCTTCTCATATTATCATAATAGACTGCTTCATTTGCCTATGAAAACAAATGATTTTTTATTTCGTTTTTGTATGTCCTAAGGAATTTATCTCTTCTAAAGTGAAACTGTTTCAAAGAAGTAAAAAAATCTTTTAGCTTGGTTATTGTAGATTATTTAAATATCTTTTCTTAGAGTCTTAGCCAGGAAAAAGTGTTTTAAAGAACAATGCAATCCTACTAGGCAAGCATTTATGAGCAGATATATGATTCTACCACTAAGCTTTTTGTTAAATCTTCAAATATTCTGATTCTGAATGTTCAAATTATTGTATACCTGTCCAGATACCAGCTATCTGGTTTCTTAGTGATGGAGTCAATGTCGTTTTTAAAATTCTATTTTTGTATTTTCTCTGTCAGAGGGTTCAAAAAGCATCACTTCTTTTCCACCAATCTGTTTGTTCCTTTTTTCCTATAACTTTTTTTTTAAATTAAAAAAAAATATTTAAGTCGCAGATCTGAGATAAGCATACAGTTCTAAAATATGTCAAAAGTTTATGAGGATTTGCAGTTTATTTTGAGAAAACAATGCACCATGGAATCTTGTGTAACAATTTTAATATGTCTCATTCATTGATTACTGTATATCTCTCTCTGTCTCTCTCTCTCTGTCTCTGTCTCTCTCTCTGTCTCTCTGTCTCTCTGTCTCTCTCTGTCTCTCTGTCTCCCTCACTCACTCACTCACTCACTCACTCACTCACTCTCTTTCTTTCTTTCTTTCATCAGGTGGTTGGTGGAGAAGTGTTTGATGAAGCCCTGGGAAAGCTCCATACTCATATGGATTTCTTTGAGCCCCAGATTGCTACAGATGGTCAAGTGACCACAGCTGATTATCGCCGCGGGCTGGAGGAGACTGCTAAGGTCAGTAGAAAACTAGAAGGATAGAGCAACCTAAGAGAGATTGAAAGATACAAAAATATGCAAAGAGAGATGAAAGAGTGGGGAAGAAATTGAAGTATATTGTGTAGAAATTTTCTCACTCACTTTATCCTGTTTTCCTTTCTCACCAGTATGTTAAGGGCAGGCTCTCTCATTTCCTCTCTCCCACACTTTTATCTTTTTTTTTTCTTCTTTTCTAGTATATTGAGGAGAAGAGCAATGCTCTCATTAAAGAGATAAATAACGTTACTGAAGAAGGGGAGAAACTCCTAGGGGCGGCCGAGACGAGTCGTGACCCAGTCACTCACGCCAGGGTGAGCAACAAACTTCAGGAGCTCAAGGTAAGTTACAGTCAACACTGATAGTGCTGCTGTTGTTGTTGGCTGTTGTAAATTGGATGATGATGATGATGATGATGATGATGATGATGATGATGATGATGATGATGATGATGATGATATTGATGCTGATAAAGTTGGGGAATGTTTTGATTGTGTTTCACAAAGCTATAATATGAATGAGCTTTAACAAACAGTCACTCAATCACCAAATAAAAAGCATTGCAAAAGGATTTCGTAAAGAAAAGGGATCAAGTTGTGTTTTATGGTGTTGATATTGAGAAAGGTGCTTGTTTCTTGGCTTTTTATTGCTAAAAATTAATGTAAACTGCAATTATCACAAGTCTCCAAAGATTTATTTTAATGCTCTGAGAGATGAAAAGAGGTGGAGAAAATGTTTTTGTCTAATGTTGAATTTCGGACATAAGACTGTATTAGATCCTACATTATAGGTTTAGTGTTTTCCAACTTATTCACACTGCTGACCATCATTACGATTTTCAAAATCAATAACTTTCTTAAATCACCCAAGTGTGGTGAAATTGGTTTTGGAAACAAATCGGCTCCCCTCTCCCTCTTCCCCCGCCCTTTTCCTCCTTCATTTACCTGCGCTGCCTCGTACGGTGGCAAATCAAGAATCTTTAAGTAACGATTGAAGATTTTGATTACGGCCACAAAAGTCTTAAAATACCTTTTACTTACTTTTTTAATCTACCACTAATAGAGGCTACTATTAATGCTTTTTTATTTCTTCACTTAACGAATATTGAGTATTGGCATGACAAGGTCTACCCATACACAGAGTCACATCAAATATAGAACCCTCTATCCGCCTATATTCATATTTTTCCCTGTGTCCATCCCTTTGCTTTCAAATTCTTCCTCTCTAACTCTCTTTCTACCTTTCACCAGGTCCATCTGACTATCATCTCTCACTTTTGTCTCTCAGTTTGTCTTTGCCTTATCATTTCTCTGTCTTTCTCTTTCTCTTATTCTATCTCACACACTCACACACTGTCTCTGTGTGTAGATCCGCTGGCTGTCGATCCAGAAGGATATCGAGATGAAGAAACTCGACCTGGCCACCCTACTGCCTGTCTACAACAGCTTCACAGAGCAGCTTGCCAGCTTCCAGATGTGGCTTGTGTCGGCTGAGGAGAGAGCTGCAGCCGTGACCGACTCTGGTCTGGAGGTAGGTCCATACTAGTGGGGGGAGATAGAGAGAGAGAGAGAGAGAGAGAGAGAGAGAGAGAGAGAGAGAGAGAGCGAGAGAGAGAGAGAGAGAGAGAGAGAGCGAGAGAGAGATAGAGAGAGAGATAGAGCGAGAGAGAGAGATAGAGAGAGAGAGCGAGCGAGAGAGAGATAGAGCGAGAGAGAGAGAGAGAGATAGAGCGAGAGAGATAGATGCAACCGTGACCGACTCTGGTCTGGAGGTAGGTCCATACTAGTGGGGGGAGATAGAGAGAGAGAGAGATAGAGAGAGAGAGAGCGAGAGAGAGAGAGAGAGAGAGATAGAGAGAGAGATAGATAGAGAGAGAGAGAGAGAGAGCGAGAGAGAGAGAGCGAGAGAGAGAGCTGCAACCGTGACAGACTCTGATCTAGAGGTAGGCCATATTGGTGGAGAGGGAGGGAGAGAGAGAAAGAGAGGGGGGATAAACACTCAGACGGACAGACATACAGAGAAAAAAAAACGTACAGACGGAAAGAGTGAGGTTGAGAACGAGGTAGTAAAAAACATTCGGAGAGACAGGCACACATACACATGTGATAAGCCGATCATAATGTATCAAAGTAATGCTAACTCACAGAGGTTTATCACCTCGCTCAACAGACATCAGCTCAGATGAGTCTGCCTCATTTGTCCTCATTATTAGCTGATGCTCATAAAAGTAGTTTCCCATCCCGGCTACCCTGTCCTGATTCTAGTAAAGGAGCCACCGTTTAGCCTAGGGACCGGAGTCTATAGCTACACCTGAAGCATCTAGAGAAACCAAGCCACTCGCTCCCTTCAGTTAAGTTTTCTTTAAGGGGGGGGGGAAGTAGGTTTGGATCTATCATGAAATTATTGAAGGATTTGTTCTTTTACTGTCTGTAACAATACCATTTGGTTTATTTCAATTAAAAGTTGGAGGATTTATGTCTTTCTGGTCATTTTTGGTCAGTTTTGAGTTCCCTCCCCTGTTTCTGGTTGTTTTTTTTTATGCTCTACTTAAAATTTATGGTCAGTCTTTCTAACTCACAATATTGTCCCTTTCCTCTATCCTCTCTCTCTCTCTCTCTCTCTCTCTCTCTCTCTCTCTCTCTCTCTCTCTCTCTCTCTCTCTCTCTCTCTCTCTTTTCATCTTTATCTCTATCCTAGTCCATCACATCGTGTTTTCTACTTACTTTTCTGTCGATTTGTCTATTTGTTTTCCTATCTCTATAACTGTATTTTAACCTTTATTTGCTGATTATGTCTTATTGTCTCTATTTTTTGCATGTTCTGTCTATGAGAGTCCTGAAAGCTGGATATTCCACAAGCCACGCTTACTTTTCTGCCAAAAGCTCTAAAACAAGAGCGTCACCTGGGAAAGCTCATAACATCTTTTCAGACGCTTTTCTTTCCCCTATCGTTTTTCTGCGCCTCCAGTTTATTAATGAGAAACCTGGGATAGGCATAGCGCACGTACTTAAACATGGAGGGTCACAATCATCTTAAGCAGCCATTTCCGGGGTTGTTTTATGCATAGTTCTGAAGTTAGGATAGAGAGAGGGACGGATAAAGAGTTTAACAGAAGTACAGAAGTATGGAAAGGGATAAACAAAGAGACGTACAGAGAGACAAAGTTAAAAAAAAGGTGAGTCAACAACAGAGAAAGGTTGTGATGGAAAGTATGGTGGAGAGAGAAATTGTCACAGTAAGTCAAGAGAGAGAGAGAGAGAGAGAGAGAGAGAGAGAGAGAGAGAGAGAGAGAGAGAGAGAGAGAGAGAGAGAGAGACAGACAGACAGACAGACAGACAGACAGACAGACAGACAGAGAGAGACGGAGAGAGAAAGACAGAGAGACAGAAACAAGACAGTTAGTCAGGCAGACAGAGAGAGGGGGAGAGAGAGACAGACAGAGAGAGGGAGGGCGAGAGAGAGAGAGAGAGAGAGAGGAAAAGAGAAAGAAAGAGAGAGAGGGAGAGAGAGAGAGAGAGAGAGAGAGAGAGAGAGAGAGAGAGAGAGAGAGAGAGAGAGAGAGAGAGAGATTTAAAGATTAATTAGCGAATGAAAGCATGGCTGCGTGGCCAACTGGAGCCTGTGAAGGCAGACACCAGCCTGGTGTATGTTATCAAGATCTTATTACTTCTTATTGTTATGGCGACGCTACAAGTTCTTCAGGTTTATGAACACTCCATTCTCTAGCGGTTTAGTTTATCAAGGAGAAGGAGAGCGAAACACCCCTACTCTCACTCAAACACCGATCAGATTTGGGAGGGAGCAGAAGGCATCAGGCTCATAATAGAGGTTGAATAACTCTCTCACAATTATTACTCATCACTTAGTGGGGGAGCTAACAGGTACATTGAGCGGGTTCACTTCCACCACTGAGTGGCGCTACATCTCTCACCTGCCGCGAGCCAGCAGGAAGGGGGGATCACACACACAAGTAATTGGCCGGAATTCTTAATAGACTCGTTGTCAGGGGTTCTCAAAAAAAGCTCCCTTGATCTTATTTCTTGAAAGAAAACCGATTTAGATCTCTGAATGTTTTGTCGTGCGCTTTTTCAGCCCTACAGGAAAATAGTTATAGGTGCATGTCCCGTTGTTCGGTTATTTTATTTCTAGAAATCGCTGTGTGCACTGGGCGTATGTCCCCCTTTTATTCGCAACTTAAGTTCCGTCATTTATATACAGAAATCACTGTGTGCACTGGGCGTATGTCCCCCTTTTATTCGCAACTTAAGTTCCGTCATTTATATACAGAAATCACTGTGTGCACTGGGCGTATGTCCCCCTTTTATTCGCAACTTAAGTTCCGTCATTTATATACAGAAATCACTGTGTGCACTGGGCGTATGTCCCCCTTTTATTCGCAACTTAAGTTCCGTCATTTATATACAGAAATCGCTGTGTGCACTGGGCGTATGTCCCCCTTTTATTCGCAACTTAAGTTCCGTCATTTATATACAGAAATCGCTGTGTGCACTGGGCGTATGTCCCCCTTTTATTCGCAACTTAAGTTCCGTCATTTATATACAGAAATCACTGTGTGCACTGGGCGTATGTCCCCCTTTTATTCGCAACTTAAGTTCCGTCATTTATATACAGAAATCGCTGTGTGCACTGGGCGTATGTCCCCCTTTTATTCGCAACTTAAGTTCCGTCATTTATATACAGAAATCACTGTGTGCACTGGGCGTATGTCCCCCTTTTATTCGCAACTTAAGTTCCGTCATTTATATACAGAAATCACTGTGTGCACTGGGCGTATGTCCCCCTTTTATTCGCAACTTAAGTTCCGTCATTTATATACAGAAATCGCTGTGTTCACTGGGCGTATGTCCCCCTTTTATTCGCAACTTAAGTTCCGTCATTTATATACAGAAATCACTGTGTGCACTGGGCGTATGTCCCCCTTTTATTCGCAACTTAAGTTCCGTCATTTATATACAGAAATCGCTGTGTGCACTGGGCGTATGTCCCCCTTTTATTCGCAACTTAAGTTCCGTCATTTATATACAGAAATCGCTGTGTGCACTGGGCGTATGTCCCCCTTTTATTCGCAACTTAAGTTCCGTCATTTATATACAGAAATCGCTGTGTTCACTGGGCGTATGTCCCCCTTTTATTCGCAACTTAAGTTCCGTCATTTATATACAGAAATCGCTGTGTGCACTGGGCGTATGTCCCCTTTTATTCGCAACTTAAGTTCCGTCATTTATATACAGAAATCGCTGTGTGCACTGGGCGTATGTCCCCCTTTTATTCGCAACTTAAGTTCCGTCATTTATATACAGAAATCGCTGTGTTCACTGGGCGTATGTCCCCCTTTTATTCGCAACTTAAGTTCCGTCATTTATATACAGAAATCGCTGTGTGCACTGGGCGTATGTCCCCCTTTTATTCGCAACTTAAGTTCCGTCATTTATATACAGAAATCGCTGTGTTCACTGGGCGTATGTCCCCCTTTTATTCGCAACTTAAGTTCCGTCATTTATATACAGAAATCGCTGTGTTCACTGGGCGTATGTCCCCCTTTTATTCGCAACTTAAGTTCCGTCATTTATATACAGAAATCGCTGTGTGCACTGGGCGTATGTCCCCCTTTTATTCGCAACTTAAGTTCCGTCATTTATATACAGAAATCGCTGTGTTCACTGGGCGTATGTCCCCCTTTTATTCGCAACTTAAGTTCCGTCATTTATATACAGAAATCACTGTGTTCACTGGGCGTATGTCCCCCTTTTATTCGCAACTTAAGTTCCGTCATTTATATACAGAAATCGCTGTGTTCACTGGGCGTATGTCCCCCTTTTATTCGCAACTTAAGTTCCGTCATTTATATACAGAAATCGCTGTGTGCACTGGGCGTATGTCCCCCTTTTATTCGCAACTTAAGTTCCGTCATTTATATACAGAAATCGCTGTGTTCACTGGGCGTATGTCCCCCTTTTATTCGCAACTTAAGTTCCGTCATTTATATACAGAAATCGCTGTGTGCACTGGGCGTATGTCCCCCTTTTATTCGCAACTTAAGTTCCGTCATTTATATACAGAAATCGCTGTGTGCACTGGGCGTATGTCCCCCTTTTATTCGCAACTTAAGTTCCGTCATTTATATACAGAAATCGCTGTGTGCACTGGGCGTATGTCCCCCTTTTATTCGCAACTTAAGTTCCGTCATTTATATACAGAAATCGCTGTGTGCACTGGGCGTATGTCCCCCTTTTATTCGCAACTTAAGTTCCGTCATTTATATACAGAAATCGCTGTGTTCACTGGGCGTATGTCCCCCTTTTATTCGCAACTTAAGTTCCGTCATTTATATACAGAAATCGCTGTGTGCACTGGGCGTATGTCCCCCTTTTATTCGCAACTTAAGTTCCGTCATTTATATACAGAAATCGCTGTGTGCACTGGGCGTATGTCCCCCTTTTATTCGCAACTTAAGTTCCGTCATTTATATACAGAAATCGCTGTGTGCACTGGGCGTATGTCCCCCTTTTATTCGCAACTTAAGTTCCGTCATTTATATACAGAAATCGCTGTGTTCACTGGGCGTATGTCCCCCTTTTATTCGCAACTTAAGTTCCGTCATTTATATACAGAAATCGCTGTGTGCACTGGGCGTATGTCCCCCTTTTATTCGCAACTTAAGTTCCGTCATTTATATGCAGAAATCGCTGTGTTCACTGGGGGAATGCCCTCATTTTACTGCTCAGTTCCGTTATTGATATAAAAGAAAATTGTGGTCACGGGGTACATACTCCCCTTTTATCTCGCTAAGTTATGTTATTAAATATATATAAGGTATGATAAGATAATAAAACACTGTGTGTTCGGGACGCATGTCCGTTTTTTTTTTTTTTCAAATATTTAAGTTCGTTTATTTCTCAATAGAAATCAATATTAAACATGCCTTTTACTTTTATTTAAACTCCTCTCCTTTTTGTACAGTAAAATATCAAACAATCTTAATTTAATTATATCATGTAATCACAGTGCTAAAGCAAAGTAGGGTTCTAAGGAGTGAACCCTCCTCAAATCTTCCCTAATCGCAGTACCAACGAAGTGCTAAACCAAAATAGGGCTCCAAGGAGAGAATAACTCATAAATCTTCCTAACCACATGGCCAACACAGTGCTTAACCAAAATAGGGCTCCAAGGAGAGAATAACCCACAAATCTTCCTAACCACATGGCCAACACAGTGCTAAACCAAAGCAGGGCTCCATGGAGAGAATAACCCTCAAATCTTCCTAACCACATGGCCAACACAGTGCTAAAACAAAGCAGGGCTCAAAAGAGAGAATAACCCTCAAACCTTCCTAACCACATCGCCAACACAGTGCTAAACCAAAGCAGGGCTCCAAGGAGAGAATAACCCTCAAACCTTCCTAACCACATCTCCAACTCAGTGCTAAACCAAAGCAGGGCTCCAAGGAGAGAATAACCCTCAAATCTTCCTAACCACATCTCCAGCTCAGTGCTAAACCAAAGCAGGGCTCCAAGGAGAGAATAACCCTCAAATCTTCCTAACCACATCTCCAACTCAGTGCTAAACCAAAGCAGGGCTCCAAGGAGAGAATAACCCTCAAATATTCCTAACCACATCTCCAACTCAGTGCTAAACCAAAGTAGGGCTCCAAGGAGAGAATAACCCTCAAACCTTCCTAACCACATTTCCAACTCAGTGCTAAACCAAATCAGGGCTCCAAGGAGAGAATAACCCTCAAATCTTCCTAACCACATCTCCAGCTCAGTGCTAAACCAAAGCAGGACTCCAAGGAGAGAACCCTCCTCTGGCAATATCAGCCGCTTGAGGATTGTTGAGGATTGTTTACTAATTCGCCCAGCACCTGTTTCCAGGGCGTGCGGGAAACCCCGAGGAGCACTGCGCTGTCAAAGTTAATGTTCTTAGCGGACAATGATAGACGGGGGAGCGTTCTGGTGTTTGACTTTTTGCTTTTTATTTATAATGATCAGTGAAGAAATATGTCGATCAGTTCAGTGTATTTTGTATGTGTGTGTGTGTTGCAGTGTGCGTGTGTGTGTCTATAGGCTCTACAAGAAGTATCCGAATTCCGCGGGGTGCTTCGTTTTAATTTTTTTTCTATTTGCTTAATATGTCTGATATAGTGGAAAAATACCTATTATAACAATTCTCTGTATTGGGTGGATGTCTTTTCTTTCACACAATTTTAAATCGTTTCAAGGGGGGGAGACCAAGCCAACAGCTGCAGGCCACTGCTACCTGTGTCAGGGAGGAATCCTGCGATATTTCCTCGTGCTCTCAGATTTGCTGGGCTTGTGTGGATCTCAGAGCATAACCAGTAGTCGCCTACTGGCTTTCACTGAGCCGGGATGGTTCATAGTTGCCTCTTGGCATGGCATTGTAAAATGTGTCCCATATCATAACACTGAGATGTGCCGGATCGTCATCTCCTTCTAAAGGCAAAGCAAGACTTAGTATTGACATCAAATCGCGGGGCCAGTTTTAATGCTATCCATACAATCTTCTCTCAACTAGAACAGCTGTATGTGTGGCTAGAGACAGGTCAAGGAATTCATCGACTTCAGCTAGTGTCGACTCACTTCACTCCCTTCCTCGATGAATTCTTGCGCCATATTTACAATATTTTGCTCAGGCCCGAGTTCCATTTTGTGACGCTGTCCGACTCAAGGTGTAAACACATCTGATGGCGCAATAAACAAACCATCAATCGCTCAGACAGAGAGTTGAGAAACTTAGGGCACAAGCAGGTCTGCAACTGTGTAAATAAACTTCTAAAATCGGTGACTGGCACTCTTGAACGCGTTCTTCATTCCCACTCTACGTCATATTTATCACATTCTTGTTAGGGTACTATTTTTAGCTTCTTTTTCCCTCAGGTAGAAGTTTGCTCCCCTTGAAAAAACGGTTTGGTGGTATCGCAGTTTAGGGAAACGGTGTCTTGCCGTTTTGAGATTTATCTGGGTAACCTTTATGCAATTTCCATCCGCCAAAGCAGAAATGGCTTATCTCTGCCATAATTCATGCGAAGTTTGAACTTTGGGCGTGCTTTTTATCTCGCATGACATTTGCCTTTGATCTCAGAACGGGAAACAACCAGTGCCAGATCTTATTCTCTACACAGTGAGTTTTTGTGCTTGGGTCTCTATCTAGAGCCCTTTTTAAATATGAGAAACGGCTCCTAATTCACAGCTGATATGTGGTAGTCTTTTTCCACCAAAGACGTTACGTCTTTACTATCAGAGACATTACTCGTTTTCTAACAGAACTGTTACTACTTTAAGGTCAGAAACATCACTCCTTTATCATCAGAAACGGTACGTCTTTACCAACAGAAGCATCGTTCCTTATCATCATAAACATTACATGTTTACAATCAAAGTCATGGCTCGTTTACTAGTTTTACTACCAGAATAGTTACTCCTGTACCATCAGAAGAGCCACTCTTGTATCACCAGAATATTTCGTTATTACCATCTGAAACTTACTCCTTTACCATCAGAAACGTGTTTTCTTTTCCCATCAGAAACATGACGTCTTTACCACCAAACTTTTTACTCCTTTGCTGCTAGAGACGTTATTCCTTTACCATCAGAAAATGTTACTCTATTACCTTCAGGAACGTTTCGTCTTTACCTCCAAAAACATTTCGTCTTTCTGTCAGAAGCGATACGTCTCTACCATGAGAAACATGAGTCTTTACCACCATAAACGTTATCGTTCCACTATCAAAAAAGGGCCTTCAAATTTCGTTCATCAAAATTAACAAGTGAAGAAAACCTCGCCCGAGCGCTGCATGAAGGCGTATGCTAAATTTGGTTTGTGCTGATTAGATTTTGTCTGTGTGGCACGTGCAAGTTGCGATAATATTTTAATATTTCAATAACCATGATGCTCAGAATTGGCAGGTGTTGTTTATGTGTCTAAGCGTTGTCTGTTTTGATACAAAATGTTTGGCTCAATAGCCAGAAATCTAAGGGTACATTTGGAGCGGTCGGAACCTTGAAAAGTTTTATTTAAAATGTCAACATGTCCCTTAATGAATATTTTTGGATATCTCCGGATATTTTCTTCGCTTTTTTTTTTAATGCGAATTTTCTTTCCAGTCTTGCGGTAACGCTAGTGTAGCTCATCCGAGGCGCGGCTTCCACCTGCTCTTCATTTGGATTGATTTAAAAACTTGAAGCACCTTCAAAGTAGATTCCTGTGGAAATAATCCTTTTACCACGGCAAGAATGTAAAACATCAGCGTTCTGTTAGGCCGCGCCCCATGAGGTCCCTTGTTTGATGGTCGTGTGGTAGTTCTGATTTGTAGGACAGGAGAGCTGAGTGAACAAACCAAAGGCGAAATGGCCGCTTTTAATATTTACAGTCTTATTTTTACCTGTTTTTCTTATTTTCCTCTTCTTCTTGTCTAATGATCTTTCTCTCTCTCTCTCTCTCTCTCTCTCTCTCTCTCTCTCTCTCTCTCTCTCTCTCTCTCTCTCTCTCTCTCTCTCTCTCTCTCTCTCTCTCTCTCTCTCTCCCCCCTCCTCTCTCCACACACACTCCCCCTTTCCCTGCCTTCCTCTGGCTTTCGATGTTTTATACCTAGTTTCTCTTTTCATGCTATCTACTATATAATGAATCATAAACATATTGATCATTAATGCATTATATTTATCATTGTACAGCATTATCGACTGACTGATCGGTCAGCCTCAGGTGGTATACAAGCTTTTTAGGGAGACCATAAGGTGCCTTTAAATAACAGCAAAATAATTAGATAAGAACGTATAACTTCCAAACATAAATGCTTCATACGGACGAGTTTGCTTTACAAAATATTTGACAGTTTCTTGTAGCTTCACCGATTTCTTGAATTATCTAGATAATCAGGTAGCCAGGTTTTCCGTGGACAAATGACATGGCAATCTAAGCTTGATAGAGATCAAGTTTTTATTTTAACCATCTCTAGTGGAGTTTTCCTCACACCAACATGAGTCTGTTACACGGGAACGTACTGCCTTCCTCCAAAACATCTAGGTCTACCTGAGTTTCATTCCCCCAGTCGTCTTCACTTACAGACCTTGTCGGCTTTGACATCCAACCAGTCTTCTCTCTCTCTCTCTCTCTCTCTCTCTCTCTCTCTCTCTCTCTGTGTGCTCCAAGTCTCCTGAGAAGAGAGACACAATGAGTCCTCTGTAACCGTGAGTACCTGGGCCCCCTCGGTCCGCTCCCGGTGCCCCCCCCCCCCTCCCCCTCCCCAGATGTACAGTTGGCCCCGCGACCAGGGCCAGTCGCCGCAGTGCCTTGAATCGCCTAACCTGGTGCCTCCACATCACACCAGGCTGCACTTTTTTTCGACTTTTGATCGTAGAGCCAATCGTTCGACTGACGGAACATATCTGCACCTCATTCTGGTGGAGATTGCTCTATCTTTATATGTGAAGAATTTTCGTGTAAAAGGTTTGCCATTTTAATGATAACCTCTAGTTTTAATCACCGTGACAAGAAAAGCTTTGGAGAAGTGATGTGACTTTTTCTACCGCGAATCAAGCCTTATTTGAAATACTGTGTGACTCCAGGTGTGTAGACATGAAGAAGGTGCTGGAAGTGGTGATATAATCTAAAACTATTATGTAGGTTCATTGGTTGTGAGTTCTTCAAACTCTTTGTGACACGCGTGGTTTAAAAACTGTCAATCGATCACAAGATGAGCTGGTTCAGTTTGTTAATTTTCCAATAAGTTCTTGTTAGGTCTCTATTTTTTTCATCAAGTAGTTTTTAAAGGAGGTTGATTTCTGGCCTAATCTACATTTGCAGACTTGTTTTTTAGTCGCTACTGTTAAACTGTTTTTTAAAAAAACGTTTAAAATAGCTGTGAAGTCTGGTTTCTTAACAGGTTTTATTTTGTATTTATTATTTTTTTTTTATTTTATTCGTTCCAAGATTTTAGGGAAAGTTCCCTTGATTGGTTCATTATTCTGGGAAGATTGATGAGACAATGCTGTAAAAAGAATTATCTAAGGCCGACTGATTCATTCTGCCGTTGGTTGTAGTTTGCAATGTCATCAGCCTTTCATTTTGTTGTTCTCAACTTAGCCTAGAGTCACTGCTCTACTAAATTATGATGCTTTTTTTCTTTAATTAACCTAGAGCTTTACATCATGTTATTTTCAACTCGACCTAGAGTCACCCCACTTCCCCTAAAAAGTCAATGCAATCTCTGATTTTGTTGAAGAAATTTCCCCTGCTTTCTTTTTCTTGGTGCTTTAAAAATCTAGGACTACTTTCGCACCTTTAGGAACTAAGATCCTTTTTTCTGGCATTTGTGTATAGTTAACCGTTTTGAACTAAATTCTTAATCAACATCAATAGATTATTACACTGCGACTTTTACACCCCTTATCTATCAATCACTCAACAAACCAATGATTTAATTATGAAGCTCGATGGGTTACTCACTACAAATAGCTAGATGTAGCTCTTGGGTTGCTCACTACAAATAGCTAGATGTAGCTCTTGGGTTGCTCACTACAAATAGCTAGATGTAGCTCTTGTTTACCATTAGAAAGTCTAGAAATGCGGTACATTCTGGACCCATCTCGCGATATGTAGACGACCTTCACCTTCACCGCGCGCCTGTTGAAGGCTGGGGACTGTCATCTCTCACTCAACCTGAAGTTGTCAAACCACAGAGACCCGTTTTGTTTCTAGCAGCGACATGCATTCCTTCAGAAAAAAAAAGAAGAAAAAAGGAGAGGGCTAGATGTATCTATCTATCTTTCCCTCTAGAGGTGAATAGGGAGGGAGAGAGAGAGGCAGAGAGATAAAGAGAGAGAGGGGAAGAAGGGAGAAAGAGAGAGATAGATAGATAGATGAGAGAGAGAGAGAGAGAGAGAGAGAGAGAGAGAGAGAGAGAGAGAGAGAGAGAGAGAGAGAGAGAGAGAGAGAGAGAGAGAGAGAGAGAGAGAGAGAGAGAGAGAGAGAGAGAGAGAAACCCTATCTGAAGGACATCGAGGAAGGGCAGTTGAGTGTAAGGCAAGGTTAAACAAATCATATCGACTTATTCTTAGTGAAAAGTGTATGCGCTATGAAGAAAGTTAACGACACTCTTTAGTGACCTTGACACTTCGCGTCATGAGCTTTTTTTTGTTTGATTATAACCATTTATGTCAGAAATGCTTATCCAAGCATAAAGCTGTATAAGTCCGCACTTGGCGTGATAAACACCAATTTTTTTATGACATGAAGAGAGAAGAAAGAAAGGCTGATCAAATAAAGAAAAGCTATTTATCTGCCGGGCCACATAGTTGTAAAGGTTATCTGACCGTTTATCTACCCAGGAGGTGTTTTACTTCTTCATCTGACCAGAGGTCACGCCAGGTAACCAGGACAATAAACACTCGAAGGTTTCAGAACTAGCTGGCAAGTGGACGTTCTTCCCCGGTCTCACCTGCTACACATAGCTCTAGACAATTTCTACACACAGTTTTGGACTATTGGTACACATAGCTCTAGACTATTGCTACACACAGTTTTGGACTATTGCTACACATAGCTCTAGACTATTGCTACACATAGTTTTGGACTGTTGCTACACATATTTCTAGACTATTGCTACACACAGTTTTGGACTATTGCTACACATAGCTCTAGACTATTGCTACACATAGTTTTGGACTATTGCTGCACATAGCTCTAGACTATTGCTACACATATTTCTAGATTATTGGTATACACAGTTTTGGACTATTGCTACACATATTTCTAGACTATTGCTACACATAGTTCTGGACCATTGCTACACATATTTCTAGACTATTGCTACACATAGTTCAGAACTATTGCTACACATAGTTCTGGACTATTGCCACACATATTTCTAGACTATTGCTACACATAGTTCTGGACTATTGCTATACATATTTCTAGATTATTGCTTCACAAAGTTCAGGACTATTGCTACACATAGTTCTGGACTTTTGCTACACACAATTTTGGACTATTGCTACACATATTTCTAGACTATTGCTACACACAGTTTTGGACTGTTGCTACACATATTTCTAGACTATTGCTACACATACCTCTGGACTATTGCTACACACAGTTTTGGACTATTGCTACACATATTTCTAGACTATTGCTACACATTGTTCTGGACTATTGATGCACATACCTCTGGACTACTGCTACACATATTTCTAGACAATTGCTACACATAGTTCTGGACTATTGTTGCACATACCTCTGGACTATTGCCATACACAGTTTTGGACTATTGCCATTCACAGTTTTGGACTATTGCTACACATATTTCTAGACTATTGCTACACATTGTTCTGGACTATTGCTGCACATACCTCTGGACTACTGCTACACATATTTCTAGACAATTGCTACACATAGTTCTGGACTATTGCTGCACATACCTCTAGACTATTGCTACACACAGTTTTGGACTTTTGCTACACATATTTCTAGACTATTGCTACACATATTTCTAGACCATTGTTACACATATTTCTAGACTATTGCTACACATATTTCTAGACTATTACTACACATATTTCTAGACCATTGCTACACATATTTTTAGACTATTGCTTCACATATTTCTAGGCTATTGCTACACATATTTCTAGACCATTGCTACACATAGTTCTGAACTATTACTGTACATTACACTTAGCAGTTTTGGACTATTGCTTCACATACCTCTGGACAATTGCTCCACACAGTTTTGGACTATTGCTACACATATTTCTAGACTATTGCGACACATAGTTCTGGACTATTGCTACACATTACATATAGCAGTTTTGGACTATTGCTAGACATAGCTCTGGACTATTGCTACACATAGCTCTGGATTATTGCTAGACATAATTCTAGACTATTGCTAGACATATTTCTGGGCTATTGCTAGACATAATTCTAGACTAGTTTTAGACATAGTTCTGAACAATTGCTAGACATAATTCTAGACTTTTGTTAGACATAGTTCTGGAATATTGTTAGACATAATTCTAGACTTTTGCTAGACTTATTTCTGGACTTTTGCAAGACATAATTCAGACTTTTGTTAGACATAGTTCTGACATATTTAGACATAATTCTAGACTATTGCTTGACACAGTTTTGGATTTTTTTTTACAGGTATATATACACAGCCCATCGATAAAACTAGTTCTAGACCATTGCTAGACATAGGTCTACACCAGTCCTGTGCTAGACATAGACCTTATTAGATCTAGTCCATTTCTAGACAAAGATTTAGACAATATTTTTAGTCTCAGCCATTTTAAAGATCTGCTCCTCAAACTTCAGAGCACCTGTAATCCAGCCGAGCTAACAGAGACTCGACTTTATAGAAGTGCAAGTCGTCTGAACATCGACTGGAGCTAGACATGATAGGGCATGGGGCGGCAATGATGGGATAAAAAGCGTCCACCTTAGGGGGCTAAGAGTCCATCATGGGAGACCGTTCACTGAGAAACAGACCAACTTGAGTGTCCTGCCAGCCTTCGCGACTCGCAGATTGCGTCGTCATCACTTCGAGATCTAGAATCAGTGCGCAGCTCGAACAAACTGTCACAGCATTTAGCTCTATGCATCTTATAATAATTGTCATTATTATTCTGTAAAAGCGGCTCCGAATCTGTTTGTCTTTCTCTGTCGCTCTACATGTTTCTCTCTCTCTGTCTTTCTCTGTCCCTCTACATGTTTCTCTCCTTCTCTCTCTCTTTCTCTCTCTCTCTCTCTCTCTCTCTCTCTCTCTCTCTCTCTCTCTCTCTCTCATTCTGCCTTTCTCCGTCGCTCTATATGTTTCTCTCTCTCTGTCTTTTTCTGTCGCTCTACATGTTTCTCTCACTCTGTTTGTCTTTCTCTGTCCCTCAACATGTTTCTCTCTCTCTCTCTCTCTCTCTCTCTCTCTCTCTCTCTCTCTCTCTCTCTCTCTCTCTCTCTCTCTCTCTCTCTCTCTCTCTCTCTCTCTCTCTCTGTTTGTCTCTCGTCCATTTTCTTGTTTCCTGTATGCAGCCGTACACGCCGATCACCAGTAAATTGCCGTGATGAGTTTTTCACCTGGATCTAGTCTTTCTACAGGCTGCTCGCTCATCTTTCGATAAGAAAGAGAAAAACGGGAAGGCAGAGTCCAGGAGAATTATGTTCTCAGGCAGAATCAAGCAGAGCAAGCTTCGAGGACATCACGCGTCAGAACATACACACCGAGACTAAAGTCATTGATTTTCTGTCCTTCTCTGTCGTCACAGTCATGATCTTCCGAGGTCCCTTGCCTATCGTTTCCAAGAACTAGTGAGGTTCGCGCTAGCGGAAACACTTCCCTAACCCACGCACAGGGAATGGGAGAAAAGTTCTTAGGCAATTTACAATTCTTATAACCTTTAGGGAAATTTATAGTGAAATTCGTCATAACAATAATTTTTATTTTTTGCAATTTCCTGCTGAGAACATTGCACTCTGCCATATTGTATGTTTCGGACAGTGAGCCTTCTCTCTGAGATAAGACCTCTGTCTCGTGCCAAGTTTGACGCCACCGACTGATCCAGTCGGCCATAATTATTCTTGGAACCTGTGGCTACCATCTCTCTCTCTCTCTCTCTCTCTCTCTCTCTCTCTCTCTCTCTCTCTCTCTCTCTCTCTCTCTCTCTCTCTCTGTCTGTCTGTCTGTCTGTCTCTCTCTCTGTCTGTCTGTCTGTCTGTCTGTCTCTCTCTCTCTCTCTCTCTCTCTCTCTCTCTCTCTCTCTCTTTGCTTGTCACTTTACTGCTTTCATCCGTTTTCACAGTTCTCGCCATTTCGACAGTGTCCACGTTTGTGCTCTTTGGTTTAAACACCTGTTTTATAGAATATTGTTACCTGTTCTCTTTTATCACTTCTCTCTCTCTCTTTCCCCCCCCCCCCCCCAATATCTCATGACACACGTCTCCAAGGCCAGATTTTGCCCCATCATATAAGGAATAGCCGCTGTGAACGTCTATTTCCTTGATCTACCTCTAAATATTTAAATATTTTGCAGTTATTCATAGCTGCTGTATTAATCCGTAAACGGTGTGTTTGTCTCCCTGTGTACCTCGGTGTTTATCCTGCGCGTGTGTGTCTCAGTCCTAGAGGAGTCGAACAGGCGCTGCTTGTATCCTTCCTCTTGTTACACAGGAAGTCTAAGATGAATCGCCGCCATGCCAGCAATGTGGAGCTCTCAACCAACCAGCAGCCACCAGACAGATCATCAATTAGAGACATGGGAAAGAAGAAGTCTATAATCTGTAGTTTAAGAGACAAGGGAAAAGAAATAAAGTGATGGACGGGAAGTTATATATCCACTGATGTAAAAACCCAAACAAAGGCACGCCTGTCTGCGCAGAGCGCTCTTTGTCGATCTCTTCATGCTTTATTTGCTAAGGAAACAAATTTCTCATTTCTAGCCATACTGCACAACTTTCTTCGTTGCACTAGTTTTGATCTCTGCTACAGTAGTAAAAACTTGATCTAAGCATGCTACATTCCTTATTCATTTGCTACAGTAGTAAAAGCTTGATCTAAGCATGCTACATTCCTTATTCATTTGCTACAGTAGTAAAAGCTTGATCTAAGCATGCTACATTCCGTATTCATTTGCTACAGAAGTAAAAGCTTGATCTATGCATGCTACATTCCTTATTCATATGCTACAGTAGCATAAGCGTGATCTATACATGCTACATTCCTTATTCATTTGCTACAGTAATAAAAGCTTGGTCTATACATGCTACATTCCTTATTCATTTGCTACAGTAGTAAAAGCTTGATCTAAGCATGCTACATTCCTAATTCATTTGCTACAGTAGTAAAAGCTTGATCTATACATGCTACATTCCTAATTCATTTGCTACAGTAGTAAAAGCTTGATCTATACATGCTACATTCCTTATTCATTTGCTACAGTAGTAAAAGCTTGATCTAAGCATGCTACATTCCTTATTCATTTGCTACAGTAGTAAAAGCTTGATCTAATCTTGATCTCTTCTACAGTAGAAAAAGCTTGATCTAAACATTCCACATTCCTTATTCATTTGCTACAGTAGTAAATTCTTGATCTAAGTATGATCTGTTTTTTTTTTCATTTGCTACATAATTGTGTTTTTTTATAAGCTACAATTGTAAACTCCTACTGTGCATACAGACGTGGAGCTGTCACTGCGTGATTAAAGCCACGCGCCAATCGCTGCTAGCCTGAGGGTAAAGCAGGTGAGAGAGAATTTGTTGCTTCTAAAAGAGTCTTGCTAAAGCAAGCAAAAGAAACACAATTTTTTCCCCCCAATTCTCCCCACGTTTGTTTTTACTTAAACGTAAGGTGTCGTTTTCCCTGCAACTTCCGACTGAAATGTGTGAAGAGCATCGACTCGGAGTGAGTGTGTGTTATGTGCCTCAGTACCGCACTGACTGCATGAGGGACTAAAGGATAATTGGTGTGTGTGTGTGTGTGTGTGTGTGTACTGTGCGCTGTGTGTCCGCTGTTCGTCTCTGAGTCCTCAGGTGTGCCTATTTGTGTATGTATTTGATGTTTGAATTACCAACACAGAATGGTAAGAAAAATTCTCCTCTCTCTCTCTCTCTCTCTCTCTCTCTCTCTCTCTCTCTCTCTCTCTCTCTCTCTCTCTCTCTCTCTCTCTCTCTCTCTCTCTCTCTCTCTCAATTTTCTCGAAATTGTCATGTCATTCAATCTCTCGAAACAATTTGTGTCAGACGTGAGTGGGAGAAAAGAGCGCAAAAAATTAACCGTCGGAGAAAATTCAATCGAGTGGAGAGAGTAAGAGGTAATAGTGTTCATTTTTTTTTTTAACTTGTTCTTTTTTTAAATCTTTGTTTTCTTGTTGAATGGGGGTGAGCTTCAGCTACTCCTAATGTGAAAACCCAGACTGGCTTCTAGGTAGGGCAGCTTTCGTGCCAATCGAGAAATACAACAGAAGCATGAACGATCTATCGTGAAATAAAAGGTTTTGGCAAAATGAGCAGCCGAAAAAATTCAAAAGATTAAAACTGTTCTTCAAAATGGAAGGGAAAAACAAATGAAAGAAACAATAACTTTGATAAACATGTAATGAGATAGAAATGTAAGTAGAGAAATTCTTGGGAAGTTAGGCCTGCAGAGAGGCAGATAAGTAGATAGATAAATAGTTTGATATGTAGACAGATAGATAGACATAAAGATAGACAGATTATCAGAACAGACAGAAAGGTCGATAGAATAGATGTATATCAAGGAAGGTAAGTCGGTGAATTGTGTGTAACATTATTACCTGGCTTTAAAGGAAGCCACCATTTTTTATTTGGGTTTCCAACATCGGATTCGTCATCAAATGTCTCGATACCAGTTAATGTAGTAGCCGTTATTAACCAGACTTTTTACACTAATATTTTAGTCTTGACAATATTCACAATTATTTCGAAAATACGTCTCCTTCAGGAGCTTCGCAAAAATGTGAAACACGAAGCTTTTGCTTACTTCCCTGAAGTTCTGGTAAAGCTGCCCAAACGTCGCCTCCAAATACCAACCTTTCAAGTCCTTGAGCTTCGTTAGCTGAGCGGGTTAAAGATTTGTTCTCCTGTGAATGTTGGCAACACAGGTTCCACAGCTTAACGAATAGCTTTCTCCAGGCCAAGATCCATGATTCTTTAGGTTTCAATTTAGTTTTATTCATTAAGTCTTACTAAGACTCTTTGCAAATGTTAATCAGTGGCAGTACTAGTGACAAGGGCGTCAGGGCTAGTGATATGACTAGTGGCGCGACTAGTGGCAGGACTAGTGGCGTCACTAGTGGCGTAACTAGTGGCGTAATTAGTGGCAGCACTGGCAGGAATAGCATCAGGACTAGTGACACGACTGGTGGCAGGACTGATGTCAGGACTAGTGACACGACTGGTGGCAGGACTAGTGGCTGGACTACTGTCAAGACTACTGCACTGACAGGACTGGTGGCAGGACTAGTGACAAGGGCGGCAGGGCTAGTGATATGACTAGTGACAGGACTAGTGGCGTGACTAGTGGCGTGCCTAGTGGCAGGACTAGTGGCGTGACTAGTGGCAGCACTGGCACATAGGATCAGGACTAGTGACACGACTGGTGGCAGGACTGATGTCAGGACTAGTGGCTGGACTACTGTCAAGACTACTGACAGGACTGGTGGCAGGACTAGTGGCTGGACTGCTGTCAAGACTACTGACAGGACTGGTGGCAGGACTAGTGGCTGGACTGCTGTGAAGACTACTGACAGGACTGATGGCAGGACTAGTGGCTGGGCTGCTGTCAAGACTACTGACAGGACTGGTGGCAGGACTAGTGGCTGGACTGCTGTGAAGACTACTGACAGGACTGATGTCAGGACTAGTGGCTGGACTGCTGTCAAGACTACTGACAGGACTGGTGGCAGGACTAGTAACACAAAAAGTGGCAGAAGTAGTGACACGACTGGCAGGACTTGTGTCATGACTAGTTGCAGGACTGTTGGCAGCATTGGAAACATCTTTTCTATGGCACTTTCTGTTTGTCCACTGCGATTACTTAGATGTTTGAGTTTTCTTCCGTATACTAAGCCTACGCCATAATGGTAGAACTGAATTTGCTTGACTGTGTAAGTTACATCCACACTCTGGGGACTTTCTAGTTATCTGTGCCCTTCTTCCATGTCGCTAGAGACAGCTGAAGTCTGTCCAGCTTTATACCGCTAGAGATAGAAGAAGTTAAGTCTGTTCAACGTTATACCGCCAGAAACAGTAGAGGTCTTTTAAACTCTATACCGCTAGGGTCAGTAGAAGTCAACTGTTCAACTCTAAACCGCTAAAGACAATAGAGGTCTGTTCGACTCTGTACCGCTGGAGTCAGTAGAGGTCTGTTCAACTCTGTACCGCTAGAGTCAGTAGAAGTCTGTTCAACTCTGTACCACTAGAGTCAGTAGAAGTCTGTTCAACTCTGTACCACTAGAGTCAGTAGAGTTCTGTTCAACTCTGTACCACTAGAGTCAGTAGAGTTCTGTTTAACTCTGTACCGCTAGAGTCAGTAGAAGTCTGTTTAACTCTGTACCACTAGAGTCAGTAGAAGTCTGTTCAACTCTGTACCACTAGAGTCAGTAGAAGTCTGTTCAACTCTGTACCACTAGAGTCAGTAGAAGTCTGTTCAACTCTGTACTACTAGAGTCAGTAGAGTTCTGTTCAACTCTGTAGCACTAGAGTCAGTAGAGTTCTGTTCAACTCTGTACCACTAGAGTCAGTAGAAGTCTGTTCAACTCTGTACCACTAGAGTCAGTAGAAGTCTGTTCAACTCTGTACCACTAGAGTCAGTAGAAGTCTGTTCAACTCTGTACCACTAGAGTCAGTAGAGTTCTGTTCAACTCTGTAGCACTAGAGTCAGTAGAGTTCTATTTAACTCTGTACCACTAGAGTCAGTAGAAGTCTGTTCAACTCTGTACCACTAGAGTCAGTAGAAGTCTGTTCAACTCTGTACCACTAGAGTCAGTAGAAGTCTGTTCAACTCTGTACCACTAGAGTCAGTAGAGTTATGTTCAACTCTTTAGCACTAGAGTCAGTAGAGTTCTGTTCAACTCTGTACCACTAGAGTCAGTAGAAGTCTGTTCAACTCTGTAGCACTAGAGTCAGTAGAAGTCTGTTCAACTCTGTAGCACTAGAGTCAGTAGAAGTCTGTTTAACTCTGTAGCACTAGAGTCAGTAGAAGTCTGTTCAACCCTGTACCACTAGAGTCAGTAGAGGTCTGTTTAACTCTGTACCACTAGAGACAGTAGAAGTCTGTTCAACTCTGTAGCACTAGAGTCAGTAGAAGTCTGTTCAACCCTGTACCAACTCTATACCACCAGAGACAGTAGAGGTCTGTTCAACTCAGTACCATCAGAGACAGTAGAGTTCTGTTCAACTCTGTACCACTAGGGACAGTAGAGTTCTGTTCGACTCTGTACCACCAGAGACAGTAGAGTTCTGTTCGACTCTGTACCACTAGGGACAGTAGAGTTCTGTTCGACTCTGTACCACTAGGGACAGTAGAGTTCTGTTCGACTCTGTACTAACTCTGTATGTCTAGAGGCAGTAGAGGTCTGTTCAACTCTATACCAACTCTGTACCACTAGTGACGGTTAGTAAAAGTCTGTTTAACTCTGTACCACCAATGACAGTAAAAGTCTGTTCAACTCTACACCGCAAGAGACTGTCTGACGTTCCATCCTGTGCACCATTCACTCGTTCGAAACTCCTTGAGGAATTATTATGCGTTATGAAGAGTAAAGCTATATAACGACTCTAGGACTTCCAGCTCTTCTTATGCTAAAATTTACTCAAAACTGAGAGGTGGAACAGACTCATGTAAACCGTTTATATTTGTTCGGTGTCAAGATTAAGTGGTATTTTGTTTGTCTTAGTTTCTGCCTGTGCTTCCCTATGTAATCCTTGTTTTGCTCGTCTTATTTATACCCTGAAGACCTCGCTGTGTTCACTCACCCTTCATAAACCAGTCGGCGTCTTTAATTGTTCTCTCTCACTCTGTGTACCTCTCTCTCTTCTTTTTTAAGTGTTCAATTTGTCGTCAGTCTGGGGTTCTGTTTCATGTGATTGAGCTCAACTGTTCTCTCAGCTCTACTGAGACCAGAGGCTGTTAAGGCTTGTTTAAAAATCCGTGTCATTCAATTCAACCTCAGTCCCTGATGGCAGTATTGTTTGCTCTACCTTCCTTGCAAACTCAAACTTTCCCTGCTTATATCTTTGATTCTATGTATATTTGTATCTGCGTGCATATCTCTCTCTCTCTCTCTCTCTCTCTCTCTCTCTCTCTCTCTCTCTCTCTCTGTCTCTGTCTCTCTCTGTCTCTCTCTCTCTGTCTCTCTCTCTCTCTCTCTCCAGGAGGTTGCCTCGCCTGAATTCTTCTCTCTATATTTACTTTATTATTATTTTGCTACAACCACCAGCTGTATTCTCCTTCATGAAACTCTATTGTGGGAAGCTTGTATGAGATTTGAGCTCTCCAGAAAAATCTCCTTTTACTAAATCTAGTTATTTTCTAAGACAATTTGCCGCGGTGTTTGTCTTTTGTTTTTTTCTGTTTCTGCCGGCTGAGTAGGCCGTCACATCAGCAGGTCTGAATTCTGCCGGCTGAGTAGGCCGTCACATCAGCAGGTCTGAAGCCGGCCTGGGTTGGGAGCGCGAATCAGGCTATTTTCGGCGCGTTCTCTTCTCCTGTAGGAGTTACAAATTGTTTTCTGAAACTGAGAAGCAAAGCAGTGTAAGTTATTTGTTTTTAATATTCTTTAAAAAGTCCTAGCTTACCTTTTAGAGGTTTGGAGATTGATGAGAATTGATAAAAATGTCACATTGTTTATTACAAGAATTGGTTTGCTAAACAACATTCTCCCATCGCTTACACAAACCAGAGCTAATATACACGTAAAAAGCGGAGGAAGTCTAAGTATTTGCAGAAATGTTTTTATAAGGTTTGAAAACATGAGGAAAAAAAAAAAAAAACTATGGAAGTCAGCTGTTCTGATTGGAGCGCAGCCACTTCACTCGACTTCTCAAGAGGCGATGTTCATGGCAAGTGGTGTCGTGTTTATCTTGATGTGGCGCGCCGTTGGTTTCTCTGACTTGATTTGTTCTCTAGCTGCTATCGTTTTCATTCCCATCCCGATGTTCACATCACCATTGTGTTCTCTTTTCCTTATCACCTCTCTTTCGCTATTTGCGTTTTTTTTTGCTGCTGCGTTTGAATGAGGTGTTCATCCCAAAATATCGTCACCTTTATAACAGCAACATGACCTTCATCCCGACGACCCACAATATATTGTTATTCTGCCGCCATGATTCTATTCTCACTCCTTGATGAAGACGTGGACAACTCTTTTGTCTTAAGTCTGTCTATATGACACAGACATCTCTGGTCTTGCCTCTCATTGCTATAAAAGTTTCGATTCAGTGTGCGAGAGAGTGTCTCACTGTACGGATCAGCAAACGAAGGGTCGTTTTTACTACAAACCATTCTCTTAGCCATTCTCTTAGCTTCAAATCAATTCTTTCAATTGTGTTACAGTCACTTCCAATAACACACTTCAAATACATACTGTTATTTTTTAACTTTATGATAGACCATTTCTAATTATACTGAGGATTTAATTCTTTAAAAGTTTTTGATGGAATGCTATTACAATGGATCGCTTCAATGCGGATTCTGGTTCACGGTGTGAATGACGGCTCTGGTTGTCAAAAAAGAAAAATGTTCACGGTGTGAATGACGGCTCTGGTTGTCAAAAAAGAAAAATGTTCACGGTGTGAATGACGGCTCTGGTTGTCAAAAAAGAAAAATGTTCACGGTGTGAATGACGGCTCTCGTTATCAAAAAAGAAAAAATGTTCACTGTGTCAATGACGGCTCTCGTTGTCAAAAAAGAAAAAATGTTCACAGTGTGAATGACGGCTCTGGTTGTCAAAAAAGTAAAATGTTCACGGTGTGAATCACGGCTCTGGTTGTCAAAAAAGATAAATGTTCACGGTGTGAATGACGGCTCTGGTTGTCAAAAAAGATGCATCTTCACGATGTAAAAACGGCTCTGGTTGTCAGGATAGAAACATGTTCAGGGTGTAAATAACGGCTCTGGTTGTCAAAAAAGATGCATGTTCAGGGTGTCAATAACGGCTTTGCTCGTCAGGATAGAAACATGTTCAGGGTGTGAATAACGGCTCTGGTTGTCAAAAAAGATGCATGTTCAGGGTGTAAATAACGGCTCTGGTTGTCAAAAAAGATGCATGTTCAGGGTGTAAATAACGGCTCTGGTTGTCAAAAAATATGCATGTTCACGGTGTAAATAACGGCTCTGGTTGTCAGGATAGAAACATGTTCAGGGTATAAATAACGACTCTGGTTGTCAGGATAGAAACATGTTCACGGTGTAAAAAGCGGCTGTGGTTGTCAGGATAGAAACATGTT